>JAUMHP010000301.1:257847-271619 GCA_032361065.1 Enteromius trimaculatus
TCAAGTCCAATCAGTATAATCAAACACAGCTGGACTCAAATGAAGGTGTAGAAGCATCTCAAGGATGATCAGAAGAATATATAAATATATGAGTGTCACAGCAAAGGGTGGAGAAACCTGCCACCTTCCACAGCTTCACCTATAGATCTGCTATGAGGGGATATGGGAGTATTTCTTACATGGTCACAGCAGCATGTTGAGGATGTGTTGGCAGTAGCAAGTCTTGGTATATACTAAGCCTAAACCAAACACATTAACATTATCATGTACACACTATATATACGGTATGAATACAGATTATCATGCAGATCACTCAGAGAGCTGTCATTGTAGCTGGCTGATATAATTATTAATCATACTTAAATACTAAAAGCTAAAAACTGTTAAAAAGGCAGGATTAGTCTAAACTTTTCCCTGCCACGTGCTGTAGCCATTCAGCACAGTTACACTAACAGACTAATTAGCACTATTGATAGATCACCGGGGTAGTTAAGAGGAGTAATTAATGAGTCAAAAGACGAATAGGATCTTTTTTTAGAGTAGCGGATATCCCTCTCGGATCCTGACGGACAGTCTTACAGCCTTTTTAAGGAAACCGTTCGGATGTTTACAGAGTAGGACTCGACCCCGAGTGTCACGTCCGCCCCTCTTTGGCCCTGATTAGGGTCCCGGAGCAGTGATAGATGCTCCCGAGTCAGAGGCCGTGCCGCCCCAGGCTCTCTCTGGGGACAGCAGGGGCGAGCTGGGCTCACAGGCCCAGTGAGGAGAGGCCCTGAAGGGGAAGACGTGAAGAGAAGAGAGGGTGGTGCTGGAGGTCAGGACCCGCCAGGCTCCGTCTCACACCGACCCTGATCTGGACTGACCTTTGTGTTTCTCCTCTGAATGGACGCTTGTTCCACCCCCTCTGTCACTCTGACACAGTGACATCACGCCTTAAAGAGACCTTTGTTTTAGGGTTTATGTAGCTGAATTAGAAACACTTACTGGGGTGCACAATCCTGATGTGACAAAAATTAGGGGCCAAACTGTCTGCCTCAAACACCCCCACCTATCCCCATACAACCCTGCAAATTCAGTCCCTCAATATGTTTGTTTTCACTCAGTTATCACAAAGAAAACAATCCCATGAGTCACAGTGCATCTATAAACATCTAAAGAAAGTGGATGAATTGAGGAATATGTATTTGTTATTGCCATGATTCAAAAGTTCAGAGCCACATTTGTAAATCATCTATTTCAAGATTTTTATAATCTGTTGCGTGTCCATCTAAAGCAGGTCTGTAGTGTGTTGTTATGCGGTTACGCACTACAGCATTCAATGGAATATTTTTTTGATATTATCCTTATTATGGAATATTATTTTAGGATTTGAAGTACACCACAAATTTAAATTCAAATATGTGCCTTCCACATTGTGATTTAGTAAGGGAAGTAGAGCTGTGTTTGTGGGCATCAGTGTTATTCTGCCCGTATGTTTGTCAGTGTGTGCATGTATGTGTTTGTGGCCGGCCTCTTTCTCTCTCTGCTTGACTTATACTGCAGTGGTTTGGCTTCATTTTGAGTCTAACCACAGGCTTATTCCACCGCCCTCTTACAATCAGCCTCATAAAGCCTCTCTGTGCTGTTCCTGGATCAGCTGTGCTGTCTCAAACATAATGCTTTAAAAGCAGTTCAGACGGAGCGGTGGGATTTTAGATCAGCGCCGCAGCTCCGTTGTCTGTTTTGGGTGTTGTCTTCATGTGAATCAGAGCGCTGGCTTGCATTAGCATTCGCAGATGAGCAGACTTGAGGTTTCGGGAATTAATGTGTTCATAAAAAAGAATTCAGCAGAACTGAAAACATATGGGAACTTCTGGACAAAGATCATTAAAGGGATTTCCAAAGCAAGTCTGGAGTTTCCCTGCATGAGACTAAAGACAGACAGGGTTGATTTCAACAGGTGTGTGCGAAGATTACAGTAGTACCTCTTTTCGGACTAGAGTGGAAAAATACTCTTTGAATAAGGAATGTTTTAAATAAACATTCAGCGTTTTAAAAATCATACATTATACAGTGGATCTCAGCTGGTTTTGCTTCAGAGGCCAGATTGTTGGTAACTCAACAGTACAAAAAGTGTTCATCAAATAACACTACATAAAATTCCCAACGCGACAATAAACAACATCCCAGCAAACACACAACGTTCACAACTTTTCACAACATTGTATTTTGGGTTGCAATTAGGTGATGTTGTAGTACAACGTTTTAATAACGTTTAAAAAAATGGCAGTAGGCTAATTTAGCCAGCCTATCAAAAGGACCTAAAAGTAATATGTAAATTATGCTATTTTCAGTTGTTCAAATCTAATAATAGGCTACTTATATTTTTCAAATAGTCATAAAGAGCGAACAGATAAATGTAAACCATGCACTGAAATGAAAGGAATGATGGGTGAACGTTTCAAAAATATTTATTATTTAAAACACGTCATGACAGTACTAAAATGCTACTTTATTTTATATTATGTCAGTTTTTATCTGTCATTCTTATGATTTGTAGTAATGTTTTACTTCTATGTGTATTTATGTAAACACTTGTCGTATTAAATACGTAGGGAAAAAATGTTATCACAACCTTTTCACAAATGACAGTGATTTTAACGGTAAAAAACTGTGAATATGCTACGGTAAAAACCTGTTAAATGGTTAATGGTAAATTCCTGTTAAATTTACAGGTAAACACTGTAAACTGACATTCCCAGAATTCCCTGCATTACATTTTAAAATTTGTTTGAATTTGATATTTTTTCTTTGAAATAACTCTGTTTCTTCTTAGAAACAGTTAATGTTGTTAAATTAATGTTTATTGCACATTTCAGTTTAATAATTCTTACCATGATAGTGTTTAGTGTGTGAATGACGCTGATGTTACTATTTAAAAGCTTCTTGTGATGGGCATTGGTTCATCATGTGACATTCTCATCATCACCTGCATTTGGTAGTTATCAGTGTGTTTCAAAGGTACACAATAGATTTCACTACTTTAATAGGTCGGTATATTAACATTTTAACAGTTAAATGACAGTATTTAACTGTAAATTTAACATAAAACCTTAAAACTAAAAATATTGTTACCGTATTTTTCACGGTTTTAATCTGGCAACTACAGTTGCTGTTTTTTTACTGTAAATTTTAGTTTTCTGGTATGGCACCACAATAAAGGGACACATTCTCTAAATATGCATAGTAGTTCTCAAACCATATCGGTTTTCATTGGCCGCATCTCACACTAGATGAAAAGAATCAAATACACCATAGTCATTTGTTGCTACCAAGCATTAAAGTGGAAAGCTTAAATTTCAAATATATAGCTGATTAACTTAACCTGGTATCACTTGATAGAATATCAGCAGTAAGTATGCACGTGAAAATGACCTTCATCTATATGGCTACACACAACTAGATAAATATTGTGTTAGATAATGTGTCATAGATATTCCATTCTAGGCCATATCTAAACATGAATGCATGAAAAACTAAATTCGGATTGCAGCTCGCCTTTTTTTAAATTGCTGCCTGGGTTATACGCCCTTTTTGAATTATGCATAGCAGGATGAGGTTCTTCTGCAGCATTATGGCAGAGCTTCTTTGCATTGTAATAGATTTGTTGTATAGGTGTTCCCACTCGCCAGTGACCCCTGCTGATGTCATCAAACCTGTGCGAGCGGGAAAACGAACATCGGTGTGATTGACTGCTTCAGAGCTCTGCGGACGTGAGAGGAGCAACAAACACAGCAGATATGTCTCACTGTAGCAAAATGAGAGGTTTCACAGGTATAGGACTCCTCTAATTGCTGTCTGGTAGCCCGGCTCTTGTTACTTCACGTGTTTTCAGATCATCTCCAGTCTGCTAGTGACCTTCTGAAGAGACTTTCACATTCACCTTGGAGCACAACGCCTCCAATATTTTGTTCTGCTGGACATTTGAAGTGAGCTGTATATTCAGATGTTTTGCCTCAGTCTCAGTTAGCATATGCTCATCAGTCCTGCATTTATTTGATTTTGAAATGCAGTAAAACAGTAACATTGTGAAATATTCCAATTTAAAATGGCTGTTTTTATCAGAATATATTTCAAATGCAATATGAGGAAAGCTGAATCGTCTACTAATCTACTTTTATAATCTATTACTATTATAAAGTATTAAGAAAATATTAAGGCCAAAGTAGTTTTGAAGATTATGCCCGATTATGGAAACATGGGATCTAACAGGAAATACAAATGTTTTAATATGAAAACACACACACACACACACACTTTGGTTTAAATGCATTTGATCATTGTATTGTCATTTATTGAAATAAATTACAATTGTTACATTTCAAATGCAGGATTTATTGGACTTTCCATAAAGATGAGGAATACTGTTGGTAACAGCTGGAAGCAAAATTTTGAAATCTTTGCAAACCTACTTTCTCCTTTCGAAATACTACAGGAAAGACTACAGGATGCCTTTAAACAGATTGGAGGTAAATCACAAGAGATGTGGCTTAGAAAACGCATTCAGACATTCAAAGAGGGTCTGCAAAAGTTACTGTTAGCGTTATAAACAGGTGTGAACGCTGGAAGAGGAAGACCTTGATCTCTGAAAGAGACTCTTTGAACAGTTCAGATAGTAATGGTAAAAACGAACCAGCTATACTGATATGAATCACACATATCCGATTGTGCCTCTGCTGAGGTGAAGAGGAACAAGATCAAAAATTATTCCAGCATTTGGTCCACGGCTAGACTCACTAAACTCCATTCATGATGCTGAATATGACCCACTGACAAGATCCGAAAGAGGTAGATCTCAACAATTCCGTGATCAAGTAAAATAAATGATACAAAACACAGATGTTAGCGTAACCTCTCAAAAAACTATTTCACCCCAAAATCAAAAGGAAAAAGAAAACAATTACATGTGAAAGAAAATGAAGCCTATTTTATGACATCATCTAGCACATTACCTCAACCCAATTCTATTTTACAGTATTACACAAAAAACTGTAATACAAAATTTGAGGCAGCAAATGTATTCCTTTAAACGTTTTTATTTGTATTTTTACTTAAAAATGTGCTCAACTGTCATAAAAAAAAAAAAACAGCTTCACTTTCGTCCTGCAAAAACTACGGCTTCCTTTTTTTTTCAATTCTGGGGATCCAATGTACTTTCATATTTGGCTATGCATAATAAGCTGAGAGTTTAGCACGCTCAGAAACATTCATTATGGTTTTGTTTTTTGCATGCAAATATTAAGGCTTAAGGTCATGGGCCTCACACCTATGGTCAATGTTTCACATTTTTATTCCAAAAAGGCAGAATCAAAGGTTTGCACACAGAAATAATTTCATTTCCAAAGAGAGACGTGATAAGAGCTTTCTGAAATCTGCTGGTTTGATGACGGTCAAGCGGCGAGGCGTTGAGCGGCCAGTTCCTCTGCGTCGTCGCGGTTCTCGTGGATCTCCGCCAGCGTCCGCACGAAGCGGGTCCATTCGTCGCTTCGGGGGACCGCAATTTGCTGTGGAGCAGAGAGAGAAACAATACAGAGCGTTTGGTAAAGAGGTAAAGTCTGTTGTGGCCACACAGCAGATGATCAAACTACTTTGAGACTGTCAGAGTGAACTGACCCCTGCCTAACAATCATCCATCTCGTTCTTCTACCTTATTTGCTGAGTGACAGAGGCCCTCTGTGGCCCCTGAGGGGCTGTGCTGTTAGGGCCCCTCTCTGACAGACATGTAATTGTAGTGTATGTCATCTTTAGAGGCGCAGAGTGGGCTTTTTACACGACTGTCTCAGTGACAGAACAGAAGCGAGGAAGAAAGGTGTTACTGTGTAGCCGTCTGTGATGTGTCTTAAAGGGATACTACACCTAAAAATGAAAATTCTGTCTTTAATTACTCACTCTCATGTCAATCCAAACCTGCGAGACCTTCATTCATCTTTGGAACACAGATGAAAAGGTTTCTGATGAAATCCAAGAGCTCTTTGACCCTGCCATAGACACTTTGCACAGAGCACAGAAGGAATTCTCGTAGCTTTGTGAAATGATAGTTTAACCCCTGATGTCACTTTTGCTGATGTTTCTGAACCTTGATCATGTAAGGATCTTTGCCGTCTATGGGAGTGTTAGAGAGCTCTTGGAATGCATCAAAAATATAGTATCTTTTCATTGGCTTTGTATGTGATATACTTGTGCGAATAATTACATTCCCGTTTGGTGTGAACTTACCATTAAAGGTTTGGAATGACATTAAGGTGATTAATAGATGGCAAATTTCATTTTTGGGTGAACTAATCCTTAAAGTAAACTCTGCAGTCTCACCTCGCCGACATCATAAATGTAGATCTGTCCCTCTGAGTCACCCACAGCGATCTCTCTGCCCGACTGAGACCAGCGCAGTCTGTTCAGTGCCGGACTGCCGTCCACCGACATGCTGGCAGTGGGCACCTGCACACACACACACACACACACACACAGGTTAAATTTACTCTCTTCATTCG
Source organism: Enteromius trimaculatus (assembly GCA_032361065.1). Classification (NCBI taxonomy): domain Eukaryota; kingdom Metazoa; phylum Chordata; class Actinopteri; order Cypriniformes; family Cyprinidae; genus Enteromius; species Enteromius trimaculatus. Next base: position 264,375 of record JAUMHP010000301.1, read on the forward strand.
TAGCGATGAAATTTGATCCCTTTGTTTAGTCAATATGTGATATATCCACATTATATTTTTTGTCACAAAGATATTGTGTAACATACAGAAGAAGGGGTTTCATTACTTCCATGCTGATGTTTAAAGGAACTGTTAAAGTACACAGGACAAGGCTGAACATTTTTCATACACTGGCTTTCTTTTATAGCAGAAAGAACAGAAATCAACAAACACTCTGATGTCTTATAGCAATATATACTCAAACTGTCAATGAGTAAAACATAAGTAGTAACACACATACAGTAAGCTTACTGTGACCCTGGAACACAAAACCACTCAACCAGTAGCTCGGGTATATTTATAGCAATTGTCAACAATATATGTTATGAGTCAAAATGATCCATCTATCTTTAATGTCAAAAATGATGTTCAATTTATACATACACAATTGTAAATATCAAAACATAATTTTTGATTAGTAATATGCATTGCTAAGTACTTGATTTGGACAATTTTAGAGGCGATTTTCTCAATATTTAGATTTTTTTTGCGCCTTCAGATTCCAGATTTTCATCTGGCTGTATTTTAGCCAAGTATTGTCCTACCATAAATACATGGAAAGCTTATATATTCCGCTTCGGTTTCGGGTGGATAAGATTTGTTTTGCTTGACTCAAATGAGTCCTTTCAAATGTTAACTAATGAAGTCTTTATTTGATGAAAAAAATATATATATTGTAAATACAATTATAAAAAATTATATTTAATTTAAATGCAATATTTTAACTGCATTCAAAATAATGGTTTTCTATTTGAATGCATTTCAAAATGTAATTTATTTCTTCTCTTATTCTAATCAAATTAATTTAGAAATAACTATCATTATCAATGTTATATTCCTTGATGAATTAAACCTTTAAAAGAACAGCATGTATTTGGAATCTTTAAAAACATTCTACATGTTTAACACTATTAATAGCCTCAAGCTTGTTGAATACTAAAGCGCCGCAACTTCACAGCATTTCCGTGCAAATGAGTTTTATTTTAAACAGGCTGAAAATGTTTTGTGTGTGTGCTCAAAATCTGCTTCTCAGTGTAGTGGATAAAAGTTGATTTTGAATCTGGATCATTATTAAATGCGTCACTCAACATGTGCTAATATTTAATGCTTGACCTCTGTGTCATTGTTGAGGTTCCACAGGTCGATGCGTCCGAGTCCGTCCACACAGGCGAAGAGAGCGGGATGAACCGGAGACCACATGACGTCATAAACATAATCAGAGTTGTCCTCAAACGAGTACAGCGGCTTGTTATTCTACAGCAGAGAGAGCAGGGAACAGTCAGCACAGAGACTCAGAACAAGTGTTATGTAACAAGTGTTTATGAATGCTGCGCTACCTTGGTGCTCCAGAGTTTAACGGTCCAATCAAACGAGGCGGTCAGGAAGAGATGGGAGAAATCGACGGGTCCTGCTGCTGTGTGACAGTGAATGCCTGTAATTGGACCATGATGCCCCTCAAACATCTCACTGATACCTGCCCGACTGCTCACACACACACACACACACACAGAGAGAGAGAGAACGGCAGAGGTTTAATGATCAGCATCTCAGCATGTTTCCATCAGTCAGTTAACACTTCACATCAACTAACACACACCACTGAGTGTGTGTGAGCTCATTACTGTGAGAGCTAAACAGCCGTGTGAGATGCTGAGTGTGTGTGTAGAGGATCAGATAATCACAGCGACACCAATGAAGAGGAAACATTTGCTCTCTCAGCTCATTACTGCACACATAAACACACCAACTACATCCCATTCATAAAAACAAAGCGCTTTTCATATTTTTGATATGAAAACTTGCGTCTGAACTTTCAGGATATTCAAGAGACAACATATTATTACGGGACAGTTTCAAGCTCCACACTCACAGAAGACACCATACATTTACTATTAATAAAAATCTATATACATTTCCTAATTACATCTTTATTAACTATTTACTTACAATTAAACACATTTCAACACCACGTTTGTGTAATTAAGTATCTTATTCTCACCAAGGATGCACTTATTTGATCAAAACATTGATTTCGATTTCAGTAATTTTGTGAAATATTATTACAATTTAAAGAAACTGTTTTCCTTTAAAAAGTTATTTATACCTTTGATAGCAAAACTGAATTTTCAGAAGCAACATCGCATTTTAAAGCATCCTAAATAAATAAAACTATAAGTTATTCAAATAAATCCTATATTGAATAATAGTATACATACACAGAATTACTATATATTAATAAATAAAGCGAAAAGTGCATATTTCTACATGTAATATTATTATAAATATGACAAAAAATATCATTTTAATAATGTACAATAAATATAATATGTACACAACTTTTTTGTATTTCATAGTTCTAACTAATAACTTAATGTAAAGCATATTTGCCAAACATACAGAAATTAAACAGGTTGAGTTAAGGTTCAATTGTCATTTTGCCTCAATTAACTCCTACTTCTTAAGGGAGGTAAAGTAGTAGTTAATTGTAGGTATGGGGTAGTGTTAGGGATGTAGAATATGCTCATGTACAATACGTGCTTCATAAGTACTAATACACAGTCAATATGTTAATAATACTGTAGGTATGCTAATGAGCAACTAGTGAGAATTGCTCCTTATACTTTTTGTAATAACACTAATAAAGTGAATATATTACATACACAACATCCAGCTTTACTACTAAAATTCTGCAATAACATAAGTGTGTTACCTGCCATGACGACAGGCTGTGTAGACCGAGCCATCCTCACTTCCCACCACAAAGTTATTAACATCACCCAGAGGGAAGGACATGGAGGTGACCGCAACTGATTTAGACTGCTTAAACACAAGCTCCATACTGTCCTGTTCACACACACAGACGCACACATCAATAACACCACAGCCAACAGCCTCTTCCACAGATTAGAAATGCGCAATTTCAATTCGCCAATCATTAACATCGGACACTGTGGTTTGACCAGTGTTTTTGGAAACCCGAGGGTGAGCAGTATGGAAGCGGTTGCGCTCCTCACCGGGCCTTTTATAGTGCTTCTGATGCCAACAAGATTCGTACACACCATTCAGTGTTTTTACTGGTTGAGTAAGCAAGTGGCTTTCTTCAAGCGTGATATTCAAACTCTGAAAGCATGAGTGTGTATTTGAAGGGGATTGTGAGCACCTGTGGTTGAGACAGCATGTCCAGACTCCAGGAGCACATCTTTCCATCAGTGGAGATGCTGATGAGGTTATGAGCATTTTGTGTGCCAACCACATTAACACAGTACACTGGATGCTGCATGGAAAAACAGAAATGTAAGGTTAAGCGGAGACCAAAAAAAACGCAATATTTAGTTTTAAGACACCATAATAATAATATTATCTTGCACCTACAGCTTTGCCTCCTCTCTATGTGTGAGCGTCACGTACCGTGTGGGCCGCAGCAGACAGAGGCGTTCTCTGGACAGGAGTGCGTCTGTTACTTCTGTTGTCCCACAGGACGATCTGTCCTGAGTAAGTGCCACCCACAACCAGGTTAGGATGAAACTTTGCAAACGCTGCAGACATGACAGCAGACTAGAGGAGTGAGAGAGACAGAGATAATTACACACCTTCAATCCTACTGGACAATCCCAAAAGAAGTCCGGTTTACCAGCTTCACCTGTATAATCAAACGTGTTCGAGAACCACCACAGATAGTGTTACAGTCCACGTTTTAGCCTCTGCTGGTTCTTGTTCAGAATGTATATTTTTACTCTGGTGAAAAATAAATGTGCTAAAATGCATTTGAAATACATATATGTCATGCTAAGTATTCTACAAATACATTTATATATTAATCTACTTCATAAACATACCATGCAAATTAAGTTTTAACATACCAAACCGGTAAGCTTGGTAATTTTGTACTTAACACGCTTTAATTGTGTGGAAGAAGTGCTGAACTAAAGGTATACTGAAGTGTATTTGATTGTGCTAAACTCATGCAAACATACCTTAGGTACACTTAAATATCTGGCATATCTTGACCAAAGTTACTCAAAAGATCATATAATCATCATCAATAGTTACATAAAAAACATTTTAGGCTTAATTTTTAGAAATGTGCATTGTGCACAAGTGGCATCCTATCCTAATAGAGAGTAAATCTGGAGCGACATGTCAGTAAATGTTAATAGATTTTAATTATAGTTTGATGAAATAAGTGCATTTTAAATGTATGACTTTTTTACTACGGGTTACAAAAATGGCATTTTAGTCAGGAATTATGCACCCCTATGTTGTTTAACTTTTCATTTTCATTCATCTGCAAAACACCGAGATAATTTTAATGAAATGTGAGGAATTTTTGCTGCTTAAGCTCAAATGCTTAATTTTTTTTTTTTTTAATTCTTCTGAAGAGATACAGTTACTTTATATTCTATATATTATACTATATATATATATATATATATATATATATATATATATACACACACTATATATACTAAACATATTCGAGTGACATACAAAAATCGAACCCCTTGCTCATCAAGAACATATATTTGAGCTTTGGCATAAAGATCTTTCTTTACCAATCACTTTATGAATTTTAAGCATGAAAGTTTTGGTGGAATGGAGTTTCAATGGAGGAAGAAAAATCTGTCAGGTTATGTAAAAACATCTCTTAAATTGTGTTTGTAGATAAATGACAAATACTCAAATACACAAAATAAATGATTATAATAATAATAATAAAACAAAAAATAAGATAAATTACGATACACAAGATAAGATCACATAAAATACACAAATGGCATGACAATAAAGCAACTTGAACTTCAAAAGCTTGAACTTTAAATGAAAGCCTCATGACTTTGGATGGAAAGACATCTGAAGGTAAACAAATAATGAGAATTTTCATTTTTAGTGAATTAACCTTTTAAATATTCAACACAGAAGAAACAGAAAAAATGGCCAAATAATAAACTGCATAGAATATAAACATAAAACTTTGATGGCTTTATTAAAAAGTTTTTGTTCATGTCATATATTTTTTACCACTTGAGAATGAGGTCATTTTGATAAGCTACTTCTCTCTGCTGCTCCTCAGCGGTTCAGTATGTCCGGTCTCTTCTTGTATTTAAAAGTAGTTTCTGGGCAAAGCTGCATTATAAAAGCATCTGAAGTGCATTAAGCATAAATGCAGCTTGTATCTGTTTGACATGACCCTGATTTCAAGATGCCTCAAAATACTAATTGAATTTTAAGGGAGCTAAAATTTTTACATCAACAACTAATGACGCTGATGACTTTTACTTTACTGTTTATAAGCTGAACTCACTCTTTCCTCGAAGAGTTAACCAGCCCCAACACACTCAGCAAAAAGATGGAAAAAGTAACAACTTCACACCTTTTCGACTGTCTGTGAACACTGCTGGAGTTTTCACGTGTGTGTGTGTGTGTGTGCGTGTGTGTGTGTTTAGCATCCGTTGCTGCGGGTGGCACATGTGGTTCTACTCAAACCGCCCACAGCAGATCACCTCAGGCCAAACACAGCCAACAGTCATCACATGCACAATTCATCAGTGAAAAACATCCAAAAGAAATGCTACAATTTGCTTCTGTACTGATTGTAATGCAGCACAACGGCTGGAAGGATTAAACATCTGTGAGGTTGAGTCTGATGACCATCTCTATTTTAGATCAACTGAAGTCAAATGGTTTATACAGTAAATTCTCGTTTTATATGATCTTGTAATTTTAATTTAATTATATATTTACTTAAGATTCCAAGAACAAAATAAAAAATAATAAATAATATATATATATATATATAATTTTTAATAATATATTTTTTATTGCATCACACTAGCTTTCCTGTATGTGTAATGTGAAACTTAAACAAATCTCTCCTTTTAAATAAATAAATAACTAAAAATTGGTTTGAAAATTATAATTTATTTTTTTATGTTTTTTAAGCTTAAAGGATTTTTTTACCCAAAAATGAAAATTCAGTCATCACTTACTTACCTAAAAAAAAAGTCATACTCAAACACAAAGGAAGATATTTTGAAGAAATTCTGTAACCAGGCTGTTTTGTGTCACCATTGACTTCCAAATTAGGAAAAAAAAATACTATGGGAGTCACTGGAGACTCAAAACAGCGCGGTTACAAAAATTCTTCAAAACATTGTACTTTCTGTTCGGCAGAACAAAGAAACTCATACAGAACATTCAGTACTGAATATTAGGATTCTGTTACTGACTCTATGCTTACAGATCTCTGACAAAAACATACAAACCTGAGTTTGTGAATGAATATGCATGTGCAACGGTCATAAACCAAAAAATTAATTATCATTTAACTTCCTCAGATAATGTTGTTGCAAACCTGTGTGTTATTCATTCTTACAAGGAACACAGACAGAGATATAAGACACTGTTCAATGCTGTTTTTTCTACATGCAATGAACTTTTACAGATATGACCATATTTGCTTTTACTGTATGAAAAAGAGAAGCTTCAAAACCTCTTCTTTAGTAATCCATGCAAGAAAAAAGTCATGGCTTTGTGATGACAAGAGATTTTAAACTATTCCTTTAAGGTATCACAAGTGTGTGTTTGAATGCCAGTAGAGTGAAATCACAGTGTGCAGGGGAATGAGAGGGAGACAGAGAGGATGGAAGGAAATCCGGCTGCAGCCCACCCGTGAGATCTCAGGCTGCTGTGTAGGTGTTTGTATATGACAATCATGTTACGTGGGATGGCTTTCAGGAGGTGTGTGTACAGGGAGGAGTGAGAAGTCAGTGGTTGCTGATTGAAGGCAGGTGTGTGTGTGTGTGTGTGTGTACCTGACAGTGGAAGACATACTCCGGTGTGGTCTTCTTGTATTTCATGTTCCAGACCAAAGCTACTCCATCAGGCTCATGCGGGGCTTCCTCGTTATTGTTATAAGAGGCGACCAGCAACTCTGGATACTGTCAACACATGTTTACAGGTCAAGAACTAGACTTCATACTGCATAAGAAAAACTTCTGCTTGCAGCCTTTTCTGGCCGACAAGCATCCACTTGTACATGTATGTGTGTGTGTTCATTCGTTAATTCATTTATTTAGTTTTGGACTAATTGTTACAAATATGCATGGGGGGAAAAAAACTTAATAGAAAAACTGTCATTGGGACAGTTTATATGTGACCCTGGAGCACAAAAGCAGTCTTAAGTCGCTGGGGTATATTTGTAGCAAT
>JAUMHP010000301.1:280679-292518 GCA_032361065.1 Enteromius trimaculatus
AATTCCGCTTCCTGTAATTCCAATTCAATTCCATTTCCTTCTTTGAATTGGAATTGTTGAGTTCATTCCTGAATTGACCCCAACCCTTTTATCGGTGAAAAGACATCAATAAAACAGCTCTGTGAACAAAAGCCTAGCATATAATTTACCAGTGTCCAAGTCTAAACCTTAAAACTATACACTTAATATTTTACTTTACCTGTCTTAGTTATTTTAATGTATGTTTAATAAATAAATTTGTTATGAAACAAGTTATGACAACCACTGTGCAAATGATTAGGCCTATTTCAACATTTAATAGAAATGTTATAATTTAGAAGGTCATTTTTTTAAGCATCAAACAGTGATGTCAAAACCAAGGTACCTACTGAACCATTATGTTTGTGTACCTTTACACTTCTAATTTTTACAAAAAAAAGTAAGGATGGAGGTCCCCCCATAAACACAACCATCACTGGAGCACAAGTACATCATACAAAAACATACGAATGAGAACAGTTATATAAAATAGTTATGAATTTCCATGAGACTGTGTTGACTAAACCACATAAGCAGTGTAATGCATCTACATATTGATTTGACAAAAAAAAAAAGGCTGAAAAAAGAATCACTTGCAGAAAAGAGTGTACAAATCAAATACAATTAAATCAGAAGCTGCATCATGCAACTAGTGCACTGCATTCAATTAACACACACACACACACACACACACACTAATGTGTTTCTATTCTAAAGCTCGACACACGAGGTTTGATATTTGGCAAGAATTTCACTACATCACTAAATCAAATTTCTATCAGCGCTTATAAGACAAATATACTGTACCAAATCTAAGGAGCGACTGAAAAGAGATGACCAGGAGAGGTTTGTCTGTACGGGAAAAGGGGTAAATAATATGACATCACTGTCCCAAACCTTTACAAAACATGCTTCAGCTGGAGCTGATGAAAAAGAGAGGGATCAAAGAGCAGCTGAATTCATTTTCTCACACATGGACCCGAGTCAGTTTGGCTCAAGTCGGATAAAAGATCACATCCATATGGCTGCAGGCTTCGACCCAATACATTTCGACGCTGCTTCTTCCTTAGCAACTCGCAATTACAAACAAACTAAAGCAAGTCCAGCTGGATGCCAGATATTTGTTGTTTATTATTTAGCTATGTCGTGTGTTTGGCAGAGAGCTGGTTTGTTCTCAGCACTAGGTAAGAAGTCCATACATGCACTGTTCAAAACTCTCTGATCAATAAGATTTTTAAAAAGAAATTCATACTTTTATTTAGCAAGAATGCAAACTTTTCATTAATCACCCAAAAATATATATTTCACATAAATGCAGCATATTAGAATAATTTTTAAAGGATCATGTGATACTGGAAATTTAGCTGTCATTACAGGAATAAATTACAATTAAAAAAAAAAGTAAACTATGTAATAAAGCAGTTTAACAATTTTAAATTCTAATATTTAATTGTGTAATATATAATACTAAATAAGATTTTTCAATATTATTTTACTGTATTTTGATCTGACAGGTGACCCGTGGGTCAGCAGCAGCAGCGGTAGAAAAGCCCTCGACCCTCCCCTGAGATTGGGGTGTAGAAATCAGTGTCCCTGAACAACAGTCTCCGCATCTCGCAGGCTGCCCCGCGGTCAGAGCTGGTGGGATCCACCGCTTTGGCAATGGCCAGACGAGGGTATGGCACACGGTGTTTTAAAATCACACCGAGGCAAGATATAATTAATGACCTCTGCCTGCTGCTGGGCACTGTCCCCAACAATATCACCGAAGAGGCTGGCCTGGGGGACGGGCACATCGAGAAAGCGAGCTTGCCATTACCCGTCCACACCAGGAACAGCAAAAAATTGGGCTACTGGGCCTACTGGGAGACTTCTGTCGGCCGTAAAGCGAAGCTGGTCATCATGAGCAGCTCCTGCATCAACGTATGGTCAGAGCTACCCTTGTGCTGCTATGCAAGCGTGTTGGCCCATGACGTAACGTCATAGTGCCTGCAGGATGCCCGCGCGCGCAGCGTGGGAGTGGCCAGGCAGCAGCACTGTAGGCTTTGTCAGCGAGAGCTAAGACAGCCTACAGGCTTCGGACCGGAGATGCAGGCGATTCGTCCAGGCAGCGGCATTTTGCAGGCACAAGTGCACCGCAATCGCACACTCCGCCCAGGGACTTCCCATCAAGAGGAAGGAGCTCATACATGTTTACGGAGGCAACCACGTGTTTGACGAGCTCCTCATGAACCTCCGGACCAGCGATCGTGACCGTGAGTCGAGGTGAGGAAACCACCGCACCCAGAAGTACACGGCCGAAAAGACGCCGCAGAGGACATGCTTTTGTGACCGTGCAGACTGATCTTCTCCACTGTATCTGCAGGACGATCTCTGGATTAAAATCTTCTTACAGCAACAGGTAACTTCTTTCTTCTTAGTTCTCCTTCGACGTGATCAGATCAGAAGCAGAAAAGCTAAATGGTGGTTTGCACACTGCCATCTTACGTACCCATATGTACAGGGGAGTGGCTAAGCATGCAAAAGCCACGGGCCAATTCTCATCTCAATTTCTCCAAAGATCAGAGTCGATTGGCCTCCTGATACCAGTCAATGACATAACGTCATAGTGACTGACTGAAAGGGAACTATTTTATTAACTAACATATTAATTTAGAACGCATATTATGTAGTTTTAAGCAAATCTAATATCTTAATTGGATCATTTTCATTCATGTGTTGTGCCCGTTTAATGTTTTTTTTTTTTTTTTTTGCTAGAAATAACTAAAAGAAAGTCAGAAAATTAACTAATTTAATCACTCTTTCACACAGTATGTGTGGAAGTTGCCAAATATTTATATTATTTGGCCTAAGAGGGTAAAAATATTAAGAGTAATATAAATGACAAGATAATACTGTCACATTATGTATATTCATATTCACTTAAGATAAGTGTTATATAAATAAAGTTGCTCCTATACCAAAACATCAGTTCATGGTCATTTTGTTTTAAAGATCTATGAGATCTGAGACCTTGTTTTTGGAGTTGTGTTCGCTGGCGTCTGCACTGGTGTGTGGGAGACTGCTGGACGAGGACGAAGGCTCTCTGTCTCGCTCTTTGTCTTTGTCTCCAAACCAGGAGAAGGGCATGCAGGTGGGGATGGAGGTCACAGACTCTGAAGGGGAAACTCGAAGCCCTGACTCTTCCAGTAACTCAGCTGAACCCCTACAACACAACACAACACAACACACAGAGACATGAGGAAAAGAACACATACGCTCTGTGCTCCAGAATCATTTCAGAATCAAACAGATTGAGGTTTTTTGAAAATCTAAAAATGCAGAAAGTTTTGTTGTAAGGGGTATGGGAAATACACAATTTATAAACAATATATAAACCATTATGTCTATAAAACATGAAAACCAAATGTGTGTGTATGTCTACCTGCTGTCCAGTGATGCCCTTGTAGCTTCTTTGCTTAGTTTTTTCCCTTTTCCTCCTGACTTCCTTAAACCACTATGATGAACAGTCAAAAAGTGCATTAAAAACAACAACAACAACGCAATGCTTAATGAACTTACAACAAGAACAAAACAAAAGTTGACTGTAAACCGTTTAGTTATACTGTGAAAGGAGTGCAACTCTGCCCTTACCCAAAGTCGGGGAATCTTCTTTTAGTTTTCCCAGCTGCATCATTCGACTCATCTTAAACAAATACAAGAATTGTATTAAAATACAAACACAGACAAACATCAGATTTCCAGGCTAACATGGATTGGTCATGGCAGCTGTAATGGGGGTGGAATGTATCCAAAAAGTAAAACATTCTAGTGGGATCCTGAATCCGGCTTGTTACCTTTGACTTCTTTGCCCTTGCCTTTAGACTCTCTCTTCTTAACATTCCGCAGGAAGCTGGAGGGGGAGGAGTCTTTAGGAGAGGAGAGGGCAGGGCCTTGAGGATCCCTCTGCACTGATTGGCTGCTGCTCGTAATAGATCCTTCTTCCTTCTGCTGGTTAGCAGGGGAGGATATGACTACCGGCAGGGACAAACTCTCCTGGATTGATCTCCTACGAGGTGGCGGAGACTCAGGGCTCGCAGGCTGATTCTCATTATCACCCTGAGGTCAAAAACAATGCTACTGGTCAAAACTGACGTGCTGGATTTTTTTTTTTTACAGCAGTCATGAATTTCTTGAGCTCTGTGTGACCTGTGCGCATCTCGCTGGAGAGCTGAGCGTCTCTTTGAGTTTGCTGCGGGACGGTGGCTGCCGCTTGGATCTCTGGGCCAGCTGGGCCTTCGCACGATGGGCGCTGGTGTCCAAACGCTCTGTTTCAGGAACCACCTCGCTCCAGTCGGCTCCTGGAGAGCAATGCAGGCTTTACTGACTGAGAGATCCTTTGAAAACTCTCTGATTGTATGAATTACTGCTCGTGTTTCACATCATCTATGTGAACAGTGTTTTATTTGTTTCTATGCATATGACTATGGACTATCTGGAGACTTAACTACCTGCTTTCTCTCAGGCCTACTCAAAAATTAGATGTTAGCTTACTTCAGACCAAGTTTTATTGGTTAATTTTGTTTGCTACTGTTGGTTGTAACAAGAGTGGTGCTTTATTCTTTTGATGGGTTTAGTTTTTGCATCTAAAGGAAAAGCATCAGTACACACTGATGCATAATAATTCCACTGTAGAAGAAACAGTATTATTGATGTAGTAAGATATGAACAAGCAGTTATTAAAATAGGATACATGTTTGGAGCAGGGATGCTTCAGACATGAAAAAAATTAGTAAGCCTATAAATATCCAAAAAAAACACCAGCCTAGCGTTTAATGGAGCCAGTTAATTCAGGACCCTGAAGTTAACTATTTTATATGTGAATAATGAATTGCATGCTTATTTAGCATTAATTATGCATCTATTTCATGTTTCTGTTCCTCTCTATGCCTGAGCGCAACTGATTTTTGCAGCTTAAAACGTCTGGGCTCAGCATGATATTAAAGTCAATTAATCCTGCTTCGATCTTTAACTCACCCAGCAGAACCGAATCTGCAGACTTGCTGCCCGACAGTGGAGACTCATGATGACCGCTGCCAGATTCAAGCTTTCCCAGCTACACACACAGACAGATAGACAGGCAGGAATCGAAGAACAATGAAAGCTTCCGTGCAGCAAATTATCAGTCTCTGCTAATTAAAGTATGTTCTTACCTTGCGCTGCAGATCCTCTATCTGAGTTTTATACTCGGTCTCTTTCTCCTCCAACGTTTTCCGTAAGTCGTCTTCCCTCTGCTCATACTCTGCCTCTCTGCAACACACACAATCACAATCAATCAGAATGTTTGTTCCTAATTTCTGTGATGTTATGTTTAGATATGCAAATGAAGTTGTGTGCATATTAAATGATGATCTCATTTAATGTGCACACATTTTGCATTTTGCATACACAGTGAAGATCAAAATTCTGGTTTTATTTTGTTAACATGTTGAAGGTAAATGCAAAAAGGATTATTACTGGGGATTTCTTTTATCGCTCCATTATTGAAAAAAAATACTGTCAACAGTGAAAGTTTTAAACATAAATTAGGGAAAATGTTATATGAAGACACTCCTCAATAAAAACATTAAAAATTAAAAAATATTTTTAATAGGGTCGGAACTTTAATGCGTTAATTTAGATTAATTACACAAAATTAACTTGTAAAATTTTTTAACGCATTTAATCGCACTTATTTTTGCACCGCGGAACGTTTCTCACTGGATGAGTTTCGGCGGACCGGTTATATTGGAGCACCAACTATCGTTTCTAATGTTCTGAATGCACTTGAAGCAGGGCTCTCAAGTCTCACGCATTCACCGTGAGACACACATTTCAGCCAGTTCACACGCTCTCACGCCACACCATGTGTTTCTCATGCTGAAAAGTAAGAGATAATTATAACTTGTATATACAATTAATAGACGAGGCGCAAGCATACCAATTTAAGTTCTCTACCAGCCAATCAGAAATGAGAATGGTTTCCGGGTGATCCCGCCAAGTGTTACTATGCAACATGAGCGTGCACGCACAATAATACAGCAATAATGATGAATGCGGTAGGTAATCCATTCATTATTTATTTATGTGTATTACTTAATTTTATGATTCCTGGACAAAATCAGTTGCCTGTGTTCGAAGATAGTATGAATTTGGCAATATTTCCCAGCAGCAGCTCACACTAAATTATTTCTAAAGCTTCAGATTCTGCAATCTTACTCTATGTGTACAGTATGAATGTACATTAATTTGGCTCAGTTGTTCAGTTGACTCTTTTGGCACCAAATTTATGTTTATTTTTAATACATTTGTATTTTTTTATATATATAAAGCTATTTATTTCATTTGGATGAATTTGTCTCTTTTATCAGTTTTACCAGTTGTTATAATTCATATTTGTGCTGATCATTTATGAACAATAAGTGAAATTACACTGCTAGCAATAACTTCAGAGAATTGGGTGGGCCAGAGGGGCTGCTACTATATTTCTAAATATCCTATTGCTACACTTAATGGCAATATTGCACTGGTCTGTTAACAAAAATAAACAATATTTTGTTGCTTAAACTTATGTATTCAGTCATTATTCAATGGTACACTAAAAATCCATATGAAAAAACTTACTTCTCGCTGTTCTCATGTCAAATATTTATATGCGATTAAAATGCAATTAATTTCGATTAATTACTTACAATTAATTAGATTCGTTTTTTAATCGAGTCCCGGCCCTAATTTTTAAGTAAATAGCATTTAAAAATATTTATTATAACTGAAATCTACAGACACAAATAAAAGTAAAATGTGTATTCTGGATGTTGAATGTTTTTCTCCCCTAGTCTAAAATAGGCAAAATTTCAAAACTGACCAAAACTGTGGATTTTGAATGTAGTGTCTTGCTGTATAGTTGACTATAAATGATTATTTTTTAAAAATGCAATACTGTGGAAACATAAGGGTTGCCACAAAAGACAAAAAAAACCCGAGCTCATGCAAATCGCAGACTATATACAGAGAGTTATTACAATAAAGACATCGCACGATGATCACAAAGCAGTTAAACCACTCACTTCAGCTGATAGTCCTTGAGCAGTTTCTTAGCTTTGCAGTATTTTTTATCCAGAGCTTCATATTGGCTCTGCGTGTCATTGAGCTGTTCGTTGATGCTTTTACAGAGAGCCTGAGCCTCCAGCCAGTTCTTCTCCATCTGAGCGATTCTCTCCGAGTTCTCCTGAACGCTTCTCTCTAACTGAGCTTCCCTGGCCTCCCACACCATACGCTCCTCTGACGACTCTCTCAGCTGAAACAGCAACAAAACCTTATCAATTAAAGCACACTGGAACCTGTATGTTTGATAGAAACGGGTGAGAGGGTTCACAAGTCCGTACTCTCTCTTTCAGTTCATCTACTTCAGCTTCTGCAATGGTGTGTTTTATCTGGAGCTGAAATTAAAACAGAATACATACATTGTTAGTGAACATTCGATTATAAATAAGTGCGATGAAAAGCACCAAACGTCTGTTACCTCTTTAAACCTGAAGGTTAGTTGAGCGGCGTCCATGTTTGACGGCAGGAACATTTCCTCGCTCTCGGGCAGATCGTACACTTCCACATTTCTCCTGCAGAAACTCGAACCAAGGATGCCATCCTCTCCTCCTCCCTCCTCATCCTCGTAGTGCTCGTCCTGTCACGACACAACAAGAAACAGCCAGCCCAAAAATAGAGCAAAGTTGAGAAATGAGCAATGCATTAAAGCAACACGAGTATAATGAAAATGGTATAAACCACTGGTGAAATTCAAGAACTTAACGTACCAAAAACACAGCATTAACCCACCTACGATTTTGAATAGACTCGCGAATCTGTTTCCTCATTCAGCAGGGTGGATTTTTACATATTTTTGCATACTTGTGAACATTCAACAATGAAGTTCTGGCTAAAAAAAGTCTCGGTTTTTCTGTGCAGCATTCCAGTGAAGCCAAATTAAAAAAACTTTTCAAAAAGGTTTCAATAACGCAGCAATGCATTAAGCACAGCTCACACGCAAGTCATTTTCAAACGAGTTTCCCATGGAAATATGTTTTCCTGTTGAATTGACTGGATTTCACAGAGCAATGGTAATTGTGACTGTAGATTAAAACCGTCTGAGAACCAAAGATTCAAAATAAGCCTTAAAAAGTAAGTCTGGTCAGAGCTGGAAAGGTTGGACTAGTGGACTAGTCCAGTTAGCCCCTGCTGGTAGACATCATAACTAAACCAAACCAAAGTTTCTTTTCATAAATATCATGGGGTAAAGAACTAAGTGATGAAGCAAGCAAATAAAGATAAATATAATGATAATATACAATAATATAATATAATATAATATAATATACAAAGTCAAGTAAAAATAAAAACAATTCCAACAGTGCTGGGTAGTAAGTGATAACATGTAATCTGGACTGTGCATTCAAAGTCCAAAAAAAGCAGCACTTATAAACCGTGTCAGATAATAATCAGGTTAGATTGCATGATTACAAATTGCATTACACAATGGCAGTAAATTAACCATAATGTATTGGTTCTCCCCAATTCTTCTGTATTGCACCATGTATGAGATGAATAGTTACTGTACGCAAATCCCTGTATACTTGAATAATTAAACAACAAATCCCTCATTCTCTGATGTTGGTTAATGGTCATGCATTTTATTTGCCTTTGTCATTTTAGGTTTAAAGTAATCCGAATACATTGTGTGTAATTTTGTGTGTAACAAGTCATGTTGCTTGTAATCAGTAACAAACTACACTCCGTAGAGGCTGTACCTAGCACTACACTTCCTACATGCATGATGTGTTAGCACTAATAAAAGAAAAAAAGTGTTTGTCTGACCTCTTCAGTGGACTGCTCGTATGTGTCGTCCACCTCCTGCTGACGCTCCTGCTCCAGGGTTTCACTGATCAGACGTGCCACCTCACTCTGAGTACCTGGCTTCTCTCGGCCAATCAGAAACCTGCACAGGGTGATTGACAGGTGAGCAAGGCAGAAATGTGTTTAAAGTATACTGCTCTGGTGAGAGGAAACAACAGAGCCTGTGTGTAAGTGTGTGCATCATTTATTTGCATGTGCCAAACTCGTAACCTTTAGCCTAGAGCAGAGGTCTCCAAACCTGCTCCTGGAGAGATACCTTCCTGCAGGCTTCAGTTCTGGCCCTGCTCCAACACACTTGTCTGTACCTATCGAGTAACCCTGAAGACCCTGATTAGCCGGAATTCCAAAATCTAGTTCTTTACATGCAGTCTAGCAATAGCATAATTTACCATGCCATAAGCTGGCCCCATTTAAAGCTCCCCTCAGCTCTAAGTGAACATCCTGCAAAGTTTTAAATCTGAAAGCACACTGCATATAGTGTTCATCATTGAAATGAGTCGTTTTGAAAACGAATCCCAAGCTGTTCGAGGTTGGTACGTAGGTTGAAACATTAGCATATCGCCCACTACTCAAAATGTCTGAATGAAAATGCTAATTAATTTTTCATCACTTGGTGTCGCTTTGGGAGTTTTAAAATAGCGCTTTCCCCAGTAACGCTGTACACAAAGCAGCACTGCACTCACAAACACTGCTTTATCAGCAATTACAGACATGATGAGACCAATCTATCGATCAAAATAGGGGTTTGGAAAACGTAATCATTGAGAGTCAGTAAATTAAATGCATATTATAAGACAGCGAAGGTGTTTTTTGACCTTGCATGCAACCTGTTGTTGGTGACTCCCAAAACCAAAATATGAGGGCACCATATGACCCATAATGAGGGCCCTTTAAATGGTCTGGTTCAGTGTTGGCCCTGGTCCTGAAGCACAGAAACCCTCCACCTCCCTTAGCTCCACCTGTCTATCATAATGTATGCCTGTACATTTAGCATATCTTATACGGTCACAGCGTGTCTGTGTATCTGTTAGCAGTAGCAAGTCCATATTTGCTCTGCAGCAGTGCATGTACCAGATCTAGTTTGTTAAATACATAAAACACATAAACAGTCATATCCATTCACGTGCTAAAGAGATCCTGAGTTGTTGTGATTGAACTGAATCTATAACTTAACAAACGTTCGAATTCTACTAGAATAGTAAAGCACACACAACAGAGAAACAATATTTTGGAATTATTATTTATTTATAGGGTTTTGCTGGTAAACATTCTAATGTTGGTTATATAATTTTTACTTTATTGCTCATTCTGTTTGGACCGTTGGAGCAGAAATTAAAATTCACAATTTTTTAAATCTATATAACAGCTTTTAGTCATTCTTTCAGTGAAATGACAGACTACTCCATAGTGACGCATCTTTTAGTGTGTTTGAACCCTTGCAGGCTTTCAGATCTCTCTCTTTGAGTGCAACAGCCACATCTCAAAACTCCTATCAACAAAAGACCTGTTCCTTACATACATCAACATATCGGACAAAATCTGTTGCTACTTCTGTTTCCGACCTTTTCCATCACGTAAAAACAGCAGCTACTGTAGGTCACTTTACATGTCAGTCAGTGGGTCTAATCCTGTCTATTTGTGTGGAGTTCAAGGCCAGTTAAGGTACATTTATAGACAAAAGTCTGCCCACACAAGACATTAAAGATCAGGCATCTGCGCTGACCTTTGTGGTGATGACACGCGGCACCTAATGACCACACTAAACTTGGCTAAAAGTGAAATGTTTTCGTTTTTTCATAAATCTTCTAACCCATAACAGAAGACATGATGTTTACATAACTGATAGACAGAGCAGGACCCACCTTACAGTTCCCTTCGTGTTCTTCAGGACGGTCGCAGCAAAGAGTTGTGTCACACCAACCAGACTGATGCCATCCACCTCCACAATCTGATCATTCACCTGGATCCTGGAACAGAACATGACGAGGTTTTAACTATTAATAACAAAGATGTTTTTGTCATAGTGTCAGTTCAGTATCAGATATTTTAGTTGTGTATCGTATTGAAAGTCAACATTTTGGTATCATGAAAAGGTCCCATGGCACGCACTTATGTTTTAGTCTGTTCCTATTATAATTTTAGGCCTACTGATTATATTATTGATTCCTGTGATCAAAGCTGAATTTTCAGCATCATTACTCCAGCTTCAGTGCCTTTAGCTCCTTTAGAAATCATTCTAATAAACTGATCATGTAAACGTAACTTAACCCAACTTTTGAGCTCCAAACAAGCTCCAAAACATACAGTAATGACTCATAAAATATCTTGACACTTTAATTCTATTGTCAATCTAATTCGCACTATTGTAAATGTGATAAATAAATTAGATACATGCCACATGATATCTCACACCGAATCTGACCCACAAACTACATCATAACATGTTTATGACAGACACCTCTGAGGCCTTACATTTTCCAAACAGCAGTAAATATTTCAAACAAAGTCTGCTGAGATTTACAGGAAAGAGGAAGAGTGGGTTTTCTGTATTGTTGTGACAGTCGTAAATGCAGTGGTTTGAAGAGAGATTGTTTAGCAGCCCATCAGACATGTGTGTCCTGCTCCGGCTGCCCTCAGGAAGACATGCCCAGCTCTACTGCAGCGCAAAATCAACACAATATATACACCTGACTCAGAGGTTTGTGTAAACATGATATTTGAATTTTTTTGACACTTGGCTGCATTTATTTGATCAAATAATGTAAACCTCTAAAACTGTGATATATATTATATATACATTAGGGCTGCACGATTAACCTTTTATCGCATCGATATCGAGGTTTTAACTCCCGCGATTACCTAACCTCAGGAGTCTGAGGTTTTTTCCCCCGCCTCT
>JAUMHP010000301.1:294238-307667 GCA_032361065.1 Enteromius trimaculatus
TTCGATAATAAATTGGTTGGTCTGTTTCAAATAGCAGGCGATCTATCGCTGGAATGTGTTATGAGGAGCGATCGTGTGTCTTCACACAGAGGATCGAGCGCTTTGCTTTGGTAAAAGCACAAAAAAAAGCATTCACACGAACGTGCCCCTGCTCTTGATATACAATCACTGAAATGAACAGCGCTTTGTTTTTAATTAGAAAAAAGACCTTTACAAACACTAATCATTTATTCTACCGCTACACCACCAGTTCACATGATTACAAAATTGCACATGTATTTTTTATTGTTAATATTTTTATATGTGCACTTTTATTATAGTGAGGTTTAATGTTAAACATTTTTATATGCATGAATTAAATTAATGTAAAGTAAAGTATGTAGGCTACATTGATCGTGATTATTTGAAAAGGCATCAGCTGGTCGTTGCTTTTAAAACACAAAAACGTATAGGCTATTTAACAAACAAAAATGTTCTAAACGTTTTTCTAAATTTGACGAAAAATAATAATTTTGCCATTACACACAAAACTGAAGTATTTTAATAGCCGAAAGAGTATATTGCAGAAGAGAGCAGCAATATTTCATTTCTATGTAACGTTACGTTAGGCCTCCTATGTTGATACGATTATGCTTGCTGCGATTATGAGCATAAATGCATTGTTATAATCGAAGTATTGCGTTTACATGAGGTAAAGTTTGATCGCAAAACTGCCAAAATCTCGTAATGATCGCAGAGGGTCCATCTAAACGCACTCACTGCCATTGCCATAGACTAAGGGTTGTACACATTTGCAAATGCTTTTATGTTCTAAGTCGCATAATTAGTATAAAAATATTGTGTCAGTTAACCCATTTTATAAATTCTACATTAATAGCAATGTTCTTATGTGTTGTTGCGATACTTTGTAGAGTGCAATTTAAAATTGCCCCTAGGAGTCGCCAACGGACATAAAACAAACACGCACAAGAAACAGACGTACGCCAGACATGGAGTTGACGTGGACCAACGCACATTCTCACGTTAATTTCATTGTTAGTAAATCCGAGCGTGAAATCTGGCGTACGCACAGTTTTTGTACGTACGCAGCGTTGATACATGAGTTCCCAGGTCTTTTCATGAATATATCCCCCTGAAATCAAAATATCTTTTTTTGGGGGGTGTTCAGGTTATCTGTAAGCCAGTGGACTCCTAAACAGTGACAAAATTTGCATTTAGAAGATATAAGCGTTCAAAACGTGCAGTTATATCACTTCCGCCAAATGGGGTCAATGTTTTTTTTAATGTCGCCTCATACTTCAGCTTTTCATCAAGTCTCCTGACCAATCAAATGCTCTCTGGAATCTGAAGCCCCGCCCCCCACACAGCTGAGATCAGTCACTCGTTCACAGTGCTTGTATTTTCTGTACGGTGAATGGTACGTAGTGCACAATGTAGGCAATATAGGGACTGATTCAGGCAGTGTAAATATGCTTTCGATTAGGGCAGATGAGGTCTGGTTTGGTGTTGTGTCACGTGAACCGCGGCAGCGCTCACTGTCTAACCAGACTTTGTCTTCGGTCCAGAGATGTGATCACACAGAGTGAATCATATGCGCGAGTCAGCATATATTAAACACCTTTAAAAGTACACAGTCTCAGCATGATTAAGATCACTATTTTGTTTTAGTAAGAGATTCATATTAAATCTAGGGGGTAATCTATTAGATTGTGGCTGTCAAATGGAGCTTTACAGAGCTCAACGGCTTTCGACAGAGCAGATATAAACAAAAACACTATTGGCTTTTTTAAAAGGGTGCGGGGCCCTGTCGTCTTGTTTCAGTTGAAATTACGTCACCACATAGAATAACGCTGCATGTTTCAAGGCGCTTCAGGGGACCTTTAAATGCAAATGAGTTGCTGCTCCCTGCAATCTTTTCCAGAACAAGGCTGAAATCATGCGTTTTTATTTGAAATAATCTGATACATTTGGTTTTCTGTGCGCACAAATTTTAAGCAAATGCACAGAAAATTACCCAACCTCTTCTCTTTCACGTCTTATTGCGCTTAAACTGTCAAATACACACGTTTAAGTTAAAAACAAATGAGTTAACAGACAACAGTCAGTTATGCCAAACAGCTGAGAGTAAACAGCTGTGAAATAAATGACATGTTTATATTAGATCTGTGGCAGTATAAATAAACAGTAAGTAAATCAATAAATGCACTATTCTCTTGTGTACTCACAGGCTGGGTCTCTAACTAGTGTTCTGTGCTTATCAATACAGCCAAAGACAAAGCAGTTAACATGTTTCGCTCAAACTTTCCCAATGGCATTAGAACCAGATCAAGGGGCGGTAATATTATAAGATCCCCTTTCTGCATCACAGGGTAAGCGACTTCGGAGCAGCTTTTTTTTTCATAAGCTTTCAGAAAAAGGCTTACCTAAAAACATGTTTTACAGGGTTGTTCTTTTTCATGTTTTCTGGGATAGTAGGTCCACTGGGACACGATTATAGCACTAGAACTAGAAAACCAAAGTTTCTTTATAGTTAAAAAACTTCAGATTATCTTTACATATATATAAATGACCATAAATAAAGCTTCCAAAAAAGGATCCAAAGTGATACCATTTTTGGTTCCTCAAAGAAGATTTCTTAAAAGCAGTTTGTATATATTTTAAAACAAGTCAGTTTTTAAAAGAACTGTTTGTGCGTAAATAACATTTAAAAAATCTAAAGAACCAATTTAGAACCTTTTGTGCAATGGAAAGGTTCCATGGATTTTTAACAGACTTTTCCGGAACCATCAAGGCCAATAAAGAACATATCAAGTTCTTGAGGGAACCAGAAAGCTTCTTCTTTGGGCATCTCTGTGAAAACTCCCTTTTTGGAAGTTTTATTCTTAAGAATCAGATTTTGAGGATGATGACATGTCAAGACTAGCTTCTACCAAGTGACGGATGAAAATGCACCAAAATACGTTAACAGGACTTGAATTTGGATGTTTCTCTTGTGCGTGCGTTAATGCATTTCAAAACTTCAAAGCAGAGAACTACAAATCCTGTTATTTATGACCTTTCAGAAATCTGCATGTTTAGTTCGGAGAGGAAAAAAAAAATCTGTCATTTTCCAGTGTTTTGTAAAGCGCAGAGGTGAGACGTTTGCTTCGTCTACTGGGGTGAAAATAGCTGGGCCTGCTTACGGCGTGAATATGAGTTGTTTCTGAAAGCATCGTATTAACATATTGGTGGAGCGGCTTGCTGGGGCCGATCTGCAGTGGAAGAGACCGCGTGGAGAGAGTCCGCCCGGCTGGAGGCTCCCGGTGGCCTGGGTAAATGGAACCTCAATGGGGAAGCTTCAAAATGGCACCACAGGAAAGACTGCGGCCAGAATATCAAATGTGTCTCAATGACACGCGAGAGAAGGGACCTCCATTCGGACACCACTGAGGTGGAGACAGAGGCTCAGGGGAGAGGGCTTTACCGCACTAGAATCTTAGGCTCATGTTTAAAGAAAAATGTGTCCATTAAGGGAAAATGTTGCTCTTTTCAAGACTTTCCTCTAAACGTTCGCCCGTGCGGGGGGAAGAATCTCCCATAGACGTAGTTATGATGGAGGAGGAAACATTCATGTGAATTACCATCCTCTAACTTCTGTACAATACGTCAGTGAACTGAGCTGCTGGTTTCTTTTGGCTAAAGTGAAGCATGCATGCTGATCAGATACATCATCAAACAGCTGATGAGTTGAAGATGGATGCATGCACGGTATGATGTAGAAATGTATAGAGTTAAAGCGTGGTAAGCGAAAACTGCTTTCGCATGACAATCAACAGCATTCACAGCCAATTTTATAACAGTAATATAACAGGGTGGTGGAATTTTGTCCTCTAAGATTTGGATTGTGGTCTCTCTGTATGAGTCTATGTGGTTTGAATGGGAGGAGTTGAAGAATAAGATGGCTTTGGGAATTAATTCAGAAGGAGAAGGTGTTTATTAATGCATTTGAAATGTAGGCCTAATATTTGGAATAGTTTGCACCCATGTTAAGACAAGGAACAGTTTTGATTTCATATTGATTCAAAAATAAACCAAAAACCGTTTTTGTTGATATTTGTAATTCCATCTAATGTTTTACATCACTTTTTCTCAGACATCCATTCGGCCTTTTCTGTAAATGGTAGTTTAGCTGCTTTTGAAATTGCCTCCTGAGAAGTAGACTATTTCACGGATACTAAAATGCTAGATCTGATCTGTCACTGTTTCTAGATCTGTCATGTTATCATTGTCAATTCACAAACCCTCTCCTGTGGCCTTAAATAAGAGTAAATGTGTACATCAGATGAACACTTCAGACTCTTGCTGGAAGTAGTTTCCAACTACATTGAACACAGCACTTTTTGCATGTCTCCTTTGTGTGGACACATCCATTTCAGGTCTGATAGTCTCTACTTATAGGCTAATGTGCAGTGTTGGAGTGGCAGGTTGCTGACCTACTATTACCAGTGAGATTCAGAAGGTTTTATCCCATGGAAAAGGGTTGCCAACAAGTGGCTGAATGGGACTAGAGTCATCACACTGCACCAGTAAATTCATCTACCTATTAGTACACTTTTATAACCTTATTCTATTCATAATTGTGCTTTTATGTGTTCTATATTCTTGTACTAACTAAGCCTTCCAGAGAAGCCGTCAGTAGCGTTGTAGACTGCGTAGATTGCAGATTTCTTTTGTGGAAGGGAGCATGCAGGGTTGGCCTACAAAAATCTGGTCTGGTCATGTGATCCCAATATGTCAGCAATCCAGTCGATATAAAAGAAAACATTTTTTGATGAGTGGTCATTTTTCTATTAATGTGTCAGACCAAAAGCCTTGTAGGCTTAACATACTGCAACCGCTTTCGAGTGTTTTTCCTGTTACTGTCCCCCTCTATCATAGTGTTTGGTCAAATAAAAACAAAAAATGCACCTTTAATTAAATATCTTGTCCATTTCAGCGTCGTTCTCAGGTTTTGCATTTAAAAATCTATTGCATTGTTTGCACTTAAAATTGTCATGATTATTTATGTGTTTATCTCTCACCGACCCCACAATAGTTCAAGTCGGAGATTGTTTGTATTTTTCTAAATATTTTAGGGTTAACGCTGCGCTGGTATGATTCATAGCAGCAGAGCTCGGCCTTTCATGGGTGCAGTCCTTTTTCTGTCTGTCTTGCTTGGTGTGGTGCCATTGTGGTTTCTGCCTCCGGGCGGAGTGGCACCAGCTGATGGATGACTATGACAACATTTGTAGCGCAGACACCAAAAAACCAGCCACTAATCGCTCTTTGATATCTTCTAATCCTTCCTCTTCATTTCACAAATCTGTTACAATTAAATCAAATGAAAGCAGCCCGGAGTGGAGAACACAACTGGAGTCTCTCTGATGTGTATGTTTTCCACCAAAGTCAATTGAGTTCTGCTTGTTGCCCTTACATTCCCGGCGTCTCTGCACAATGACGTGTTGACATGCGAGAGCGGTTTATGATGTTCTGTCTTATGAACTACATATGCGCAGTTCTAAATAACTTTATTATTGTTCCAGAAATGTTAGTGTCACTGTATGCAAAACAAAACATTGCAGCCAAGCCACAGAAAACAACTTGTCGTTCCTAGCTCGTTTAGGTCTGACAAACAGGCCTCAATAATGGGTTTCAGCTTTGGCTAGCGCAAGCAGAACTCGGCCCTGGGAGTGAGAGAAGAAACCCAACCTCTACTTATCTCCCTGTGAACTTCTTAATGGGAGAAACCTCAGTGGCCGCAGAAAAAAATGCTGCAAGGAGACCGATCCCGAAGAAGGAACCCGTTCCCGCTCAGCTGACCCATTTTTTCAGAATGTGACTTTAGGCTCTGCAGCGGTGAGACCCGAATGAAGATTAAAACATAAAAAGCAGTCCGGACCCATCAATCATATACCTAAAATCCTCTTTCGCTAAGAAAGGAAAATGGGGATTATACAATAAATTGCTGAAATCACAAAGGAATATGTGTGTATGTTTTCAAGGGATGAAAATCAGGCACAGAAATCAGTATGCATGGTTTCCCAGTGTTCCCGTGGAGCGAGCCAAAATATCCCTCTCTATGACCTACAATCAAAACATGTAAAGTACTACAATTTAAAATATTCTGTCATCCCTCTCTCTTTTTTTTATCATACACATCTTCTATTCAATCTCGCCCTGAAGTACAGACACAGTAATACAGAAACGGTTTTGTTTTCCCATATCTGAGAGTGCAATTTCAGCCAGGAATACTATACTACACTGCATCAGCAGCTCAGACTTTGTCTCGTAAATATGAGAAAGATGACAATTTATGCAGTCTTCTCTGTAGAGCGTGTGCGGAGGAGAGTGCTCTGAGCTCAGGGCCGATTGTGCAGGGTTTTTTTTCCAGATTCCTGCAGAGAATGTGATCACACCGTCGAGTCATTACCATTCCATTACACACACGTACTGTAGGGGAGAGTGCATGGGGTAAGGCGTGGGGTACGTTTTCTCTGGGTAATTCAAAATTATACAGAGGTACACTCTTAAAAATAAAGGTGCTTCATCATGCCATAGAAGAACCTTCTTTGTCTAAAGAAGCTTTAACATCTGAAGAACCTTTCTGATTCACAAAAGGTTATTTGTTGTGAAAGGTTCTTAAAAAGGTAAGAAAAAGATAGTTCTTTAAAAAAAACATTGACTGAATTGTTCTTTGTGGAACCAAAAATCATTCTTATATAGCATCGCTTCTGAAGGACCTTTATTTTTAATGTTGTACAACTATATTTTATGATAATATTAATCAGTTCAGATTTTATATAGCGTTTGACCTATACCTTATAAAAAAAGAAAAGTGGTCAAGTGGCTCAACTTCCTGCTCCATGTAAGGTTAAATTACACACAAATGTTGTTACAGATCAGTACCAGAATATAATAAAAAAAAAAAAAAAAATGATGTTCTATTAAAGTACTCACTTTGGTTTAGTTTAAACTTCTGTTTGCACTGTGTTACAGACATGAATGATGAAATCCCGTGGCTTGTTCTGATGCACTTTTACACACTTACATTACTAACTTTTTCTTTCTATAAATCAACTAAAATGTTAATATGCACAAACAATAAAATGACTTTTTCAGGGCCCTACAAAATGATGAAATGAATTGAATGTTTATAGCATATTTCAGTTTAATGAGTGAATGACACTGAGCTCATTCTATTTATCTTCATATTTAAAAGCTGCTTGTGATGGGCTTTGGTTCATCACGTGACTTTCTCATCATCACTGCATTTGATGCTTGTCAGTGTATTTCACAGCTACAAAACAGATTTCAGTGCTTGAATAGGTTGGTAAATTAACATTATATCAGTTCATGAAATTACGGTATTTAACTGTAAATTTAACCTAAAACGGTATAACCTAAAATGTTGTTACAATTGTTTTTAAGGTTGAATTCTGGCAACCACAGCTGCTGTTTTTTACCGTAAATTTTACAGTAATTGTTTTAGTGTGGTTTGAGTCCTGGCTGGACGTCTTTCTGGTGCTCTGGTTTCTGCTTGTAAATTACAAAAACGACATTTTGAATGACAGTGTGAATGTGTGTATGTTACATTACACTGAAAGTCCATGGCAAGGTGCTCTCAGATATGTTGAAATATTCTTCCAGTAACATTAATCAAACTCTGGTCAAATTTTGTCTTTAAATATGTTCTCAAACTATTATTAAGGCTGTCACGCATGTGCTGTGTTGTAATGTAGTGAAATATTTAATATGTACACACATTCACAGTTTTCAGTTTTGTTGATTTTGTAGTATTTAAATTATATTTATTTGAAATTTGTATGATTTTTAGTAGCCTAAAATTATTATTATTAGCTTTTTATCAACTCACAAACCCACAGTCGTTCTTACACTAAGCCCACTTTAATGCATTTTATGATTTTGATCTTTCTTTTTGTTTTTTTATGTAATCATGGTATGTTTAATGGTAAATTTTAAAAAGCTTTCATGAAAAGTCATCTGAAAGTAGTTATATATTACATGAGTAAGACCGATTACTTGCATGATTTTATTAGATCAGCTCTCACTGTTTTCCTAAAGCTGAACATTCATTGTATTCAGTAACAGCATCTCAACGGTGGGTTTTCCTTTTTTCTCCACTCAAGAAAAACAAACAGCAAAAGGAAATAAAGGTTAATCCAAGTCTCATTTCAGTCGTGCAGCTCTTCCTGCATGAGATAATCAGGATGGCACACTTTGGTCAAATCCAAATCCCTCCACAGATACAATTATCCCCGTCCCTCGGCCTGCCAGTCGCTCTGTCAGCCCACTCTTTTAATTCTGTAATCAGAGACGAGCAGCCCCCGTATCGCTGTCTCCACACAGCAGCCAGTCAATACAGACATCCCCAAACACACCTCGCCTGATTCCCTCAAATGTTTTATTGAGTGTGGACATCTGGGCTACTGTAAAACACGCATTATCTGAGCTGGGAGGAGAGCAGCACCCTGCTTTGTCCCCGCTGTCAGCCGTGGCAGTGTCGCCGCGTTTGATGGAGATTAATGAAGTATCAGGAGAGTAATACGCTTCTTCGAGCACTCTTACAATCTGGAGGAACGGACCGTCCCCGTCTTAAATAGCAAAGCTGTCAGCACTGAGAGGACCTTTCGCTCTGGCGCGGAGGTGTACAGGGCTCGTGAGAAGAACGGACACCGATAACGCCGCTGGCCTCTCGGCAGCTCGCCAGGAAAGCTAATTCCCACAACACATCCTGGTTTGAATCCATCAAACAATGGACCTTTTCCACATTTCCGGGTTTCTCAGCAGCAGAAGTCGTCATAGTTGGGTTAACTTCGAGAGCAGTGAATGGGATAGTACAACAAATGTGTTGGCTATATATAGTCTAAAGCCCTGTTCACACCAATAACCTTAACTATACAGATAACAATATTAGCGTCCACACCAGCGGACGACATCGTCTGTTTTTACTTTTTTTTATTTTTATTTTTTTTTATAAAGCTCTTATAGATTCTGATTGGGTGTCCATGTTTGTCAAAAAATCATTCTGAAAGTGATTCCAACTAGTTTCTATATGCTTTTAGCATTATTGCTGTGGTGTTGACTACTATTTTTATTAATAAGAATGATTTTAGAACTCTTTATCGTTACCATAGTTATTGTCCTTGGTGTGAACGGACCTTAAATATAATCTTAAATTATATAAAATTAAATTAAATCTGTAAATACAAACAAAAATGCATGAAAAACTAGTCGTTTTTCCATTGCATAAGTTTATCTACCCCGATCTCATTAACATCTGTATAAATAGCATGCCTAATAAAAACAAAAACTTGTGGTATTGACGTACGCAAAAATGTACTTTTGCAGACGTGATGGGTAGGATTAGGGTTCTGGGGTAGATGCATATTATATGTGAGCGAAAATTGCGCATCACATGCACGGCAACAAATTTCATATATGCATGCGTGTATTTTGTGCACGCCAAATACATGCCAAAGTCCATTTTTCAGAGAACGATCACAGGCGATCTACCGTCTTCTTTCCTATTGACTTTCACTCCTGAAAGTCGCTCTTTATTTGCATAAAGTTGAAGGATTTTGAACTTCGTTGCATGGCAGGACACGCCCCATCCGGTCGCTGTCGCAGGAGATCGTCAGCTCGGCATTGAAAAAAATGTGATTTGTTGCAAAGGTCGTATAATACAAAGTGTTATAATTGTATACATAAAAAAAAAATCGAAACATAAAAAACTTTTGAGCATTTCCGATGCTGATGACCGTTAAATGCATCATCACAGATTGTTAAAAGTCCATGGGCTGCTTCTGAGAGCAGTGCTAAAGTATTTCATTTAAGATAATGATGAGGTATGAAAAGTAGGCATTTGTCAATACATTAAAACAAGCTCGCTCATAAAAACGTCCATGTGTTATTCATACGGCGTCTGAAATCCCAGTGGGCGACTGTACCTCTTCCTCTGTCAACTCCCATTCAGACATACAGCTAAAATGGAAATAACTCTCTTTCATTTGAGTATTCACACTTCCAGAGGAAACAAAATGACTCCCATCAGCTCCTCGTATACGTCGGGCCTGTTTGTTCCCTGTCCGGCCGAACTCAAAATAATTGACTTGAAGTGCAAATACGAACGAGTTTATGCATTCTGCTTCTGAACGGCGCACAATTAATTAGAAGAATCAATGTTCCTTTTAAAAACCCAGGAGACCATTTAATCCGAGCTCAATACCGGCAGACTGGCTGGATGGAGGGGGACACAGAAAAAATCAATGGCTATTTGTGAATCGTGAGTACGTATTAAAGGCGGCCTCGTCTCACTGCTTCATTTGCACTTGAAAGCAGCCATCTGGAGCAGCAGGCTTGGCTTAAGCAGATATGATTACTAATAATGTGATATAGCCGTACACTGGCCTATTCATACGCCCTATTCCCACTGCTGAAATGAAAAAGCAAGGCTTTCTGCCTTGGGAGAAGTCAGGGACGCACACATGCAGACACAAGCAGGCACGTATGCGTACATATAAACAGCCTGCGAGTGCTGAACTGGAGTGGGGGATAAAGAGGCGCACCGAGGGGCCTTCGGCGTTTAGCATCTCTGACAGTCTCTGAACTTCCCTGCATGAATGCACATGTTTACTCAGCTACACTTTAGATAGCTGAATCTGACAAAACCTCCCTTCGGGGTTCTCAGCGGATTCATAAATATAGCAAATAAGATCTTTTTTTTTTTTTACATTTGGATTAGTCTGCCCTTAAGTTAGCTTTATATAAAATTGACAGAAGTCTATATACAAGTTTAGATAAGCATGCGACACCAGCTGTATCTTTACAGCACCTTGATATGCTACTGTAGGCTACATGCAAAAAACCTCATTTGTTTTCATATCAGTTTTCGTCAGTATTTTGCAACAAACAAAAGTGAGTTGACATGTTACGTGCTAATAGTCTCTAGCAAGGTTCTTTCATTGTTCAAATCTGGTCTTAAAATATGTTCTCAAAGTATTACTTATGTTCAAGGTGCTTTATTTGTAACATATTACATGCATGTGATGTAGTGAAATGTTTATCCTTAGTTCTTTGTACAGTGTAACAAGGTATGGACATTTAACTTGTATTATATATATATATCATTTAGTTTGCAAAAATTATTTATTAATATAGTTTGCAAAGATGCAATTTGCTATTAAAGTTTACAGTTAAGAAGGATTTCTAACGTTCAAAGAAGATTTAGAAATACATACTTTTTTTCATACATACACATCTTTTCACATACTTTAGTTAGATAGTGGCCCCTTAGACGTCCATTTTAAGTGAATTTCTTTCAACACTCAAACTGCATCAAAATATTTCCTATATAAAAGTTACATTTTAAGTTAAATTTGAACTTTTAACCTAACACAGAACGTCCTGCCTTACGAGGGATGAACGGAGACAACTGGAGTATATTTAGAGATTACAATGAGAACAACAAACCGTATGTGTCAGATCCCCTGGGCTACTGCTAATAAGGGTTAAAGGGCTGTCTCAATTACACACACATACACACAGGGATTACTGCCTAAGACGCCTTAACTCAATCTCCTTCAGGCTACTGATTAATCTGAGCCATTCTGATAAAATATCACTTAACATCTCTCAGTGTGCACATTGACTGAACGTTTGCACACTTTAAACTGATTTATACATGCAAAGCAGTATGTGTTATGACTTTCCAATTTTACTAACCAGGCGTATCATAAAATAATGTAATATTTAAGACATGACTACATTTATTAGATCATATTCACATCATTAAATAATCAACTGAACAAATTGTCCAAACTAGAACAAATAATTCAGTTGTTTATTTAATGAAATTAGTTCATCATAATTATACAGAATTAAATCACAATGACTATTATTTATGCCTTTGCATGTTTCTGTTCATAACATGCATATAAAAATCATGCAATATATATATATATATATATATATATAGTATATAATACAATTATACAGTGGGAATAATATATTTATAAATGGAGGTTACACTTCAAACATCTGGTTGTCATTGCAATACAAAAATATTAAACTAAACAGACTTTATTTGAAAGAAATGTAACACAAGTGAAATGTGTTCAGAGATCAAAGATCAGTGGCATTCAGATATTTTATTTGTGACTTAAATACTTGAACGGGCCTTATCTCAGGTGTAATCTGAGGTATTAGCACAGAGAGCTGAGATCTTTGTTCTCACACCCTGCTTCTGTTCTCTTCTGAAGAGCTCATTATAGTTGAAACAGGTGTAGTGCAGTAAGCTGTATACCTGCAGGGCTCACGTTCCCTCGGGGACGGCAGTAAACAACCACACGCTCATAACAGTGTTGTGTGTGAGAATGCAAATCCACCGGTTTCAGGGAGAATTTCCACAAGCGGGAAAGCTTGTTTTCATTTGCGGTCTGTAGATGTCAGTGGATCCTTATGTGGCTTTTTGGAGATTCAATAAGTTTCACGTAGTTTATGTCAGTGCGTGGGTTTCAGGGTGTTTGGAGTGGAATAGCTACTGAATGCTCTACAGTGGATTATGTATATTTTCTGCTCACTTTTAAAAATGGGATGTGGAGCTGTACACACATTATGGAATGGTAAATGATTATTAAATCATATATGATGCACTCATCTCAGGAGGGCATGTTAGCTTGAAAGTGGTTAGATCTGAAAAGTCTGTCTCTTGACCAAAACATCTCCTGATGCAATATCCCTGAAATCCCAGCAGAGCACCTCCGCACCCAGCAATCTTCCCAGACCCCCTTCAGTCCCTGCGCTGTCTGTGACGTGATGGGCTCAGGAATGCTTTTCCCAGCCTTGGGCATTTCCTGCAAACACTGAGATGTGTCACAATAGCATTACCTCAGCCAGTTAAAACAAATGTCTCACTCTTACCAATAAAACACACAAATACACTCTGTGATCGACTGCTTCACTTTATGCCTTAAAGCTGCAGAGCGTCTTTGTTTTGTTAGTAACATACTTCCTCCTATAATATTTCAGTGTGGAAACACAACTGAAAGAAAGCCGCAAGCCATACATGGGTTAATTTTGGACTAAAAACATTGTGACATTCTCTTTGAGCAACTCAACACAGCAATACTGGCTCGGCCAATTTGAACGGAGACCTGTTTTTCTTTAAGCACAAGCCTTTGACAGGTTAGTTCACCCAAACAGCTCAAGTTCAGATCTGTTTAACATCTAATTACTCATTATTTAAATAAGAGGCAAAATAAAAGCTTAAACACATGGCATTGATACACAAAAATGAGGTTGGCATGCATATGTTTGCTATGCATGTGTTTGACGTGTATATAATGTGCAGTTTTCACGTGCATATAATACAAAATTAGTTTTTTTCACATAC
>JAUMHP010000301.1:314588-331617 GCA_032361065.1 Enteromius trimaculatus
ATCAAGAATAATCACTGGACATTACTACATTACTAAAATGTAATAATTTAATATTAAAAATGTATATAAAAATACTATTTAACATCACTGAAACATTTTGTACAATAATTAATATCAACAAAGGTCATTTTATGGGCTAAATCAGGTAGTAATACCCCTTTTTACATGTAGTTTTTATTCTTTTATTTTGTTATACTATTTATGTTAATTTTATTTGATTTCAATCATAATTTTTATGTATTTACAGTTTTTGAATTAAGCGCTTCAACAGTTATTTGCCAAGGTAACATTTCTCTAATTTCCATTATTTTATTTTATTTTATTTCAGCGTTGTTTAAATGAACAAGATGTTGTTTTTGGTGTGTCTTAAAACAAAGGAAATTTATTTAAATATTAATTTCTCTGATAACACTATAGTATAAGGACCAGTTGCCACTATTTGCTAATTAGCATGCATATCAGTAACATATTGGCATTGCTATTGAAAGCACATATTCTATATGATCTTATTCTACATCCCTAATCACCCAAACTTAGCTACTTACTAATTAATAATATGCAGAGTTTATTGAGACAAACATTGTAGTTAATGGTTTGCTAAGGCGAGAATTGGACTTTAAAATACAGTGTGGCCGTTTATTTAAAATGATTTTGTATCAGTTCCAATCAAACTGTAAATTTGTCCATATTAATGCAATTTTGAAAATGTTATTTAATTGTATTTATTATGTGTGTATATATATATATTAAATTTAAAAAAATCTATCTTTAAAGCCTCATCAAGAGTTCCAAAATTAAGATTAAAATGTTATTTCCACCCCAAAATAAAGGGTGATTTTAGATGTAGTTGAAATGACAAAAGAAAAAGTGAAAAATGTGTCTTGATCTATTTTCTAAATGTCCACAGAGCCAGCAGTGCTTGAAAAGAAAAGCACTGGCACAATGGAGTCCTCCAGCAAAGACAGCCCGCATTACCTCATCCAGAGACTGATTAAATATATTAAAATAAGAGCAGGATTTCAACTGCGTTATTGGCCTGTGAGAGAGTTTGATTAATTAGCATATTTGCTTTCTCATTTAGAGGCATTGAGAATTCCTCCTAAACATCATTTTCCATGCGCCTAAAAATCCGCTGTCACAATGTCTTTTCTCCGTCGAGAATTTCACAGTGCGAGAACAATGAACCCGAAATGTCTAAGTTATAATTATACCTAAGATGACAGATGACAGTTAAAAACTTAATTTAGAATAAAAATCTCTTTTGACTGAGTTGTGCGGTGGAGAGAGAGAGAGAGAGAGAGAGCGAGAGGGATCTCTCCTTTAGAATGGTAATTACTCTGCCATTTATTATTCGATCAGCTCACGCAATTAAACGGGTGTGTGGAGGACACAGCTGATAATAAAGTGAAGGGAAAGAGAATGCTAATTAACCTCAGGGATGGCTGCTCCTCGCTCTCTCTCGTCTGCTGAGCTCCTCTAGACACCGTCCGGTGGTGCCGTGACCCGGTCCAACTTTTGCCTGGTCATCTCCGCTCCACGGCCTGCAGACAGACTGACTGACAGGTACAGGGGTGTTTAGTATTCACAGGCTCTTGTATATTCATGATCGCAGTCACGTCTGTTTACCGCGCTGTTTCGGAACGACGGTTTTCCAAGGTCACGCCGCACCGTATCTCGCACTTCCATTGAGTCACCTGAACTCTAAGAATGTAAGATAAATATTGTTTATACTGGATTCTTCTGAAAGTGACTGTTTCTGCCTGTGTAGGGGATCAGATCGCACATATTTTATATGTATGTCTGTTGCACATTAAGTTTAATTTAGTTTTCTTTATACTCTTTGCTTTTATGATGCCATAGAAGAACCCTTTTTTGGCCTAAATGGTTCCATAAAGAACTTTTAACATCTGAAGAAACTTTCTGTTTCACAAAATGTTCTTTGAGGCAAAATGATTATAAAAGGCAAGAAAAGGGGTGGTTCTTTAAATAAATTTTGGTCCCACTTCATGTTCAGTGGGTTTAACTACTATGTTCTTACAGTATATTTAAATCAATCACTTGGTACAATGCACATATTGTGTACATACATGTACTTACATTGTGCTTATATATTTTTGTAATTTCTGTAATTACATTTATATTTAAACTGTTGACTTACTGATCTCTTACTCTTAACCTACCCATCCCAAAAAACCTGCCCCTAGCCTTACCTGTATCCACCTCAATAGCAGCAGAAGTGTGTTGTAATACAATATGAGCACAATAAGTACTTGTTTTTCGTACTTAGCACTGAAACTTTTGAATGGTTCTTTGTGGAACCAAAAATGGCATCGCTGAGAAGAACCTTTTAAGCACCTTGATTTTTAGTCAGCTGCAGTAAATGAATGTTAAAGCACAGTTAGGATGGATGTTGGGGTCACATACACATAAGATGAAAAACAGTCAGTCTCAGAGAAAGTACTTGAAGAACGTTCAGTCAAGAACGTCTTTGTCAATCACATTCTCTACAACCCTTTTAAACAGATTTCTCTGCTTTTAACACGCAGTGGGACACCTGACACAACAGGATAAATCGGCAGCACCTTCTGAAAATGGTCAGAACAATGTGTGTGTGTTTGAGGGGAAATTATAAGATTACATCCATATGCTTTCAGAAAAAGTTTTGGACTTCTTTCAAAGAGCCAAACCTGGTTTCTGACTGATCCTGACATTATTTTCAGTGCAACACTACACTGCTACCTAGATGAGCAGTTAAAGGAATAATTCACTTGAAATATCTGATACATAATCTTTTGAGGCCTCTAGATTATCCGAATGATAATCAATTTTTAGCAAGACAAAAGCTAGTTATCACTATAAATCCTTCAACTTTTAGGTTGTGTTTCATTGTCTTTTATTGTGAAATCATTACTGATTTTTATCAAGAAAACATAAGAATAATGTTTGTTGTTGCTAATATTTTAATATGAACACTTATTGAACTAAAGCATTGTTTTTGAATTTTGTTCAAATGTATCAAATATGACACATCAGGCTTATGAGGAACATTCATTTGTACATCCCTCAATCGTCACTGTATTGCATTGCATTATATTTTCCCCCAACAATATAAAAAAAGTTTTTATTATGATTTTAAGAAACTGCACCAAATTAAATATGTTTTGCTCAGTTTGAGTATTTTTCGCCACACAAACATGAAAAAGAATATTTAAAAAGAATGTTCATCCCAAATCTTCTTAGGGCATATACTGTATAAGATTTATGTGAGGAACAGACCAACATTTCAGTTCTTATTTACTCATAATATACTTTTGAAAAGCCCTTATTAATGGATGAGCTCCTCAAATTTGACTTATACTTGATATTGTGTCTCTAGGTATAACATTTTTTTATTTGGCATAAAAAAATCCAAACATCAATGAGCAATGACTTACTTATAAATCTGTGAACTTAGCACATGTTGCATATGTTATTTGAATTTTGATCCCACTTTAGATTATGTGGCCTTAACTATGTACTTGCATTTTAATGAATCATTTGGTGCAATGCACTTATTGCATCTGTAATTAAGTTATTACCTGTTTCCCACCTCGAGAGCAGCAGAAGTGTTTTACAGTACAATATGAGCACAATAATTTCATTGTATTTATTCTTTGATGTATGTACATAACAGTTTAGTAAAGTGTGACCTGAGTTTCTTTCTTGTCTGTACTGTCTGCTTTTATTATATGGAAAAGAGCAGCATGAACATTCTGCTAAACTAGTTCCTTCCTATTCCACAGAAGTGCAGTTCAAAAAGACACGAGGGTGAGAAAATGATGCAATTTTCATTTTTATCTCAACTATTTCCATCAGCTAGGCTGCTCTTAGCAGACCATCATCGGCTCGCGCCACTGAACCAGGGTGATTTCCATCTGTGTATGGAGTGTGTGTCAGATTGAATGTGGCAGATTGATTAAATAAGACGTTAAAATTCAGCTCGGTGGCCGTATAAAGAAGTCTCCCCCAGGTGGACCGCGCATCTTCCCGAGAACATGCAATCAGCACATGTTGTCATTCTAACGTAATGCTACAGTAGGCCCAAATCTGCTGTTTTTATATACAGCGCACTTCCACCAGAGGCACTTCAGCCCAAGTCGAGAGTCAAAGCCATCATTCGGAGCTAGTGGCCACTTCTGATGGAGAGAAATTTACATTTAGTTGAAAACTTCACACTCGTGAGAGGGGCGAAGAAAGGAAGAAAAATCCAATCTGCAGTAATAGTAGCTGTAGTTTGGTTTGGCGGCACATTATTTGCATTCCTCAGGTACGGAGCTCTCCTCCTGCGACGCGGTAACGATTCACAAATCACTGTCGCTGCGCCAGTCAAGGGCTGCGCTCCGCTCAATAGACCATTGTACCTGCGAGTGTAATTGGTGAAGGCTTGACAGAGCCGCGAGTCGTAACAAAGATCTCTCGCTTTAGGGCTGGGGGATGATTTTCATAATGTTAGCGCTAAATGAGCGCGGAGGTCTCGAGGTCCTGGCACTGAGTGACACGGGCCTAGATGCACACACATACACACACACACACACAGAGAAAGAGAGGAGCAAAACACACACGCTCTCGCCACGACGCCACACACACACCGCTGTCAATTAAAGCATCGGATACGCTGTCAGCAGCACTTTCGCCACCAATTTGAGCAACTTTATGACACGGGGATAGCACCAGTCTCCCCAATTATTTGCCCCCGGACAAACAGCTTGACAAATGGTGACGGAACATCAAACAAATTTTGTTTTAGCCGTTCCGCTGATTTGTTATTTTGAAAAAGGAGTGTCGTTGAATAATTGCTCTTGAATAAGTCATATCTTGTCAGTTCATTTCTGCTGAGGAGGTGTAAAACGGATGCAAATAAGACACAAGACATTACACAAATGACAGCACGAGACAGAAAACATGGACACAACGTTAGTGAGAAGGATGCATTGAGAAAAACTGGAAGTTTTATTCAATTTTTCCTTTTCTTTATTAAACAATCCGAAGAATATTGTTGTTTAATACTCGATATTGTGTATGAAACAATATGCAGCAATGCATGAATGTCACTTAGAAAAGAAAAAAACTTTTTAAAAAACACACTCTTACTCTAAAAATTAACACATTCATTCATTTGTTTGAGAAAAGTGCTATAAAATTATACATTAAAAACTTGTTGAATGATTTAACAGCAAGTATATAGTATGAAGAAAAATTGTAAATGGTTTAACATCACATTAAATGCAATTTTACTGTAAACCGTAGAAACTGTAAAGCTCAAACCCAGAAGTCTTCTGTAAATACAGTATAAGCACATATGATTAGATATTTTTTGTTACATACTGTGTTATTTGTTGAAAGTTTGCACTTTTTTAAGGTGTTCTTATGACAGTGTAATATTAATTAACTACATGTGTTTGGGGTGGGAATTAGGATAACTTACACGTTAATTATTTATTATTATAATAGTAAGTGAAACTAGTGTGTTATGATGATGGTGTTTTGTCTCTTGTTTGTTCCTGTCATGTATTAGCATTGGTCATTGTTATAGACACCAATATGCCATCCTGGAATACCTGAAATACATTTATGGTGAATCGAGGGGATCAGACTTCAAATATCTACCACAAATCACCAGTACATTGTTGTTATAGTTTTTTTCTTTTTCTAAAACTAACAGATTCATGTAACTGAAGCAGAAGCGTGATCTGTATTACTGTAAAGTCCATCCAATGGAAAGCAAACGTGTATAAATCACAGTCAGCAGGGTCACAGATGATGGGGTCAGTGTCGGGGTGGATGTGTGTCCGGGGCGTCCGGTCTCAAACCTCACATCCCGTACGGCTGAAGATCATTTCTCAGCCCTGTGCTAATAGAAAGATTCAGCACTTTCTTCATCCACTTCCACTCTTTCTCTCTGAACAAATGATGCCTGAAATTTTTATTCTTTTTATAATGGAATTTCAATGGCCTTCACTGCAAATCTAGTGGAAATTTTTGCATATGAAGAGAGAAAAATTAAATGTTAACCACGTTTTAATGTGATTAAGGCTGACAGAGACATTATTTCAGCTAATCACTCAGAGCTGACGAGCTCTAACGGGCCGCTATGCTGATGAAGGTTTTCATCACACGCCGGTTCGTGCTCAGCTGCGCGGCTTGCATGTGCTTTTAGAAAAATTGTTTGACATTAACAGAAACCATAAACATGTCGATGGAATAAATCAATTAACCATGACCTACATTCATGTGCGATGTACATTTAATATTTTATTTGGGTGTTTATGTACAGACCAGGGGTCAGAGTCGAGCCGTTATCCAATCAGATGAGTTCAGCTCTGCTGTTTGGTCACCCAGCAGACAAACACGGCATTACTGGAGAAACACCGGATGAAAGATACACATTTACGATCTAAACAGAGTCTATGTAGTGTTTTCATATGCCAGAGATGGCCTTGGGCTTAAGCTTTGATCCCCTTAAATATCTTAGAAGAAGGAAAGGAAAGGACAGGACTTCTCCTTGGGAGTGTGTCTGTATTTAGAGGTGGTTTAAACTGTACTTCAGGCTTTTAGTGCTGGAGAAGAGAAAGAGAGAGTCATTAAGGCGGACAGATAAAGAGGTTTAGCACTTCGGCTGAACATATTCTCACTCCCAACTTATCACACATTGGCATCCTCCGGTGCTGCTTTTTAACGCAGAGTATCCCTTTAGGTCTTTTTGTTTGTTTTTTGATGCTTTTGACAGCTTTCAATGAGAAACCTTTGGATTCAGAGACATGGATTTTTCACTGCATTGGAGTATTAATAAAAAATCAATAAATAATCAAATAAAAAATAAATAAAAAATTACAGAAACCAATACCCACCTTATATTAGGTGGCTTTAATTACTATAAAAATAAGTGAACTTATTGTGTTCATATTACAGTATATTACAAAACACTGCTATTAATGTGAAGGAATACTGTTAGGGTTAGGAACCAACCTGATCTCACAACAATTCGTACGTATGTTACGAGGTGTCTAATTCTTACAAATTCCTGTGACTTCACTCGTACTCATTTATTTGATTCCTTCTAAATTGTACGTATTTTAGGAGTTGCCAATTCGTATGAATGAATTTGTACGAATGACCTGCACCTAACCCCGCCCCTAAACCTACCCTTCACATGGTTTTAGACAAATCATAGAACAACGTATGATTTAGGTTACACAAATAAGTACGAGTTAGCAGGAATGTGGCACCTCGTAAGAATACGTACAGATTGGTTGTGAGATTGTGTTAGGAACAGGTTATATATTTATAACAGGTAATTATAAATTTAATTACAGAAATTGAAAAAATTAAAAAAAAAGAAAAAGATATGTGCAATGTGAAAACATGTATGCACAAATAAGTGCATTGTACCAAAATGATTCATTTAACTTTAAGAACATTTAAGAATACCTAATATAAAGTGGGACAATATCTGTACATAAATAAAACACACCTGTGATTTTGCCTGTTGAGTGTTTATGTAATTGAGAAGTATATACACTTGCATATATATTTATAAAATTGATACTTTTACATATGCAAAGAATAAAAATGATCTGATGCAAACAACTGAAAAAAAGAAAGTACCCTGCACATCGAAAAATGATGATGTATTTCCGCTGTGTATGAAAAATAAGGGTAACCCTTTTAAACATTATGTTGACTATAAGTAACACTCCCCTTATATACACAAACTCTCGTTAATAGATTCTTAGTAGACTGGTTAGGGTTAGAATAAGCTGACGTGTACTTGCAAAGTTACTTGTAATCAGTAGGATATCTGTTGGGAGATTTTCACAATAAACTATAATAATAAAGTATATAATAATATTCCCACAAGTACAGCAATACCAGTAATAATACAAGTTGTGTATTATGAGCAGGATTAGAGATAGGGTTAGATTAAAGGGATAGAAAATACAACTTTATGTCTATGGAATGCCCATAAAACATGCAAACCCAATGTGTGTGTGTGTGTGTGTGTGTGTGTGTGTGTGTGCATGTTTTTGTGAAAAATGAGAACTAAATCATAATGTAATGACATGGGTATGACATAGGTATTACAAGGAGATGGTGACTTTTCACAACATTTTCCTATGTTTTTAAAACACTTATAAATCATACAGAATGAAGTTTTGTTTTAAATCTAAAAATGCCTGTGGTTTCCTGTAGTGTTGGTGTAGAAATAATACGGTCTGCACAGTATAGTAAAAACCATTACACCTATGAAATGTCCCCACTTTTCACAAAAACAAATGTGTGTATGTGTGGAGAGATGAAGGAAACAGGAATGAGCTGATGGAGGAGTGAGAGTGGGATGGAGATCACAGCAGGAAGTATTTCATCCTCACAGCAGTGAACAACTGGAAGGACGCAAGCGTAGACACTGACTGCACCCTGTGGACACACACACACACACACACACACACACACACGCACGAGAGGATCTGCAGATGTGCTCCTTCACTCTGAATGTCCTTCTCTTTCTCCCAGTGTCTCTCTCTCTCCCAGAGGTGATGAGCACAGAGGCGCAAAGCTGTGTTTGTCTTGCATCACACTAGAGACTACAGAGATACTTTTCACAATATCAGAGCCATTCTGTGAACACAAGAGATGCATCTGCACTGTAACTGTAGTCATACATATTTATGAATATCTACAAGAGCAGCAGACTTCAGAAGATGAGTAACACAATTAACAAGAGAAGGCCATTAGCTATCAAAACTGCAAAGACCAAACCAGATTCCTTTATGACTTCTGTCTACACTACAAGTGAACAACGTCAAAAGAAAGCTGTGTGTATTTAAAATCAGTGGCATGAAAATATACCAAGTAATATAAAGCTTAAAGCATGTGATGCATCATCATCAACATCATCATCATAGAGCACTCACAATTTGCAACAAAACTGATGGTAAATTCGAACAAACCCCTCAAGAGG
Source organism: Enteromius trimaculatus (assembly GCA_032361065.1). Classification (NCBI taxonomy): domain Eukaryota; kingdom Metazoa; phylum Chordata; class Actinopteri; order Cypriniformes; family Cyprinidae; genus Enteromius; species Enteromius trimaculatus. Next base: position 323,587 of record JAUMHP010000301.1, read on the forward strand.
CTGCTCTAAATACTGTACTGAGATAAGCCATGATGTCACTGAGAGAGAGAGAGAGCAAGAGATGGGGGGATACGGAGGGGAGAGATCATCAAGATGTGACAATTGTGACAAGAGCCGAGAAAGTGTAGCTGCTCCGAACGTCACGTGAATTTCTCCGTCTCTCTCTTGGCCCGCAGCTGACAGCTTAATGTGAGCCACATGCAATATTTATTCCCATCCACTGTCAGACTGTCTAGCTGTCCACAGGAGTACAAAGAATGTCACTTATTAGAATAAAAGCAGGGGAACCGGCGGTAATCAAGGACATATGTACATCAGCCGTCGCCCGGCCCTCGCGAGAGCGCTCACCTCATCTCTCTCTCCTCTCCGGCTCTGGTAACTAGCTCTCAGGAGCCATTTGTGGCTGTACTAAATTCATTTATTTATCTCATTAGTGCCGGCAGGCCGCGGGACACTCGCTGTGACATGTGCGTTTTGTTATAATGCTTATCACAGAACTAATAAACAACAGCGATCACCACGGCGCTGGGCGTCGCATGCTATCATTAGCCCTAATGAAAACACCTGTAGTTTGGAAAAAAAATCGCCCCATCCGGATTCAAGACAGCAGAGGTGAGACGGAGCTCAGAGACAGAGCTAGACAAGTCTATCTGAGACAGAGCGAGAGCTTTTCTTTTTGGAATTTCGGGATTTTAACAAATCCAAACATGTACTTGTACTTGTTACACACGTACTTACTATTATAATAACAATAAATTATGCATAATTCCAAGCAAGTATCCCTAAGCCAAACCCTAATCATATAGTACGTACATGTAGTTAATTAATATTATGCAGTGCATAAATGTGTAATTGCACTGTAACAGGAACACCATAAAGTATAACCCAAGCTTGTCGTGAATTTAAATATATTTGTTATTACACATTTGTAATAATTGTTAAATGACAACTTCATTATTACACTTGCAATTTCAAATATATTTATACACATTTATTTATTTAGTATAAATGCTTAAGTACTCATGAGTACTATAAATATACTGTAATACTGAATAATGCACTACAGTTCAAAATAAGTCTACTTCTTTAAAGTATGACAAAACATTTTGAAACATTTTAAAACATAATGATACAGTAACACTTTATTTTATGGTTGCACCTTGTCACGGTGTATGCATGCAGGCAACAGGCGGAAACACGAGAGTAGTGGTAACATATAGACTTTTACTCAAAACTTCAGTTGACACAGAACTATACATACACACCTACATAATCCACAGCACATGAAAGAACACAATAGTGTTATAAACGTGAGGGGTAACTTCAATCAATCAACTAAACTGGAACAGGAACAGGATTTACTAAAACAAAAACAAAACTAGTGACATAGAATAATACAGACAAGGGCGTGGCATTATCTCCCCCTTACGGAAGGTGCATCCTCGCACCACAAAACATCATCAGTACAGAAAGAGAGTGGAGGGTGGGCGTCCTGGAGGTTGCCCGGGACAGGGTCACTAGATACCTCCAGGACGGCATCGAAGACCTGACCCAGCGGATCAGGAGGCTAGGGAACCCATGGCGGATCAGGAGCTGCCTGTGACAGTAGTGGATCAAGGGCAGCCTGCAGCTGTGGTGACACCAGACCTGCCTGCAGCCGCGGGACTATATCGCCCTACACCCCAAAATTTCCTTGGGGTCAGGAACTGGAAATCAGGAACTGGAATCGGGATCGGCCCACTTGGCAGTAAACCTGTATTTGGGAACGGCACTCCTGGCCATGATCTAGGGACTGGAATCGGGATCGGCACTCTTGGCCTAAAATCAAGAACTGGAATCAGGATCGGCCCACTTGGCCGTAAACCTGGATTTGGGAACAGCACTCCTGGTCAAGACTCTGAAACTGGAATCGGGATCAACTCTCCTAGCCGTAATCTAGGGACTAGGATCGGGATCGGCACTCCGGGCCGAGACTCAGGAACTGGAATCGGGATCGGCTCTCCTGGCTGTAACTCTGGAACTGGATTCGGAAACGGCACTCTTGGCCGTGATCTAGGGATTGGAATCTGGATTGGCACTTCTGGCCGAAAATAAGGAACTTGAATTGGGATCGGCTCTCCTGGCCGTAACTCTGGAACTGGATTCGAGATTGACACTCTTGGCTGTAATTCAGGAACTGGAATCAGGATCGTCCCTCCTGGCGGAAACTCTGGGACTAGAATCGGGATAGGCGGAACGGAATCCATGGGAATCAGAACTGGCATGTCGTATATACGACAGTATTTCCTGTGTGTATATAGACATACAGGAAATACTAAAATGAAACCAAAACTAACTAGTGACATAGAACAATACAGACAAGGGTGTGACACACCTATTAGTTGCTTATTAGCATTCATAATATTAGAGTATTAGCCATTTATTAGTGCTGATTAAGATAATTTATTCTCAATACCTAAATACCCAATACCTAAAGATAACAACTAAATACTATTAATAAGCAGCAAATTAAGAATGGAGAGGTAAAAGTGTAAGTAAAGTGTTAAGTGTTACCTATTCTAAAGTGTTGCCACAAATTCATAATTAAAAAAAAAAAACAATTATTCATGAGACTTGTAAAGTAAAGTAAAGTAAAGATTCATCAGTTGAGAATCACTGCACTAGTATTTGTATCAGAGAACACTGTCAACCCATTCAACAGAGAAGATGCACTGCAACTAAATGAAAAACCCAAAGGTGTGACGCGTCATCATGCCACCAAACGATCAGGGTCTTGTGACTTTGTCGAAGACATCCATTGAAAAATGAGAATTTAGACATGCAATCTCATAATTCAGTGTGCTGCTTTCTCACTTGATTTCACAGTGACCCAGGTCTTCACACACTCTCACAGTCATTCACATCACTATCCATCAAGAGCTCAGTCAAACTGTAAGTGCTCTTAGCATTCTCAAATATGTCAGAACACAATTCATAACGCTATTCCAAGTCTGCATTTTCAGTGTAGCCAAAAATGGTCACTATAGTGGGCATTAGAGTAAACTATCTGTTCAACAATCAGCTGTCTCTTCAGGTTGTGTGTGAAGTAGTTTGAGGAAAATCTGGCTGAGCAAGATTCAAGATAGTTAGGCAACATATTCACAGCTAGCTGACATCTGTGAAGAAGAAGAAGTGTGCTTAGTTGAATTGAACCTGCACTTGTGGTGTTCTTTTTAAATGTGTTGTCAAATGATTATTCGTTATTAATCACATTCAAAATAAAAGTTTTAGTTTACATATGTGTGTGTGCTGATGATGTATATATGAATCCAAAATCATGAATGCATATATTTAGAATTTACTTGCGTGTATTTAAATGCATATATTATAAATATGCTTAATATATAAACAACATATTTTCTCAAATATATACATGAATGTGTGCATATTTATATATACATAATAGACAGTATACACACATATATTCTGTAAACAAAACTTTTATTTTGAATGCAATTATTTGTTTGAATACAGTAAAGCACTATAAACTACAATGTCCGACTTCATCATTACAAATATGTAATTAAAAATATGTTTAAGCTCACAACAAACAAATTTCAGGAGAAATGACTTTAAACTATATTTTAAATGCTTGTCAGTACATCCTGTCATACATTGTGCCTATTTAATGTCTCAAACATGCACTCTAAACATTTTTCGTTTAAGCAAGTGTTTTAAATCTAATTTACACTTAAGTATATTGTTTGAAAAAAAAAATTTGTTTCTTTTATAAAATGTATAATAAAGTGTATTTCTTTTAATAAATAATACAACTGGTTTAATATTTACCAGGTTTGTTATTGTGAAGAATATAAGCATTTTCGGTAACACTTTATTTTAGGGTTTCTTAACTAGTTGCATATTACTAGAATATAGCCATTTATTCGTAGTAATTAAGCACACTTATATTCTACATCCCTAATCCTACACAGGATTCCTACCTACTAATAAGCAGCAAATTAAGAATTTATTAAGGGAAAAGTTAATAATAAGGGTTGCCTATTCTAAAGCGATACCACATTAGTTTATGGGTTTTTGTACTTGTATAAAGTGTGTTTCTGGCGTTACACAGTGTGTGTATAAACGCAAAGCAAAGTCTTGGCAAGGTGAATAACTGCAACAGAATCTCCCTGTGGTCTGAGATTGATCCTGTCCAAGGTACAGCTGCTGCTTTTTTGTGAATCCTGCAGTACTGGGGGTGAATCTGAGTCTGTGAAAGCTGTGATCAGTATCTGCTGCCTGTGAACAGGTGAATGCTGCGCTCATCAATGCTCAGATCAATCATACTGGCAGAGTATTTACCTTAACAGCACACACAAACACTCCAGTGAACATCTCCACTGATAACACACACACACAGGCCTTGTGATACCTTGATATAGCTTTCCGTAAGGCTTGTAGCCTATTAAAGACAAGCTTTATGCGTTATAACATATTATTAGCACAGTAATATACATCTTACAGTACAGAACATTGTCGCACAGTACATCTGAATGCATTATACATTATTCATTGTGGCTATAGCTATAATGGATGTAGATGTACCTAAAAGTGTAATGCATTATAAGAGTAACATTCAGTTATGTCTCAGTGATGCCAGGAACCGGACCGTGGTGTCCATCAGAAGTGTCCAACCAGTGTGAATCATCTTTGGTCTGGACTTCAGGAGGTTTGGAGTAATATATCAAGTCAATGTTTGATACCCAGATGATGCAGAGCTGTAATAGCTGCTAATGCTGGATATTCTGACGAATCATAAATGTAGTTTCATTTCAAAGTATTTTACATGTATAATTGTCTATGTAATAAAATATGTTTTTGTAGTTTGTGTTGTCCCTTATCAGTGCAGGGACGTTATCACAAATTAAATGCCAATATTCATGCCAATATGGTCCAAAACACCATATTTCCAGGGTGTTTCCAAACGTTTGGAGGGCAGTGTATATTTATAAACATGCTAAAGTTTAGAAGTTTGGGGTCTGATTTATTTATTTAATTTTTTAAAGACATTAATAGCATTATTCAGCTCAGATGCTTTAAACTACATTCGCGAACACACACACACACCTGAGAGTCTTTAAGATGACTGTACACAGAAGGGCAGCCGTGAACACACACATACTCCCACGGCACTTTATTAATGCCATCTGCTTCTGTTTAAGCTCCGTGTCAGTCGTCTCATTACTTGATCTCCAGCCACAAGCCGGGCGTTCAGCAGGGACCCGCCGCTCCTCATGGGAACGAGAGGCCTTGTTTCCTTCAGGACAGCTCAGTTTCCCAGAGGAGACAGAGCCACGGGGTGTCCCCGCGTCTGAACCCTCACACATCTTCCCAGCGTCTCTCTCATGACGCGGCGGGACACAGCAGCTCCTCGATGCTTGCGTGGAGCCAGTGGTTTTGCACTCTATAAAGTCTCTGGTTGGCTGGGCTTGCAGACGAGTAGCTGCGGACGACAGGAGCTCTGTGTTCTCTGTGTTTTCAACATGCCACTAAAAGCTTCAGAGACTGATGACAGATGTGCATCCAGCTCATATTCTTCATCTGGATAGAATTTCGCTTTAGTCTACAGACAACAATCTGAATAAAATATATTTAACTCATATTTAACCTGAACACTAATTCTAACCCAATAAATGGATAGTCCTTATTTAACGTTTATTTTTAGTCAGTGATAAAACAATTCGTAAAATGTTTAGTCCAAGGGCAGGATGAATAAATGAAAGAATATAAACTCTAATGTCACTATAAATGCTCACAACAACCAAATATTGTACGTTTTTAAGGCCACAGTGATATTTATTTCTATTTTTAATATTTAAAAAATATATTTTGTTTCTATTGGGCGTATGTTTCATTGTGAATAATATGAAGAATGATTCCTGTGAACAATAACTACTATTATTCATGTAGCTAATTCTAAATGTCAAATATTCACTATTTATAGACACACTAATTATTAATTTTATAAAACCCCAGAATTGTTATATAATTGCAATGTAATGTGGGGCATACCTTTAATGATTATAGAAGAACTACACTACTTTTTAAAAGCAAAATGTCCCTTATGCTCGCAAAGGCTGCATTTTTATGTAATCAAAAATTACAGTAACAGACAATGTTCTGTTAGCTGTATATTACTATTTAAGTATTTTGCTTCAGAGTCACATGTTCCTTCAGAAATCTATGCAAAACGCTGATTTGAAACATTATTAGTATTTTTTCATTCAACAGAAAGAGCAAAAGTAACAGTGTATAAGTCTTTACTATCAAAATGCGTTATTGCTAATAGCATCTTTTTTAATGGTATTTTATTAAATAGTTTGTATTTTTGTCTATATATTATGTATTTTATATTTTTTCACCTGAGAATGACTGGGGACAATTTTGTCCCCAAACTATAAAGTTCACTCATATTAATGCCAAGTATTTTATGTGAAGCATGCTGCTAAGATAGTTGCTGTGAGGCATTAGTGCTGTGGCATTCAGTTCGACTGAATGTCCTTTCCCTGTCTCTTAAAGGTCAACACACCTACTCAAGAGACACCAATTTACCTCTTGAGTACATTAGAAAGCAGCCGTCCGCGCTGGAGGTGCTCACATTTACACAGTAAAACCCCGGCCAGGCGTCTGCTGCAAATCAAATAACGCCAAGAAAAGATGTCAGCAGCTTATAAAGGTTAAATCTCATAAATAAAGCTCCAGAAATGCGTTTTAATTGATTAACTACTACTTTACACCACTGTGTAATCAATGGAGCTCGAAGCTTACAGAGAGATCAAACACTAATACTAATACAGAAAGGTATCGCAGAGATTTACTGTACACTTGAAAGCCTAACATTTACACACAGCAGACTGGATTGAGAGATTTGATACTGGTTACAAGCATCCCATATGAAGTTTGTCGAGTACATGTATAAGCAGAGCTGAAATCAAGACAAAGAAGAAGCGTCTCATTTTTTGGTTTCTCACGAGTAGCCTACTACACTCACACCTTTGACTTAAATTGTACTGATACTGAACATGGAGCATGGCATAGCATTCTTGCTATATATACAATATGGTAACGATTTTTACTTTTACCGTGGTATCTGATACTGTCATTTTACTGTGGTACCAGAGACACAGCATCTCTCATAAAGTCTTCATCACAGAATATGTCTCAGTCATAAAGATGACAAATACGGCCCTCATGATTTTTTACGAGCGGAGATGTGCACGAGCAGCAGGGCTGCAGGGAAGAACAGAGGAGCGGAAGAAAGAGAGAGCTGTGTGGTTAAAGTCTCCCCCGAAACATCACTCGTCCTGGACGTCTTTGATCTTCCTACCGTAATTACATTCACATCCAAACGAGCATCCAGCCTCAGACTTCAAACATGCACATGAACACATTCTCACACACACACACAAACATGCTGTGTAAAGCGCTGGGCTTCAGGAGGACTCAAACGCTCTGAACACGTTTAGTCAGGTGACCTGAAAATGGACACTGTATCGATTTCTGAAAGCTGACACTTCACAGACCAAATCTGTAAAACCATACACTAATCCTCAGTCTTTGACTCATGCAAAACACAACACACAATCCTCTCTGTAACTCACAAAAATCTAACAGGTATTAATGTTATGGCAAAGGTGTTTGCAAATGTTTGCTTTGCAGTGCTTCATTTTGCAAGAGATGTGAGGCCTTTTGCATCTTAGATTCTTGGATTTGTGTGAAAAGTTTTGAGAAAGAAAAAAGGCAAATATTTAATATTACTGTAAAGACGTATCGGAGACAGTTGGATCCATATGCAGGCTTGTTTATTAGAGTAACAGACAGGCAGGGTCGGTACACGACAGACAGAGCAATCAGAAGCAAAACTGAATCAAAGGCCCAATCCCAATTCTACCCCTTACCCCTACACTTTCCCCTACCACTCCGTTTGGCGCGTTCACGTGAAGGGCTAGGGGTGTCTCAATTCTCCTTTGATTGGAGGGGTAGGGTTAAGGG
>JAUMHP010000301.1:365911-386686 GCA_032361065.1 Enteromius trimaculatus
TATTGAGTTTAATCACATCCATACAGTCTACAACAACCTTGTCAGGCATCTACATAGTACAAAATTACTAATAGAAATAAAATATTAGCCATTTATTAAAGATAATTAAGAACGTATTAATTATTAATTATATAAAGCATTTAAGTTTATTGTTTTAATAATGATTAGTGTGCATTTTTATACTCAAGAAAAAAATCATCCACCATAGGTTTCTCAGAGACAGAATTACATAAGACTCTCACACACAGGGAGTGAAGGGGGTTTCCTTCACACATGAATACAAGAAAACCCCTCAAATCAAATCTAAGCGAGTTGAGCTGACTGACAAGAGTGGAATGGAAGTTAAACTATTTATTTGGTTTCTCATTTATTTGGTTCCATGGTTTTTGTTTTACTTAAACTGTATTTTTTTTACTTATTTTACATCAAGGTGTAAGCCCTCCGTGCCTCCTTATCTAATAAACGTAAAGCTAATAAACATTATACGTTTTACAATTGTTCCTCATTCTTTACCGATTTTTATTTTTGTATACCTATTTAACCTTTGTGTAATTATTTTATATTAGGCATATAGCATGGTGTAGCTATTTTTATTGGTTTTGTTAATAAAACTTCTATGTTCGTAGTTGTATTGTGATGTCAAGTTTCCGCTAGTGTAAAAGTGAAAGTAAAATGCACAGTTCTTTGGTAGGCTATTTAAAAGCAATGAAACAATGAAATTAAATAAAATATTTGTTTGCATTACATGCGCGTGCAAAAACATAAAAACACACACGTACAGTATTTGTATAATTTACCTCATGAATACCAATATTTCATTAAAAAAAAACACAAACGTTCTAAAATATATACATGTGTATTTATGCATACATAATAAATATACACAATACACATATATTATGTAAACAAAAACCTTTATTTTGGATGTGATTAATTGTTTGGACAGCATTTGTTTATATGCATGTTTTACCGTAAAAAAGACATTGTCATACAGTGTACACTTTAAAACGCTTCAAGACTACAATATTGTTTTAAAATGTTTGGTAAATGTTAATACCACTGTCATCTGGGTCCTGACGCAGAAGTAAACCCAGATGCTAGAGTAAGTGTCCAGTGAGTCGTGTGCTCTGCTGTGTGTGTGTGTGTGTGTGTGTTTGAGGACTCCAGTCACTGATTTGCATGCTCTGAAAGCTTAAAAAAAAAAAAATAATAATAATAGCGGGGCCTTTTGAAGGGGATTAGAGCGGGTTAAACCTCTTGCCACAATAACCCTCCACCCTGTGCAGGGGTGATGCGCTTTACAGGAGCAGATAAGAGGCCAGCAGCCCAGAGCAAGAAACGCTCCAGAACCAATCCTTAAGAAGCCCTTGAGATACACATGAAGAGCAGCGTGCATCTGTTTAATGTTAATCCACCGTTAATTAATACGCCGTCCAGTCGGCTGGGCTGGGGCTAGGGGGGATGGGGGTAAAATACCTGCTGAATTGAGCTAACAGCAGGAGACCCCATCCCACTGTCAGCAGATCAACATCTTATTAAAACTCCCTCCTCAGACACGTCTGAGTCTGAGCTTACTGGCAGAAACCACTACAACTAAATATATGTAGCTCAGTGATGCAGTATTCATAAACAACAGTTCGGATGTTGAGTCTGTGTATACTGAGTATCATCAGAAACAGAACTCATTTAGCTATGTGCGTTCACATTTTCGGCGCTTGATGTGTCTCGAACAGTTAAATACACACAGCAACACGTCTCAAAACGCACGTGTTTGCAAGTATCCTCGTAAACACATTAATTTAGGTGTTGAGTGAAGGCAAACGGCTGAGAAAGAAAACAAGTGTAACAGCATATTGTATCCAGGTAGCTCTTAAAGTGACAGCAGTATATTCCTGCTGTGTCTCGTTTGTGTTAATCAAACAACAAGACAGAAAATCTCTCATTGATCCTGACTAAATCATTTTTGCAACTTTAATTAGTAGCAGTGTTGTGCAAGTTACTTCCAAACTGTAATACATTATATATTACTTGTTACTGCTATTTAAAAGTAATTCCTTACATTATAATATTAATGATTCAAAATTGTAATGCGTTACATGACTCCTGTATTCCTTTTGAGTGACTGTCACCAAAATAACACAGCTGAAGAGTTCTGCATTAAAATACACACGTTTTCTGAGTCCCTGACTCGCCATCTCCTTTGAAGCACCTCAAGTCATTTTTATTAAAATTATAATGAAAGAGTTTTTGTTTTCTATTTTTTTGTTTTGTTTTGTTAAGTGGTCATTTAAAGCTTTTTGTATTTGTCTTTTTTTCACTGAGTTTCGGTTCATTTTTATGAAGCGCTCCTGTTCAAGGTATTGTCAGTGCACCCAAATAAATGTAGACCCTTTACTGTTCTGAATGATGCAATACTCTGAATCATCCATCAGCCAGTTCATTTCTTTATGTTTAACATGTAAACATATATGCTTGAAATGTTTTTATTGCATTTAAGGCAAGTTGTGATGATTTGAAAAGTTAAATTGATCAAATATAGTTTTTGATCAGCACTGGCTGCCACTGGCCACTTTTTCATTACGAAAACGTATTGTCAAACGAAAACTTATATTTAATAAAAAAGTATTTTTCTAAATTAACTCACAAAAAACGAAATATAATTATTTTGCCATTACACACAAAACTGAACTATTTTATTATGAAACAGTGTAAGCTGTTTAGGTAGAAGGAAAAAAAGACTAAGCAGATTTCGGCTAAGAGCGTGTTGTAACGCAAGCATTACTGAGTAAAATATTACTGAAACTTGATTAGTAATGCCTTACACTACCGCGTTACAGCAAAAAATAATTTATTACTGTAATGTATTACTTTTGTAACCGGTTACTCTCAAAACTGCTTATTACATTTCATTTACAAAGTTTGCATTATAAATGTTTTTTACATTTGATTTGACTTTATACTGTGCAGGCAGTATTTCTTATTTGTTCTACTGTAGTTTCCTGTCCTATTGTTTCTTATTTGATCCCTGATTGTTGATTTCACCTTAGCCTAGTTCAGATGCGCATTAAATCAAATTTATATTATTGCATCTAAAATTTAGACGGTAAAAAGACGAGTTACCTCTCAAGCATAAATATCTTAATTTAATGTTTCTTTTGAATAATTTGAAAGTTAAAATTTATTAGGCCTTATTTTGTTCAGGATATAGTTGTGGAGTTAGTAGTCCTGACAGGATCACTTGATTTTTTTCTCCTTCTAAAAGTGGAAACAGCTTACAATACTTCAAGGATAACACATTATTCGAAACTATTCTAAATATTTATTTTATTTGTGTTGTGCTTCTGTAAATAATTGGATGCTGCTTTCAAGAGCGCACCACAAAAATTAATTTTTTTTTTTTTTCTTTCATTTTGTTATAATAAATAATTTATAAATTATTTACAAAAAAATATTTATTTGGCATATGAGCCTTTTTTCCTTTTATAGCTGATTTTCTCTGTTGGCACAAGCGCTCTGCGTGATGTGCTGTGAATCCTCATGTTTTGATGTTTATGATGATTTTTATAAAAATGAATCCCTGAAAACAAATTAAGCAATTTTTATTGGGTCACAGCTACGTATCAATTCAAGTATCATAAAGGCATTATTTAAACCAAAAATAACTATATTGTGATTTTTTTCATTGATATCATGGATGAAAATTACTCATATCATGATAAAAGATTTTGGTCATGTTGCCCACCCCAGCACAATTTCAAGAAAAGAGTCAAAAGAAAATATAATGGTAAATCCTATTTGATCACAAAACTGAAAAGAAGAAATAAGAAACTGCACTATGCTTAAAAAAAATAAATAAGTATAATATTTTTAATGTTAATTGAACTCATTTGTTCTTCTCCTTATAATTAATTGGGATTAAATGAAAAACAAAACAAAAAAAACAACAGTAATATTTTATTTGGGATATGCGTGTTTAATTGTAAAGGAGTAAAATAACATAACAAAAAGAGTCATATAAGAGGTTTTAGCAAAAGCAAACCAGCACAGTATGTGTTGTGCTGCCTATAATTCAAAAACTAAATAAATAAAAATGAACATGAAAATAATGTTGCAATGCAAAATTTTAAAAAGTTGTAAAATGGGCCTATTTTATGCCCCTTTTTGCCATTTTGTTAACGTTTTTGTGAATTTCATTTAAAAGGAGAGAACTGGATTATTTTCATCTTCCAGGTGAAGCCTAACATGAAGATGATGTTTATCTGGAAGCCCAGGCCATGGTGCTGGCTTGGATTACAGCTACTAATGCTGTAAGAAATCAAGACCTCAATTATATTCTCAGAAGCCACTGGTATTCTTTTTTGTTCCAAGGTATGCTTTTTTTATTCTCAAAAACATGTCCTGCATTTTCTGAATCACCAAGGGTAATTGTTTCTGCTAAAATCTTCTTTACTGTTCATCTAAAAGATAAAAGTCTGAGGGTCACTAAATTAAAAGCAATTTTTACTTTAATTCTGACTTGAAAAAAAACAACAAAAAAAACAATACCCAACGATATAATCTCCAACATATTACAAACCCCTGTGATCATAAGTCAAATAATTAAACAAATGATTATCAGATTTCATAACAAAGCTTTATCTGTTAGAAAGCTGATAAAGCACCTGCAGACTGTGGGAGGGAGGCCATGACTCTAAACGTTTGGCCTCATCTCTAAACACAGAGCTGGACCACAAACACAAGACCATCACCATACAGATGAATAATTCAGAAGCAGCATCTCTCCCGCTCCTTCATTACTGCCACTAATATCCGCCTGACTAATGGAGCAGCGCCGGGCGCAGACTCGTCTTCATATTGCACCTCGCCTCTGGAGGCTACCGCTAGTCTAGACCATCATGCAATTAAAGCATGCATTTGTAATTCAATGAAGATGGGTGACCTAAATTACATCCTGACTCAACTTAAAACATTTACTATGCATTAAGAAAAATCTAACTTATTACTGAACAAAACGGCACAGGAGGAGCCGATACTGGCATGATAAACTAGCAGGTTACCGTTTTGTGGTCCTGCATTAGTGTTCCTCCTTGGAGGCTCCATTTCAGCCAAAAGGTAAAATGTATACATTTGTTCAAATCTGTCTATATTCAAGGAGGCTGTTTATGCTATGCTTTATCGCTCACCTCAGATATGCAGGTGACTCTGCGTGGATGCGGCGCCTCCTGCTGGAGCTGGTACACTATTACAACAAAACACCACAAGCATTTCACCAGAGCAATAGATTCCATTTTACAACAAAAACAGCAAATTATGGAATGCAACAATTCTGACAATTACCTAAATGACATCTAAATGCATATTTGTATATGGGTCATTCCTAAACGTCACTATTTTGGTAGAACGCTAAAAACATGAAAAGCACATAACTTTTTTTCCAAAAATTATAAAGCCAACACGTTCCCGGATACGAGGAATGACCCATATTTTACAAGACTTGCAGCACACAGTTAAGAGAAGAGACTTCATTTGAGTCCAGATACAACCAATCATTTACTTCTCTTGTAGAATGATGTTCACCAGTGAAATATTACTTATGTGAATGCTTCATTTGAAGCTTTTTCTTGTTACATGTATTTACTATTATAATTAATTAGGCATAATTACACACAAGTAACCCTAAAGACAAACCCTAATCCTAACCCTGTACAGTCAAACAATATTACTCAGTGCTTAACTGTATATATGTAGCTGTAATGAGAAGAACACTCACAGTAGGACTTCCAAACAGGCGGTCTGTACTCGTCATTATCTGAGAGAAATAAGAGAAGATTCAATTAACAAAATATATCAAATGAATCAAAACAACACCTTATATATTTTGGGAAGACTACCCTTCTTGCGACAGTGCCTAGACAATAACATTAACATATCATATGTGACCCTGGAGCACAAAAGCAGTCTTAAGTCGCTGGGGTATATTTGTAGCAATAGCCAAAAATACATTGTATGGGTCAAAATTATTGATTTTTCTTTTTTGCCAAACATCCTTAGGATAGTAAGTAAAGATCATGTTCCATGAAGGTATTTAGGCAATTTCTTACTGAAAATATATTAAAACTTATAATATGCATTGATAAGATCTTCATTTGGACAACTTTAAATGTGATTTTGTCAGCATTTAGATTTTTCTGTACCCTCAGATTATAGATTTTCATATAGTTGTATCGGTCATATAATGTCCTATCCACCTCAATCATACATCAATGAGAAGCTTATTTATTCAGCCTTCAGATCATGTTTAAAATTTCAATTTCGGAAAATTAACACTTAGAACTGGTTTTGTTGTCCAGGGTCACACACACACACACACACACACACAATAACATTTCAGCAGCTTGACCTCGGACTGGATTTCTTCATTATTTTATAAGTCCAGTGATCTGGCAGCATGTGAGCCTGAGAAAACAGCAGCACTTCACAGGTTGATGCCTCAGACCTGCCCGGCATCATAGCACACCATCTGCTGGACAACAGTAGCATTGGCAGGGATCTTTTTCCTCCCCATAGTACTTTTTCTTTGCATTACCATCACGTTTATAAGCCTACTATTCTATTCCTTGGGTTTTACAATGCCAATCACAAATTAACTAAATAACATAAATCAAACACTTAACAGAATTTAATTATTTCTTAGTAATATTGTGAAATATTATTAGAATTAAAAATAGTTTTTATTTTATTTTATATATTTTAAAAAGTAATTTATTCCTGTGGTCGGACTTGAATTTTAAGCTTGAATGATTTCTGAAGGATCAAGTGACGACTGGAGTATGGATGCTAAATCTCAGCTCTACCATCACACAAATAAATTACACTGAACAATATCAAGTCTATTTGAATTGTAATAATATTTCACACTACTACCGTTTTTTTTTTTTTTTTTTGATCCAGTAAAAGCAGTCTTGGTGAGCATAAAAAAAGCACAAACGTTTATAAACTATAAAGAACCAATGCAAATTCATTCAGAAACATGACTGAACCTTTTATCCTATGCAAAATAGTTGTTTATTTTTTTAAAACGGCCCACATTCACAGAAAACGTAGCAAGTTTGCTCATTTAGCGAGTAATTCATTATATTATTATGCTATTTTATTTTAAAGTCACCTGACCACCAGCTATAGATTTATTTTTGCCAGATACGAGTCACAAAAGGATCTTTTAAAAGTACTTAGACAAATTAAAACTGAAGGACTACATAATAAGCTATGCAATATATTAATAATAAAAATGTATGTAAAGATAATAACAGATAAAATACGCTAAACTGAATACAATATTCTATATAATTTTGCACATTCAGTGAATCTGCTGGAAGAAAACGGTTAAACTGACAGTTCTTCAGAGTCCATGCAGGAAAGCCCTGCTGTAAGCCCTCCAGGAACAATAGAGCACAGGAGAGGCTCATTCCACCTCCTCACTCTCACTCTCACTCAGCTTCCTCTTCCTCTCACAGAAAAAACACCCTTCTATTATGTTCATCATCACAAAAGGTAGATCCCAAGTGGAAAGCGTCTGAATATATTCGAAGCATCTGGAAAGAGCGGTGAGAATGATGGATAGGAGTTGAACACCATAAAAACTCTATCCATCTACAACCTGTCTTGGTCTAACAGTCACACTCTTACTGCGTATCATCTGTGTATGATTCAGCACTACATATTAATAGAAAAGGGCTGCTTCCTTATCCAGAGATAAGAGCAAACACATTTCCTCTCCGTGACTTCAACAAGTGTTTTAGCTCAGGCAGTCTGGAGGACAAAAGCGGTCTTACGTAGCACAGGTATATTTGTATTATTACCCAACAGTACATTGCACAGGTCAAAATGGGACATTTTCTTTTATGCCAAAAATCATGCATATATTAAGTAAACATCAGGTTACATGGAGATATTTTGTAAATGTCCAACAATAAATACATTTTAATTAGTAATATGCATTGCTAAGGACTTCATCTGTACAACTTTAAAGGTGATTTTCTCAATATTTGTTTTTTTTGCACCCTCAGATTACAGATTTCAACATTTTTTTCTATATTTATGCATCCTAACAAAGCTTATTTATTCAGATTTAATATGATTAATCAACCTCAATTAGAAAAACACTGACTCTTCTGATTTTGTGGTCCATGGTCACATATATGTTTTAGTAATTGACAAATATAACATATCCATGAGCTGGATTTCATGTTTTAGCTTAAAACTGAAAACATTAGGTGTAAATTTAGATGCATTTCATCAGGTTTTTTTTAATCGTTGTTATTTTTTATTCAAAACATTCTTGCAGTGACAAATTAATTTTACATAGGCAGGATATACATATTCACCTAGCCTAATTAATACGAGCTCATAAACAACATGGATATTACTCAAGAGTCAAATGAAGAATTCTGGTTCCAAAATGTTGTTTAAACATTTGAGAAGAAGCCACAGCATATTATAATTTTCATTTTCGCCTATAATAATGATTTACCTGTTGCCATGAAGCACAGTCTGCACTGCATTATCACCGTGTGAGCACTTCAACTAAGCAAAAACAACAACACTGAAGATGAGGAGAAACAGAAGAGAAGAATATCTCTATCACGTCAGACAATAAACAAACCGCAGGATGAAGTCATTTTGAAGTTATTTTGACCACATGATCTCATTGTGAAGCCGCACTTTCAATGCGTCCGCGCAATACAATAAAAACACTGCTGTTCAGAGCTTCATGTTATCATTGCACCTCTCTGTTAAAGCTATCTGCGTGTGTTTTGCGTTCACACACATACACAGAGACACAGACACATCGATCTGTCGTCATCCAAACTCCGAATAAAAGCGATGAACTGGGAAGGACTCACCGAACACATGGATGGCCATCGCAGACAATGATCCGGACGCACAAAGCTTTGAACTGCACACGCGTTTTTATATTTTAACATCCACAGCTATTCCATCAGGAAAGAGCCCGATTGTATGACAAACTGCCTTATATTCTGGAGGAGAAAGGGTTTGATGGATTGCTCAATGTGGGAATGCGTTGCTACAAGCTGCCGCCGAAGTGAACTTTCATTCGCTCCGACGCAGACGCAGACGCCGCGGGAGACACACGTGCGCGGGGATGAGAGGTGATCCGGTACCGGTGGCTGTGTTCAGCGCTTCTCTGGAGCTCTGCTTCACTCCTTACATCCCAGCACTGAAGTCGCCATCTTGTGAGACCACATGACCTGATCCACACGCGCGCGCGCGCTCTTCCTCGGGGACTGCAGCCTCCTCCTGGCGCGTTACCATGGAGACCCCCTCTGTGACGACATGATGCTGCTGAGCGCGACACTATTGATAAATAAATGCAGTTTTAAGAAGTTTGTCGTCATTATTGTATATAGAGAGAATACACACAATATAGGTACAGGTCGTGTCTTTAAACAGCGTGGGAACCATACACTTACATGATGCTGGATTTGATTCTGATTTTTTATTCCAATTTACTATTCCTACTTATTTGGATTTGTGTGTGTGTGTGTGTGTGTGTATAGCCTAAGTAAAAATGTAAAAGATTAAAAATAATCAATAGATCATTATTAATAATTTCTAGTATTTTGTGAATATATCTAATGAAGCAATAAATAAAAGTTTAAGTACAGTCTCATTATACATATTTAAAAAAAAAATGGAATCTGATATCATATGTTATCAGTTACTACCCCCCTCTCTCTCTCTCTATAAAAGTTTTCATTTTGCAGTACAGTCTTTTTGTCTTATCTTTAGTTTGGACTGAAATATATACTTGTGTAAAATGTGACTTAATTTACTGTATTGCACATTAATTTATTTGTAACCATATTAACAATTTTATATGAATGTGTATGCTTAGTTTAATACAAACATGAAGGAATTACTCCTAAACCCAATCCTCAGTGAGCAGCAGTCTTCCCCAAACAATATCATTATATAATTGTGAAACCTTGTCTACTTAGTAAGCCATGGGATCCCAAAGCACTCTTTGAAGGCCTGCAAAAGCTTGTAACGTGCATTGGTTTAAACTTTTGAAGTAAAACAAACTCTCCAACATGTTCCCCAGATGGTGACAGGAGTGAGTACACACGCTAACAGGAAGCGCACACAATAGCCACCCAGCGGTTCTGCACAAGAGGACATGAGCCCCTGACACTGCAGTTATTGTTCAGCTCTCATTTCCTGCTGTTGAATAAAAGTAAATACACTTGTTTTTTTGAATACGACAAGACTAAAAAGACGTGCTACTGTAGGCGTGTCGCTGAAGGATGAAGTAATGGCTATTTTTACCAGAAGAGTGAGGACATGGTTCTTCTTCTGGAAATTGCAACATGAGACAGTTTTACTCACGACAGAACATAGAGAACGTTCGTTTAATCGGACACATTTTACACTTTTATCCACTAAATGAGCTCACTTCATATTTGATGGCTGCAGGTTTCAAAGAAGTTGGCACGGGGACGACAAAGGGCTGAAAAGCTCTGCTGGGAGAACATCTAGCAACTAATTGGGTTAATAGACATCAGGTCTGTAACAGGATCAGCTGTGGTTTCCAAGCCCTATGCATGTCTCCCTTATCAGACACGCCTGATTCAGACATGATGGAGACAGGTTTGAAAACCACTGTCTTAGAGTCCCTTAGAAGTAAAGATGGGCAGAGGCCCTCCAGTCCGTGAAAGAGTGCGTAAAAAGATTGTATAATACTTTAAAAACAACATTATCCAAGTTAAATCGCAAGGCTTTACAAATCTCTTCATCTGCAGTGCGTAACATGATCAGAAGACTCAGACGCGCAAGGCAGTGGTTTTCAAACTTGTTCCTGGGACCCACAGCTCTGCACGTTTTGTATGTCTCCCTAATTTGAACAGCTGATTCAGATCATCAGCTCATCGAGAAAGAGCTCCATGAACTCAAACGAGCCTGTCAGATATGAGAGACATGCAAAATGTGCAGAGCAGTGGGTCCCGAGGAACAGGATTGAAAACCACTGGTGTGAGGAACAAGGACGAAGACTTTGGCTGGATGCCCGTGGGTTTCGGCTTCACTCATCACATGATTCTGTCATTACTAAACGGACCCAGGAATACTTCTAGAAACCACCATCGGTAAACACAATCCACCGTGGCACCTTCAGATCTATCATGCAAAAAGGAAGCCCTATGTGAACATGGTCCAGAGGCGCTGTCCTGCGGTGTTTAAAATGGATTTAAAATGGTTTCAGAGTGGAAAAGTGTTCTGTGGTGAGTCCAAATTGCACATTGTTGCTGGAAATAAAAGATGCCATGTCCTCTGAGATAAAGAAGACGGAGCCCGTGGCGTGTTATCAGTGTTCAGTTCAAAAGAAAGCATATCGGATGGTGGATATGGTATGAGCAGCTTGCTTGTTTTGCAAGGCTATGAATGCTGAAAGGTATATAAAGGCTAAGATTTGAAATACCTGTATGTAATGTAAATACATTTGTAATTAAATTTATACACCTTAACCCATCCTTAAACCTTTCCCTAACCTAGCACCTAGTAGCTAAGACCACCTAGTGTAAAGCGGCAGCGCATATCTTTCCAGCAATGTACATTTAATGTATCAGTATTAAACAGGGCAACATCCTTTATACTCACTGTTGTGCATTTAATGACTTAATTCCCTTTCTTTACTGTATTTTGAAGAATGAGAAGATCAGGCGGTCATATGTTTTAGGAATTGTCAATCACATATACGATATTCCTTTTTTCTTTCAAACATGCACACAAACACAAACTTACCAGCAAGTCAACAGCCAGGACAGTTCATCCAAATGTTTGGGCAAAGCGTTGACAAAAGGCAGAGTTGAATTTGTCCAGGATTCTCCACTAGGTGGCAGAATTTACAAAGCAAAATATCATTCAAATAAGACCATTTTAAAAAGCCCAGTTTAATCCAATGACAAAATCTCCAAAACGACTGATGCTTTAAATAGCTATTAAAAGATTTATTACAACGTTTCATTAATTTATTATCATTTATACATAACTTTCACAAGTTACAAGTTGACCGCCAACACAATAATTATCACATCCTTTTTTTTCCAAAGTGGACCTAGTAAATGTAAGAACAAAACCCCCAATGTAAAGCTGCCAGTTCCTGGCTGAAAATCTAAGAGTAACGAGATGTTCAACTGCGACAGAGACATGGTTGAAACACTGGTCTAAATCTCTTAGAGAATTCAGTCATGCAGGTAAAGCACAGAACAACTGTCATACAAATTTACCTTCAAAACCAAAATCAAGATGACTTAAAAGCAGAACCAAACGCAGCCAAGTCTTGTAGAACTACACAGTAGTAAGCCAATAGAAGAGGATGATAATCGAAGACTTCATCGGTTTTTCTTACTTAGTAATTGTCACCAAGCGTAGCTTAGCAGTAGAACTTAAAAAAGGCCGTTGTTTTATATCCGTCACGGTTTGTTTTGAAGAGCAGCTCCAGTTCTGTGGAGTTTAATGCTAAAGACAGAATTGCTGAAAACAGTTCCACAGGTTGGCCAGAAAAAGCCTTATTTAAAGGTTTGTTCAGGTGATTTTTTTTTTTTTTTTTGTGTAGTCATGATCCTAAGACAAACATAGTACCAGTAGAGATCACATACAATGATTTCACCATAATGGCATATACAATGCTTCCTTAATTACACTGTAATCAGAAAGACAACCAAAGTCAATCAACTAAAGAGTTTCTCAAGGTTTCTAAGAGTCAGACACCACAAATACAAAGTCAGCCACTTCGTAAGTTAAGCGGAAGAAAATCACTTGTAAAAAAGCATTATCAAAATAAGATTATGAAAAGCTCTCAGGCAAGTCTATTTGACTAATTCACCTAAACGTCATTGCAGTTAAACTGTAAAAGAAATGTGTTATTGTGACTTCCTGCACATATCAAAGTAAGCATGGTGAATGATGCACTCCTACAATCACTGCTCAATGAACAATCATTCATGTCAGAAAATCCTCCTTTAACATGCCAGGATCCGTACGAAACATTCACACAACACCACCTCACTATTTCTAGAAGACTGACGATCAGATTTGTTTTAAAGCTACTCTGAAACATCAGCTGGAAATGCTTGTGTCAAGCACTTAAAACAATGATAGCTCTCCCTTCATGTGCAAAATATAAAAGGCAAATAAATTATAAAGTGGCCGATTCTTCCTTTGATAGTGCTCCTGTAAGTCTGTTTCCTCTCACTATGAATCCGGACACATCAGGGCTGTCGTGAACCGCTCCGTCTCGATCCTCCATACATACACCACAAATGGAAAAACCATAAAACAATCTGTACGATTTCTGCATATCCTCTTAAGTGCCTTCCCCGATTACTGTACTCACAACTCTTTGTAAAAATGCGCTGGACTGAAGAGCTCAAATGAAAACGAGACTAATGTCTCTCATTTCAACATGGCTGCCAGGAATCAAAGCGACCAATCAGAGGCCTGATCAGCTTCCTGAAGACTGGGCGTGAGAGGAAGAGGCGTCTTCCTCCTCTGTGCTGTGTTCTGTGGCGGGCCCCAGAGCGGGGCCGGTTGCGAGTGCTGCCGTGGCTGCTGTGGAGGAGCTGACGCCGTTGGATGTGCTGATGGAGCTGTGCTGGATGGCCTCGTTCTGGGGGCTGCTGGGAACAGACATCTCCCCACAGCTGTCCTCCTTATCCAGCTCTGAAACACACAGAGACGACAGACATTAGCAGCTCTCAAACGCAGCCTGTTTAACTACTGTTTAAAGTAGTGCATTTAACATTTAAACAGTACACTATTATTTGTATGCTGTCGGATAACCCAATATATTTCCCAAGGTATGAATTACACATCTTGTGCTTAACTTGACCTTACAGTATAATGAATGATTCAGAAGTCACGTAGTCTTTAGCAGACCCTTTTATTCAAAGCGACTTACAAATAAGGAGGATAAAAGAAGCAATCAGAGTAACGAGAGCAACAGTATACAAGTGGCGTGACAAATCTCATTTAGTCTAACACAGTACACACA
Organism: Enteromius trimaculatus; assembly: GCA_032361065.1. Taxonomy (NCBI): domain Eukaryota; kingdom Metazoa; phylum Chordata; class Actinopteri; order Cypriniformes; family Cyprinidae; genus Enteromius; species Enteromius trimaculatus. The sequence continues at coordinate 379,980 of JAUMHP010000301.1, forward strand.
GTGGTTTTGTTTTAATGAATTAGACGAGAATGAATAGAATAGAACAGAATAGAAATTCCCACCAGCTGGGAACAGTCCAGAAAAAGGTAAGTGAGACTTATTTTGTGCCTCTTTGGAATGGCACCACAAAGTGTTTGTGTTCATTTCTGAAGGGCACATAAGTCTGAACTAGCAGGTTTAGGTATATTGGTGCAGTGCCAGTGGTCTTGTAGGCAAACACCAATATCTTGAATTTGATGCGAGCGGAAGCAAGTGCAAACTGAAGAAGAGAGGTGTGACTTTGGCTCATTGAAGATGACTCCTACTACTGCTTTCTGCTCTGATAGAGTGATCTAATCTTCCTTATGTCGCATAATATGGTATAATATAATAATATAGTAGCAATATGATGCTTAACTGATCGTCAATTACAACTCCAAGGTTCCTGGCTGTTCTGGAAGGAGCTATGGTTGATAAACCTAGCTGTATGGAGATGTTGTGATGACGTCCTGGGTTGGCTGAGTCCACAAGCAGTTCTGTCTTAGCAAGGTTGAGTTAAAGATGGCGGTGCTTCATCCAGCCAAAAATGTCTGTCAGACCGGCTGCAATGCGAGCAGCTACCATCAGATAACTCAATTCATTTCAATTCAAATTTATTTGTATAGCGCTTTTCATGATACACATCATTGCAAAGCAGCTTTACACCAAAGTAATGTTTACTGTACTGTATATGTAGTAGTAGTTTTTTAACATGTACATATGGCCTAGATGTGAGGTAAAGATCAATTTGACATAATCAAACAGACAAGGAACATTCGAAGAGTTCGGTAGATCATCTGATTAGAATGAGAAGTAGAGTTGAGTGTCATCAGCATGGCAGTGATAGGAAAAAACATGCTTCTGAATGACCAGATTGAGAAGAGAAGTGGTCCTAGTATCGAGCCTTGAGGAAACCCAGTAACAAGAAGCCTTACCCCTCTGAGACGCACTAAAAGACCTACTGGAGAGGTAAGGCACACACGTGTGGTTCCTGATGTACATGAGAGTGGACAGAATATCCAGCAAAATGGGTCCTGGGGAATTGGATGCTGCTCTTGCCAGTCTTAGGGCTTCTGTAACCGAGAGCAGGACAGTCTCAGTTGAGTGGCCACATTTTAAGCCAGATTGGTTGTTGTGTTGAAGGTTGTTTTGTGCAAGAAACAGAGACTTGGTTGAACACAGTTCCCTCAAGTGTGTTTGCAATGAATGGAAGAGTGATACTGGTCTGTAGGGCTGGATTTACAGAGGGTTTCTTAAGCAATGGGGTTACCAAAGCCTGCTTAAACGCTCTGGGAAATGTGCCAGTGTGAAGGGAGGCGTTGATGACTTGAGTGAGCGCACATGCAACTGAAGCAGAAAAATTCCCTAAAAAAGGTGAGTGGAGAAAGGATCAAGTGGACAGATAGTAGGATGATGGAAAAGATAAGGTTGAAACATCTGCCTCCAAGAGTGGAGAGAAGAGAGAGTGTGTTTATTGTCATGAAGTTTTTCTGTCAGGATGTGTTGTGGAGAATTGGCTCATTCTTGTTTTATTTATGAAGAATGTTGCCATGTCGTCAACTTGATGAAGAAGGGGGAGGAGGACAAAGAGAAGTGAAGGTCTGGCCAGTGTGTTCACATGCTTAACAGTTATCACTGTGATTGGTTACAATGATCTTCAAACACAATAATATTGCAATTATTCCATGAAATCATGTTTTGGTATATTTAAACTGTGTAACATTGATAACAACATTAATTTCTGTGGTAAGCCTTTGGTGAATTATTTTGGCCATGATTATCACATAGTAAAAAAACGATATTACAAAAAACAGTTGGAATTGATCAAACTAAAGCCATCTGTTAATATTCTATTCACGTCAATAACTGTTGCTCAGCTGGAACATGCCTCCTGAAAGTGCAACCCCATTTTTGCTTAAGCGTCACCTGACCTGTAATCACCATGTGACTGATAACTCTCGAGCTGCAGTGCCGACATCTACCGTCAGGCACACACTGTCAATGCTAAGCAGCCAAATCTGACCCCCCTGAGCGATGGTGTGAGCGAGAAAGCTGGATTCTGACCCCGCCAACATCTAAAGCTTTTTCGCACCGGATGAGTTGCTGGCATGATTGCGTTTAAGGACTTTCCCATTACAATGCTTTGTCTTTTATTAATCCCAGTGCTTGCTTTGTAATCTTTAATTAAAGTTACAATGTCATTTTAAACCAACATCATCAGGGTATATTAGAGGCTGTAGCGTGCGGCCAGACTCGCGCACCCCTCCCTACGATCCCCTCTTTTTTCCTGCCAACTACTGCAGCGACAGATAATTACTGCACCTGATTTTAATAATACACACACAGGAGAGCGGCAGAGATGCGCGGTCCAAATGCCACCAGCTGTTCTGCAGTTGCATTGAATTAATTGGCTCCTGATGAGGAAGCGAATGAAAAAAGGCTCGCACTCGCACAGAAATGCAGACTACCATGATAATTAATATAGCTAATGAAGCAAGCACGGCTCAAATGGCACTTGGTAATTAATGCGGGGGTATTTGATTGTGCGCATGCTTTTGAATTGACCGGACTTGCAAACCTCGCCTGCTCCACGCATGTAAGGTCGAGCTCAGAAATCCGAACTGGGTTTTCGCTTGTCTTTGACTCCATGTTCAGGCATCTGTAATTACTCCTAATGGTATTAAGCAGAAACGGGAGTGATGTATTATCATACACAGCATTGCATGCTCTGGAGAGCGCTCTCGGATCATCTCCGCTGTGAGCAGATGGGGCTTGTGCAATGCCAAACGGAGGCACGGCCTGCCCTGTTTGCAGGGCAGCCTGGGTAATATCCCTCCACCTGCTACCAGGGCAGAGAGATTAAGGCCAGAAACATACTTTACTTAAGCGCGCAATCAGAAACGAAAATGTTTTGCCAAGTACGCCCACGTCGGTTACATTTTACACCTGTCCCAAGCAGGTACAATGCGATTTCATTTATTTCAGACCTAACAGACTGTAATGAAGCCAACAAGACGGGAGCGCTCAGGTGACCGCGCTGACGTCTGCACTTTTTCAACGCATTAAGACCGCTCTTTGACAGGTGATGACCATCTGCGGCTTCTCCGTCCTGCGATGAATGTGGCACAAACCGGCGTTGTTTACAAATCCAGCAAAGATGGAGCGGCGCTCTTCCGCGAGTCTCATTTGCACAGGTGACTAATATATGACCCCTCACAGTGTCGGGTGACATTGGCAGCATAAACAGGATTGAGGAATGGTTTCGATCATCTCCGTACCCTCCTCTACCTCGCCAAGAGCGACCAAATGAACCCGCGCCCTGACAACCCAATCTCACCCGACTCATAATATGCATGAGACCTGTCAGTCAAGCTGCTTAACAATGCCGGCGAGTAATGAACTGCACGGCTGCAGCGGCGCATGCCAGTCGCGAAACGGCGCTTCTGTCAGGCTCTCCGCAATAATACACTCATTTTGGAAGCAATCATTGTCAATACAAGTCAGTCTTGGGTTACAAAATGAGCCAGACACATGAAACGTATCGGACATAGTGTGATATCCAAGTTATATACAAAAAGTGCTTACGCGCTAGCGGAGCGGCTGTTAAGTTTTAGTGTTGCCGGCACATGCAATCTCTCCCACAACCGCTTCTTCGTCCCTGTGACAACAGCTAATTGATATGAAGTGGCTGCATATGGCAGACGAGGCATAGATCTGCACATTTCACAAGGTGTCATTAAAGTGTAACGGTCGAAGACGCAGCCCTTGGTTTCTGAATGCCTCTTTATCACTCATCTTAAAGAGGACAGCGCTACCTACAGCGGGGATCATTTTGTTAGCGAGCGTCGCTGCTGCGCAAATATATGAGTCCTCTGTGTAATAATGGGACGAGATGAATCTGTTATTTCACTCATATTCCACTTCACATTTCATCGAAAACCCAACTCAACACTCATTAGGAATAACACTCATCAGTTATTGTCAAAAACAAACAAAACGAATTAGCTTTACAACCCATTAAGCAGAGCTTTCAGTCCAGAGATGTGTTCACATTTGGAAGGAAAGAGAAGCATTTAGTGAGAGGAGAACCATTGCCAACTGACATTAGGGCATTGGGAATGATATCTCAGGCTCAAGATTAGCTCTTTTGACTTTAAGCAGTAAGCAACCACCCAAGACAGTGGTTTATACGTCACCCTTATCGGATTCATCTACGTTAGGGACTATACTGATTAGTTAAATCAGGTTTCTTTGGGAAAAGAGTTGGAAAAAGTACTCAGAAGTGGTACATTTACATATGTTTTATTAGTAAGTGAGTCATATGTTTGATACAGTAACTGCTTTGACTCAGTTCATTCAGTGATAAATTCATCAAATTGACTCAAATCAGTAACAAAGTGATGTACTTATGATACCCTCACGGGCAGTGTGTGGCAATAAATCTGGTGGTTCTTTCTGGATCCATTCAAATCTCCTTTCTACATGGCAAAAATGTGAATTGTGAATTTATACTGCAACAACACAATGTAATACATCTATGTGTGATTGATTGATTGATTGACCACACGTTTAGCAATTGAAAGTAGTTTTAAGATAAATGTAAAAACATCCACCTTCAGATTGAGCTTCATATGTCTCTATACTGATTTTTTAGAAGTGAACATAAGAAGAAAATGCCCATTTTTGATAAAATTTAAAGTTGAACATGTACTTAATAGAAAAAAACTTTGATTTATGAACTTTAAAGAAAAATCACATTAAAATAAAATAGATGTATGATATATCAGGACTTTGAGCACCATTTAATTGTTCTTCTCTCAATAAACATTAAATTGCATTATACTTACTATTACAGAGCTTTAATCATAAAACTAAGCATTAATTATGATTAATTATCATCACACTAAAATATGCCGTTTTATTGGGAGTTACAGAGTGACAATTAATATGTATATGCATGTTATGAAAGTATGCTGCTGTACTATTATATAGATCTCAATCATTTGTTTTACAAGCTATCAGAATGTCATCTTTTAGGTCACATAACCATCTGCACCAAATTGCATAGTTTTGAGCTTCTGAATAAAAATGATGTGCTTTTTCTCATCCAGTATGGGTTCCATATATATATATGCATACTCAACGAACCTTGATACTTAATTTGGTGCTTGCATGTTTACACAATTTCTAAGAAATACTGTTTTATGGTTAGAAATGATACATTTATAATTCAATATGTAAGACTTTACTTGGTTATGAGTGCAGAATAATGATGGTTTTAAAAAAAAGTATCAATAAACTAAAAATGATTTTATGGCTGTGATTCACAAGTGCTAAATCAATCAAATAAATGACGAAGCAGGCTGCTGGGTCTGATGGTGTGAATGTGCTGAGGTCACTCACGGTGGTATCCTGATTTCTTCTGCAGGAGCGTCACGGGACAGTCTTTATGAGCCAGTAAGAGCTGCTTCAGCTGGGCCACCTCGCTTCGCAGAAGAGTCACCTCGCTCTGCACAGAGAGAAAGCAGCACATCACCCGTCAACATCAGTGAGGAATCAACAGAAAAAGATCATTAGCTCTTCCTCAGTTAAGCTTTTCTGGGACACAATTATAGCTGCTTAATGGCAGCGTCCCAGGAGAGAAACACAGAGAGAGCGCTCCCCTCCGTCAGCGAAACACTGTCGCCCATTCTGGTGAGATTTACTCTCGTCTGCCGTTAGGACTCCCATGGGGCTGTGCTGTTCTGCATGCGCTAAAGACAGGCTGTTTAACAGCGAAGGTGACTTTAACAGGATTTACAAAGAGCCGAACGGGTGCGAGAGAAGGGCACAGCGCCGCAGATTTAAAAGTGTTCTCTTTCCCTCAGAAACACGGCCAGCGTTTAATGTAGCAGCCAGTTTATTTCTTTCCATCTGTTTTATCTTGGCAGAGCTGGTGCGGTGCGCAGAGGAGAAGCAGATTTAAACACAGCTGCTAAAATACTATGGCAATGTTCACCACAAACTGCCATCTTCCTTTAGGACCACAAAGTCGGTCGGCCTCCCTCTGTCCTTCTCTTCGATCTGTGCTCCACATCACGGCCTTAGCTTGACCACAGACTATTAATATTAGCTACTGGAAAATAACTCCTAAGGCTCGGGGGCTGTTAAATATCCTAAAACAAGACTGGTGAGGTGTTTAACTGCCATGTCAATTTCTCCAGAGCAGTGTGCCTGATAAATATTAACGGTAATAAATAGCAAGCAGCCTAGCTGTCTGGAACGTGACTGATTAACTGCTGTCATTTTGTGGTCAAAAACGTAGCTTTAATTTGACTGTCGTTCCAGGCACATGTGGCTGAGCTAGTTTCATGTCTATACATTTTTCTTCTTGTATAATAAACAATTTCAAATAGGTATTTTATGTAGATTTATTTCTTATTTAATCAGGTGAGAAGTATATTGTAACAGGCAGGAAAACGCAGCTGAAAAGTTATTATTATTACAAAATAAACCGTGACAGGTTGAAAACAACCCTGAATGACTGAATATCAAAAGTGACACCGCTTTTCAATTGAAAGGAATACTTTTTTCCCAGGAAGGGTGTATTGAATTGATTTAATGTGACAGTAAAGACCTTTTATTCCAAATCAATTCTGTTCTGCCTATTATTTTGAAATTGATATTTATAAAAAAAAAAAAAAAAAGTG
>JAUMHP010000301.1:412115-432623 GCA_032361065.1 Enteromius trimaculatus
AGTCGTTAAGCACATAACAGTAGATTTGTCACCATTAACCAGTGCTGACAAAGCAATAGCAAAGCCCCATCTGTCGTGTGTGTGTGTGTGTGTGTGTTTTGTGTGCGGTGTGTGCACTGTCAAAACAAAAGGCCAACCTTGGATCACATTCTTAAAAGTCATTTTTCTAGGGAGAATCGCAGCCATAACAGAGCATTCTGGTGCTGTTTTTGAGTGTTTAAAAGCTCTGAAGACAACATTGCTTTGTGTGTGTGTGTGTGTGTGTATTGACTGAGCTGTAATTGATCTGATAGTTCTCTGTGATAATTGACTATTATCCGTGATTACAGATGGCAGCTCTGTGACCTCATCTCACTGACCAACAACACAACAACCAAAAAACAGGGAAACAATACAGCTCACAGCAACAAAAAGCTGCTTTTAACATGTTATTTTCCCTTCATATTCCCTGATATAAAACATTTCAATCAGTTTAGAAGGACTTTATAATACATTTTTTTTTTTTTACTGGGATCTCCACTTAAAGCAAACATTGTATATGCACATTATATATCATTATACAGTCTATGCCTTTACAAGACTGTTATATAATGATATTATACCTATATTACAATTTAAACAAAAATGCTATATATTTTTTAAAGAAATTAATACTTTTATTCAGCAAGGATGCATTAATCTGATCAAATGTAATACCCATTCTTAATGCTACCAAAAATGTTATTTCCAAACAAATAATGTCCTTTTACATTTTTAGCTTATGAAAGAATTATTATTTTTTTAATTACAAAGTTAAACCGGTCATCAGTGAATGATCACGTGACACTGAGTAATGCTCTGAAAATTCAGCTTTGCATCACAAAAATGAACCCCATTTTAACCTAATTAACATAAAACATTTAAATCGTAATACTATTATTGCTATTTTATTGCATTTTTTTTTTATAAAAGCCGCCTAGGTAAGAATAAAAAGCATGATTGACCCCAAACTTTTGAATTATAGTTTATTGTGTATGCATATGTGTCTGAATCTATAAATGACTGTTATCAAATATTATTGTCCCTGCCTTCATTAGGTTATAGCACACTATTATTCTTAACAGTATATGATATAAGACTCATCAAAAGGCTATAGTTACAGACTACAGTCTTCTTCTTGAAACTGAAATGATATTGTACTATATGTAGGATTGTAATTATGCAATTATGTGCCTTAATGAGACATTGTATACATAAATAATTCAGAAATCAGCAACCACCAGCAGCAGTCCATCACTTCCTCATCTCAGAGAGAGTGTGTGTGTTAAACCTGGTGCACTGCGAGCGAGGAGTGTGTTGATGGTGTGTATTGGTGCGTGTCTGACCCTGGCTGATAGGTCCCCTTGATTTGCTTTAGACAGATGCAACTCATTGTAGCTTAATAAATGGGATGACCCAGGGGAGTGTTGCTAAGCGTCTCTATTAACTCTCAAACATGTCAGCCAATATAAAAACCTCCTGACCCCTGCAAAGGTCAACTGTGACACGCATGTTTACTTAGAGAAACAAGACCAGCTTGGACAGGCCTGTTTTATGGGTCTGCTTTAAAGGAAAAAAAAAATGAAAGAGAATAGGACAAAAAAAGGGGAAAAGTCAAGGTTTTGCTTCAAAATCCTTGAAATTATGCCAGACGCTATCAAAACCCTTGACTATCAAGTGCAACCGACAAAGAGCAGCCTCTTTATTTAATATTTAATATTAATGTAATAAGTAATGACTCCAATTAAAAACGAAAAGCCTTGTGCGTAATGAATTGTGGTGAAAAAGAAAGCATGGTCACTGTAGCATTATGGTTTTTAAAAAGCACTACAGCAATACCACGCTATTCTTTAAGGTATCCTGAAGTACCACTTAAAACAATTACTATAGGAAACAACAATATCTATCCTTACCTTATGTAAAAACCATGGTACATATCAAAGTACCATGGTATGGATGCCTACTGCTGATGCCTAGATTTTGATGCTGCATACTATAATATAAGTATTATAATAGTATTGTCTAATACAAAAAAAATAAAACAAAACATAAATAAATAATAGTGCTGGGCAACAATAATGTGTACAATGCATATTTATTATGTATATATAAATTCACACACATGCACGTATATATTTAAGAAAAATATGTTATGTTTATAGAGTAAATATGTTTAAATAAAAATAGATTACATGAATATCAACATATATGTAAATACATGCAAATATTTTTCTAAATATATATACTGTATTAGTGTGTATTTATATATACACATACTTTAATACTGTTTTGTTAAATTAAAAAAAATAAATAAATAAAAAATAAACAGCTGGACTGTCTAAGAATCATATACAGCAGAAATATTGAAAATATAAACTTCAAAACAATATTCAAAATAGGTTTTGAAAGCCAGATCATTTTACAAAATTAAGTTTTTTTTAGTTTGTTTGTCAATAACTTATACTTACTTACAATTCACTTCCATTTACATAACCATGTATGACTTTCTGCTGTAGTAAACTTGCTCAGTGGCTCACCTGGTAAAGCACTGCACTTGTGATGCAAAGCACACTGGGATTGACTCATAGATGCACGTTTAAATGGGAAAGTTGCCTCAGCAAAGCATTTTCATGTCACATTTGGGTTAAGTTTAGTTTAGGGTTTACTGTATACTGTAGGTGGTACATTAATCATTACAACATTAATCAGTGACAGGATGTTTCTACAACAACCAACGTAATAAAACATGTCCAGAGTCACATTCATTTTTTAGCACCACTCACTGGACATTCACTTTAAAAGTGTGGCGAAACATTCGATGCAATGTCTTTATGCAAATATCCTCCCGCTACAGGACTTTTGTATGTGTGTCTGTCAGGGCCTGGGAAGCCAGGTGAGTCATACACACTTTCTGATCTCAGATCAGCTGGAATCAGCAGATCCGCACACGCTGAGCGTGATGCAGTCGCAACATTAACCGGCATTAATGAACTGTTTGCTTATGCAGTAATAATTAACTTCCATTACATTACTTTGTGTGATTACTTTCTTAATTGCCTGAATTATGCATCAATTTAATATCTAATAAGCAGACTCAGACATTAGACAGTGTTCAGAAACAAATTGCCGACTCTTTCCGTGGTTTAATTAAAGACAGCGCCGTAAATGAGAGCGTGTAGGATGGATGTCTCCCAGTGATTTCCTGCGAGCTTAAATATGCAATTTATTATAAACACACATAAAACTCAAGTCTCGCCTCAGGAAGGCAAACCACAAGATGCCAATTACAGCATGTAAGCAGCCCCACCACTGCTTTTTACAATTCAGATTAATACATGTATTCAGGGAAATTGAATTTTGCATTATGCAAATGCCCTTGCATGTCATTTTTAAGTTGGTAAGTTTCATGTCTTTAATGGTGGAGAATATACAGGAATCCCTCCCAAATGGCATGTTCTGATACAAAGGAGGGGCCAAAACACACACACAGAACACACAGCAGTATGATAAAGACACCACTGAACGCAAAAGCGAGTAGAAAAATGAGTAAATTATTGATTAGCCCCTGTCTTCGTTGTTAAATAACATTTCTTGTCAAACACTCGGTGACCTTGCGTTGTCTCTGCTGTGTGTGACGTTAATTATAGCCTGGGTATCAGCCTCATCTTTCTCAATTAGGCCATGCGCGGTAAACAGACAGACTGATCTCATCTTGAGCACTTTACAGAGCATCTTAAACCCAAGCTTATTAAGAGTCCTCCACTCCAAACACAAAATCGTTACCTGCATTGACACACACCCCTCTGCTGTGTCTTAATTTCACCCTCTGCTCAAAAAGTGATACATTTACATTATCAGGGAAATCAATACAATCAAGCAGCATCTCAACGGGTGCGCAACTAAAGTCATGCATGTGTGAAGTAAGGCCACTGTTCCTTTATAAGACTTCTAGGATGCCTGACTGTACCTTTTAAAGACTGCCTGACACAATAAAGTTCTGTCCCTTGTACAGGAGAAGTGTGCTTAGTTAGTTTAAATCTGCACTTTTAGAGGATTTGAAGCATATTAAAACGCTGTACTTGAAGATAATATAATATTATTGAAATGAAATGCCACTGAAGTGTAGTTAAAGAGAGACACTTTCATGACTGTTCTCCACTTAAGTACTCTTTTACAAAATAATAATAAAAAGAAAAATGTGTTGAACATGGATTAAGATGTTTTAATAATATTCTGCCCTGTCATATAAAGTACTTGACTATAATTTATAGTTTGTATATTTTAAATCCTACGAAGTTGCAATTTCATGACAAATCACAATTAGTTTTTGTAATTACAATATATTTGTCACCATTGACTTCCATAGTAGTAAAAAAAAAAACGTAAACTGACATTCCCAGAATTCCCTGCATTGCATTTCAAATTTAGTTTGAATGTTATGTTTTTTTCTTGGAAATAACTCTTTTCTTCTTGCTTGTTCTTATCAGTTATGTTTATTACGGTTGCATGTTGTAATGTTGTTAAATGAATGTTAATTGCATATTTCAGTTTAATACGTCTCACCCTGATGACACTGAGCTCCTACAATAAATGTTCATATTTAAAAGCTGCTTGTGAACTGCGTTTGATGCTTATCGATACATTTCCAAACTACAAAACAGATTTCAGCAGTTTAATAGGTTGGTGTATTAACATTATATCAGAAATTATGGGAATTAACTGTAAAATTTAATTTAAAACTGTAAAACCTACAATGTTACAGTCAAATTCCATTTTCTGTAAATTTTACAGATCTTTTTACAGTGTGCATATTAATAATCAAACTTGAACTTTTTATATATTTACGGTAGAAAATGTATAAAATACCTTCATGGAACATGATACTTAATATTCTGATGATTTTTGGCATAAAAGAAAAATGTATAATTTTGACCCAAACAATGTATTTTACTATTGCTGTGCTACTTAGGACTGTTTTTGTTCTCCAGGGACACATATTATTACTGTTACAACCCTTTATCTCTTTATAAGAGTATTATGATATACTGTACCTCAATAAGACTGTTATCAAAAAATTGAAAATTGCCCTAAAATTGGGTGCATCTAATTCCCAGTGATTATCATCATTTTGATTACAGAGACCGTCTCTGCATGTGATAAATAAATAGTTTCATCTGGTCATTATACATTACCATCACTATATTCTCATATTTCATAATGTTCAGTGCTTTGCTACAATTTGTATTGTTAAAAGCTCTATTTAAATAAGAGTGATTGATTAAATGATTGATAACATGGTGCTGATACATAAAACTGATATAAAAAAAAAAAAAAAAAAAAAAAATAATAATTTTACCTCTCTGTTAAAATGCTATAATACATGCCATTCCTTTAAACAACTGATGTCGTCCTTTCGTAATATTGTTATAACAAGCTATCCTTTCATTGCTGTTTTCTCTTCTAATACATTTTGCTGCAATAAAAAGTAATACGTTAAAATTAACAGAGAATTCGGTTTAATCAAGATCAAAGAAAAACAGCGGCGCAAACAGAGTGCAGCTTGAACCTCTGCTCTGTTTGGAAGGTGAGCATAGAGATGAAGTGAGGGGATTTTTATGAATGCAGGGTAAGCCAGCGTTGTTCACACGACTGAAAACGGCAGCGATCCCAGCAACTGTACTAAAGTCGTGCATGTGCGTCGAAAGGTTGTTAGTTCTGCTATTTTAAACATGTTGCAGGGTGAGGTGGGTGATGCCAACCTAGACACAAAATGATGGCAGCAAGCAGACGCTTCACAGATCTCATCATAGTTTCTGCCGGCCGGTATTTACATCTGAGCACCACGTCATGTCAGTTACCTCCAAAAGCCTCTCCAAATGCTAAAGCCTCTCTCTCTCTCGCTCGCTCTCGCTCTCTTAAACAGACAGGGGTACCATTATTTCTCTGCTTCAGTACACTTAGGTGAAGCTTCAGACTCCAGTCTCTCTCTGTCTCTCTCTCTCTCTCACACACACACACACACACACACACACTTTTCAAAACCAAAGACAGGTCTCAGGCCTGTTATTAAGGATGCTTGCACCCTGTGCGGAGAAGCTGACACCAAACAAGCCGTTCCTCACAAACTCTACATGTGTGGATGCCATGCAAGCGAATTTGCCAAGAATTTTAAATACGCTGCACTCACTGCAGATTTCACACAGAGAGGAGAGGGCAGGAGTCAGTTCTGAGTCACATAAAAATTCACATGATTATTTTATTCAGATGTTGTGGTTCTGAATAAAGCATAATTATTACTGCAGTATTAGGTAATATTTGGTTTTACCTTATCCTTGTTATACATGTCACATGTACTTGTGCTATAGTAATAACAGCAAAATTAATTTTACTCATTACTTAATTGTGACCTTGGACCAATCATTTATAGCAATGGCAAACATACATTGAATGGGACAAAATTATAGATTTTTTTTAATGCCAAAAATCCATGAAGATATGTAGTAAATTTCCTACCATAAATATGCAAACTTTTTTGATTAGTAATATGCATTGCTAAGGACTTCATTTGGACAACTCTAAAAGCGTCCTCAGATTCCTATACAACATACATCAATGGAAAACTTATTTATTCATAATGTATACATTTCAGTAAACAAAAATAAAAAACTTTATGGTCCAGGGTCAGCTTTTGAGTAATCAAACTGTAAAAATGCTTAATAAAAAAAGATAATTAATTATGTAATAATAATGTTATTACTTTATTACTCATATTCTGTTAATGTATTAATACAATTAATTCTTGTTATCATTATTATCATTATTTATATTATTACTTAATTCGTATATAATTTATAACCAATTTTCTTTTGTAAAAATTGGCATAGGATTTAGTTTGAAATAATTTTTGCACAAAGATTGTTAATGTTTACAACTCTCTGTGATGGTAAAACTCCAATTTTCCTGGTCTTTTGTGTGTGTGTGTGTGTGTGTGTGTGTGTGTGTTCTCCTGGAACGGTTCAGTACTCTAATAGGTGTGTTTATCTCCACAATGACCCAGTATGTGTTGGCAGTGGACTGGATGTATCTGGGCTTGCTGTGCCCTGCGGGGAGTCCAGGACTCCAGACCTGACTGAGGTCAGTATAACTGCTGCTCAAATTATCATCCCTACAGCATCCAAACACCCTCAGCCTCCCACACACACACACACACACATCAGGATCTGGAGACTGCTAACCAGTCTAATAACCAGCTGTGCTAGTTGTGTTTATGAAATGTTCAAGCACCAGCACACTTACAAAAAATTACAAATGTAAGCACTTTCTACCAAAATAGCATCAATGTTATGCTACAATTTTCATTACTTCACACACACATATATATATATATTTGCAAGATGCTAATAACTTTAACAAGGGACTTACACAAACGAACAAGTTTACACATTGTTGAATCGTACTGTGTGTAGTTGAATGATCAACAACTGTTTTTTTAAATATTTTTCGAGTCATTCATGAGTCCCTTGTTTGTCTTGTACAGTCTGTTCTTTAAAAAATGCTCCAGGTCCTGCACATTCAGTGATTTTCTAGCATTTTCTGCATATCTGAAACATTTTCCAGCAGTGACTGTATGATTTCGAGATCCATCTTTTCACACCAAGGTCACTTACTGATACTCAAGAAGGAATAGCTGGCGGTATAAACTTTTTCAATTATGATCGGCGCAAATTACACTAATTTTGTCCACTGGGAAATAAATAAATATCTCATGTATATCTTCTGTAGGCCAGTACTGAATGAATAATAAATGAACTTTGAACAAAATAAGAAAAACATACATGTCATGACTTCGGTTCAAAAGTTTACACCCCCCGAAATAATCATATATATATATATACATATATGTTATTGATTAATGTCTTTTGATGACAGTGGTGGCCAGTATAAAGTTAGAGCTTATGGTAAGACAAATAACTGCAGCGATTGTGGTATTTGAGCAGAAACAGGGTTGCCATGGTTAATTTTACGAAATCACTGACAATTTTGCACTTTGCGCACATTTTTATTAGTTTTGCTAGTGCTAGTCGTCAGATCTCACAGAAAATCGCATAGTGTGTGATGGACACAGGTTGTTTAGGGCTTTTAGCTTCAGACTTCAAATCCGTCTAGCTGGAGGTTATCTATAAATATTTTGAGCTGATTTTAAAATGCATATTGTTTTCATTTGTTATCCATCTCCTAGCAACAAGGCACAGGGTCTGCATTAGTCATTGCGTTCAATCTTTTAGGATGCTTTTCTCTTTTAACCATCCACAATATCAGCAAGTGTTAGAACGCATGTTACTTTAAAATTTTTTAAAAGGCATGCCGTGTATTTGAGCTGTTAGTGGTGTAACATCAGTGATAGAGCATATTGCCTATTGAACACTGTTTGTGTGTGTGTTTCTGCTGACACCAGAGGAATCGTGGCTGAGGGAGGTTTCACATCCATTACTGATTTCAGGAGAGCTGACGAGCTCTGTGGCATTTCATACACTCATACGTAACGTACATGGATCATCGTAAGGGTCCCAGTTAATGGAGAATATCTGGTGTCCGTGTCGCTGACAAGATGAATGTGGTATTACATTAGGCAGTAGTAGCACTGCAGTTAATAAGGTTATTCTGCATGTCTGATAAGGTGCTTTTCTGACACATTTGATCATAAACATAATTCATCTGGGGCATAAAGACAAGGGTCAGAGACCAGCTTTAATGTGTATGCGTATGAGAGAGAGAGGGGAAGAGATTCATGGCTTGAGAAAAAAAGGAGTATATGGATTGCGATGTAGCAATATAAAACTCTTTTAATGAGTTAAAGTAACGGGAAAACATGTTGCCATGACTTACTGATCATGTCATTGTTTTACAGTAAAGAAGGACATTTAGGAACTTTGCAATAATTTGATATATCCTTTTGTGTAATTTGGGTGGATGGTGAGAGTAATTTCAGTTTAAAGTAAATTTGCAGATTGACTCATGCAATAATCATGAAACTAAATGTTTAAAGTGTTACCATTTTTTCCTCACAAACCAATTAAGTGTGAATGATCTCGAAGCGTCTTGGTAAGAAATGCTTGTGTGACCTTGCTTAAGAACAATTCATCCATCATGAAAAATCACCCTTTTTGAGTCGGTCAGCTAATTCAGAATAGTACAAAAGTGGACAAAGAATCTGATGAATGTTAGCATAATAGATGACTACAAGCATATTATGAATTAATTGTTTGGGAGTTTATGAACCGACCAATTAAGTGTCATTTTTAAATGAATAATAAACAATTTTTTTTTTAATTAGCATTTCATTAAAAAATAAATAAATAAATAAACATAATAATAATAATAATAATAATAATAAAAGAAAAATGCAGATGAAAAATGTTTTTTTTTTTGTTGGTAAATTTCAATCTATCTATACATTATTTTACACGTAATTTTACACATCATTTTATCATTTTGTACAATATGAATAAATCAAATACATTTGAGCTTAGAAAAATTGTGTGATTCACAATTTACAACGAGAAATTTTAAAATAATTTAACACCAATAAATATATAAAAATAGAATGAACTAAAAATGGTATTTACAGATATTTCAGTACACTAATCAAATTTGTTCAGGTTATATTAGTTGGGCAGGTCCTAAAAAAAGCAAAATCATGATAAAGTACAAAGATGTTTTCCAGTCTGTCTCGAAGCGGTTGAAGGAGCTCTCGTCTGAAATGAAGCCGTGTATTCTAATGGAAACATTTCACACGGAAGATGGCGAGCATCACGCGTCAGTCCGGTGTGTTCAGGGCTTTCTGTCTCTTTACATAAAATGTGCCAAATCCTCCAGTCTGTGTTTTATTGGCCTAATAGACACTGTAGAATCTATTTTACCCACATAAACAGACAGGACAGCAGAATCAGCAATGAAGAGGCCATATGAATTATGTATATTACATTACCATTCTCCTCCACTATCAAACACTGCCAAACAATAGGGATAGAAAATTGGCCAGGAACCAAGATATTGAGCAATTTTTGTGCATGGTTCTTAGCCACCGCCGCTGTGAAATTCTATTTAGCTCTTTCTGCACAGTGACGGCCAATATACGTTTGTTTGGCTTTTTTTTTTTTTCTCAGGGAAATCTAATGCAAACAAGTGCTGTATAATTGAAAAGTCTTGATTCGCAGAGTCCAGAGCCTTATTGTGGCATGCCGTGCCTGGGAAACAGGCAAATAGGAGACTGGAAAATAGAAAGAATTGTTTCATTGATTTTCCTTTATAAATCAAAGGCAGATAAATCAAAGAAGGCAATTCTCCCTGGCTGCTTCACTAAAACCTTTCATGCTGCCTACACAACATGTCACAAACTATTATTTGCAATCATGCTGCGCTTATTAATCTGGAAGCAAATGAATAAGTTGTTAGATGGAGTCACAGAGGGATTTATTGGAATGCAACACACACGCCTGCCGTATTATGTTGCGAACACAGAGCGGTTGTTGAGAAGCTGCCCTTTCACATCGAATTTTACCTTGCTAATTCATATTCTCATCGAAACGCTTTTGAAAGCAGGGGTGAGTAAAGAGATTAAAATAACAATGGAACATCTATTCCAGCCGAGGCGTGTGACAACGAGACAGAACTAGAGCTGCCACAAGGTCAGATGTGAGCAGGTATTTGCACACGTGACTCTGAAGATAATAGCGAATTAATAAGTCAGTCACCGTTCCTTCTTACGATCAGATACATGCAAAAAAGACAAAAGAGTTGTGCTTAAAACATTCTCCATCATTATAGTTATTTCTGATACTGAACGATTTCTGTACAACAGCTTTTTGCTATTATGTATTGTATAAAGACAGAAACTAAACAACATTTAAAAATTATATATATATATATATATATACATAACAAAACAGTTATTTTTAATTTTCACTTTTAACTTCATAACTTTTTAATTTAATGCATCCTTAAATGCTGTTACAATATCCTATTATCATGTTGAAAACAGACATTTTTCTTAATATTTCAGTAGAACCTATTACTAGTATTGCTATTATTATTATTTAGGATTATTTTCAAGATGATTATAATTAAAAAGCAAAAAGAACAGCATTTTTTTTTTTTTTTTTTATTCAATGCAAAAGATATTTAGTAAAATACTAATACTGTCAGTTTTGATTAGTTTAATGCATCCTTGCTAAAAAAAGAAAAAGAAAAGGGAAAACAAAAGTTATTTATTAAAACGAGTCAACAATAAAAGAACAAAATATAAAAAATAACAGTAAAATATAAATTCTATTTTAGTATCTACTAGTTTTTCAGCATATTTGAGTAAAAAGTAAAATGAACAGCAATTTCTAATTCAAAATGATAAGAAATATTTGTCAGATGTGCAGGCTAAATGTCTTCACTGTCACCTTTCATCAATTTAATGCATCCTAAAATGCTGTTAATATGTCTTATCATCTTGGAGTTTAGGATTGTTTTCATGGTCCTTAAAAAGAACAGCAATTATTTTGTGAAATTACATGTTTATACTGACACTTTTGATCAGTTTGAATGAATCACAAATAAAAATAAACTCACTGACCCCGAACTTCTGAATTTAATACAAAAGTAAAAGACTGTGAGTATTCCTTCCTCAGATTGTTACATTTTATAGATCATCCAGCATTCACATGCCTTTTATTTGTCTGATCTGGTGGATATTCAGCCATACGTTCTGGAGGCATGTCTTTGTTCATTTGGTCTTTTCTTTGGGATCCTTACAGCAAGCGTCTGACTGAAACAGGTTCTCTAGCAGCATTTCCCCACAAATCGCCTGTGACTGGTTTTAAAACTTACCTCCCCTCTGCTCTCATAATAGTAGGCTATTATCCCCTCTGCCCTTTGAGCGCCCGCCGCTCTCCTGAACACACAGACCTACAGCTGATCTTTTCATAATATTTTAAAGAGGGCGTCCCTGCTGGAGAGGCGTGGAGAAGAGGGACAAATTAGAGCTGACACTCTCTACTTAAATCAGCGAGATAACTGATCCTGAGGGACCGAGGGCCACATGGGGCCGAGAGGCTTCTCAAGGGCCCCTCATTGTAACACACACACACTTACACACGTCTTTTAACAGGCTACAGAATGTCAACAATCCAGCCTTGAATGAGCCAATGAATCCACAAAGGAAAGAGGATTAAACAGCTGATGTCCCAAAATGCCATTCAGGGGGAGAACGGGTGAATCAGACGTGCGAGATCTATCTATCTATTGTTAAGCGGCATGCTCAGTGTGATAGTGTGCACTGAAGTGATTTTCTGCAGAATTATAACTGGCATGAAAATATATGCGCTTGACTTGATTGTTCCTGAGTTCACCTTTTAACCTTTACCAGCCTGAAACATGTAATGTCTTATTTTGTTGTCTTGCATGGACTGTTATCTTCTTAATAGGGCATTTACTACATCTCGTGCAGGCAGTAAATCAGAGCGGGAAACCAGAAGGGGTAATTAAGCCACATCAGTCTCTGTAAATCTCATATTCACTCTCTCTGTGCCGATGGAGATCTCTCGGGCTATTATTGTTAAAAGCAGAAAAAGTCACAAGCTCTCAATATGTTTTATATTTGCCCTTTTGATTTTTATCTTGTGTGACAGCAGGCCTGAGGAGCTTGAAAAAAATAACATAAAAATCTGCATCCAGGCTCAAATAAACAGAAGAATAAACAAATAAGGTTTGTTTACTGATTTGATAGCAATCATAATATCATTATTCATATTCAGTTGATACAGATATTATAGTAAGGAATTGCTATAAGCAATAATAAGATAATTAATCTTACACTGTAATATTTACACCTTCAAAAGAAAATCACTTAAATGTTGTTTATGAATGAGATATATGTGATAAATACTGCAAAAAGATTGAATTTCATTAAAGATGCCACGCACGGTTAGGACAACCAAAAACATTTCAATTGGATTGTTTGCATATACATTTTAAATGCATAAAGCAGGCATAACATCCACAGAAATAATGAAAACTTGACATGAAGCCTGATGAAATCATTATTAAAAGGGGATTATTTTAGGAAAAGTGGACTAGAGCTCAAGAAATACTGATTCTGTTTCTGTGCAGTTTGCTCTTTTTACCATAATCGTTAGGTCCTAATATACTGTTTAATGTATGAGAAGCGTCAGTGTGTAAACGCAGCACTCTGAACGTGCAGGAAATGAAAAATGAGACCAATCCTACTGCAGGACAACAGTGAGTTCACGGGCCGCGACCGGGGCAGCCTTTCAGATGACCTTGAGTTTGTCTTCATCCAAACGCAAACACCATCCTTCTCGTTATTTACATTCACACAACAACAACAACACAGGGCCTTCAGATTAGTTCTGCACAAGGCTGTAGTACTCGAGTACGGACATTTTTCGTGTGCTCCCGTGGCGTCTGCCGTTGCTAAGCAACCATGACCCGCGCTCTCCATGAAGACGCAGACATTTCAGCAAAGGATTAATGGATTTCCAGCAGTGAAGATCCCTTGCAGTAGCTCTGCTACTAAATTTCATTTTAAAAATGGCTATCCTCGCACAGCTATGATCAGCTGCTTCTCCATCTCGGCTGAGCTTTCAGTGTAGCTATGGGAAAGAATGAAGCCGATTGGTTGGTTCTTGTCACATGACCCCCGATACACTTGCTGTTCTGAAAAGTTAGGTGTTTCTAATTAAGTTTTCTGCCTGTGTTTTATTAACGTCTACACCTAACCCAGCCCTAAACCTACCATTTACAATAAAGAAATACTAATTATTGTAATATTTATTATTTTTGTGTGCACGCCCAGTAGCTCCAAAACATATCCATTCTATTGGTATTATCATTATTAATATTATTATTATTATTTTAGTAGGCATTCAATAAAATTCAGATTCAAATTTCGGGGGAGATACATTTTCATAGGAAAACATTGAAGAATGCATAAAAGCTTGTACATCTTTTTGTTTCTTTGAGGCTCAATATAAAGCGTCACTTCATTTTTAAATGTTGTAAAAAAATGTTTTTTATTTATTTATTTTTTTCTGAGAATTATTGCTAAATGACTTAGAATGGAAAACGTGTTGTCTCTCGCATCACACACATTAGCAATAGTGAAGTATGTGGTCTTGAAGAGGATGATTTTTTTCTCTCTTATTTGGACTCGAAAAAAAGCTGGACTTGACTACAGTTCTACTTCTACAATGAGCAAAGCAAAGGCTTGTTATTTTTAATATTTTCACATGATTTAAAACATTTTAAAAAGTCCTTGTAGCATTTTGACTCTGGGCCATTTTACCATGACTTATGTCTCGCGAGACCCAAGTGCAATCCTGTACCAGGTGCGCTACTGAGCAAGTTTACTTCAGAAGCATCTTTGACCTGTTTAACGTGATGAAAAGGCCAAAATGTGTTAGTTTGCATTGCCTCTCCAGTAATTTGTATGCACGGGTACGTTTTTGACACTTGAAAATAGCACACTAATAACACACTTGTTCAAAATAATACATTTCACAAAAACAATTACATCTGAAATGATACAAAAAAATAGATATGCAGTTCAAAATGAAGCCAGAAAAGTACTGCGGCACATTATTTCAATCATTTGTAGATATTAATGTGTTTCTCTAGCGGTTACTCTAATAAGGAAACTTGAGTAGAACTGACTTCATACAGTATCCACTAAAAAACACCAGTTGATTAAGACTGAGAGAAAAACATTTGTTTTGAAGTTTTGTAAATATGCAATGAATTTGATACATTGTGTCACCACTATATAATCACTAAAAACACAAATGCTCTGTAGAAGCATATCTAACTTTAAGAAAAACACACAGATCCCTAGAAGATAAGCCTGCAGGTCTGATCCGATCAGAATAACCTATAGAGTAAACAACCAAGACAAGACGCACTCCATAATTTCACACAAAAGGCTTAAAAAAAAAATTGGCAGTTTGTTTGTAAGGATCAATGTTCCCCGTAGTGTTCGTTCTGCTCTCACCGTGATGAGCCATTGGACAGGCAAGTCCAGCCATCTGAAATCTGTGCCTAATTTATTACTGAAAACTTGATGGTAAAACATGGAGGCATTCTCCGTTAATCACATCTCCTAGGAATGCGTGCAGTGGGCCAATACCCTGATGTGTTTCCTTTTAAAAAGACAGGAAAATAAGACTTGCTCTCAGACTAAGCCTCGGCGTAATTCAGGGACCAGGGGACCGAGCTCGGAGCCGCTTACATCTGTGTAAAGTTCAATTCTCTTCATCCATTAACTCTGAATAAAACTACCATTATTTAGATATTTGTTCATTCAGTGTTCCTTTAGCTTGAGAGAGCGAGATCTGAGCCTTGATTCCACGCTCACGCTTGGCTAATCACAGAGGGGTACGGAGCTAGTCAAAATGGCTCCCTCTCAGCATTAAAATAAGAACCTCAAAGAGAAGCTTTTAGCCTGTAGCTGGAGAGCCTTTTATCAGATCAGAGTAACATCGAAAGCAGGATAAAAAAAAACCCTTGCAGTAAATCTCCGGCCTTTTATGTGCTGAAGGAGACAGACTGCTGTTTTGGCTTAGTCTCGGCTCTGGATGTTAAGAGTGAGCAGGCATCGTGTGAGAGGATGATGGCACGAATGAAGGACGGCGAACTGGACCTTCCGGTGTGTTTCTGCACAACAGAATTATAAAAACGCAAAATCAATCCGCCGGCCTGTTGAACTTCTGCGTAATTAATCTGCTAGTCAGGGTAGTGCCATATCTAGTGAGAGAAATGAAAACGAAGCTGTTAAGAGTGGAAGTTCACTGGATGGATTATATAGTTGTTAAAAACTTAGTGGAAAACAATATGAAATTTCATATCAGTTTTGAAAGTCATGATTTTTGAAAATTGCATGCAGTGATAGAATTACTAACAGGCAAGAAGACGCGTAGTACCCGGATGAGCCTGTGCTATTAGTTTTACCGGTCGTTATCTGGAAATAACAAACCTTGGAATATGGCGACTGACCAATCAGAATCCAGTATTCCACGAAGCCGTGTAATAAAAAAAGAAAACAGTTGATGCCTGCTATATGGTATTTACTACTCTTTCATGTGATGAAACAAATATACACTGACAACAAATAAACTCTTTCTACCTAATCTCACCCTTAAAATCAGTTATGTTGATGTGATATATTTATGTTGATATTAAATAATGTCAAATAACAGTAATGTTAAATAACAAAATTAAAATTAAATTATTATTTTTTTTATTTACAATTATTTAATTTACAAATTCTAGGTTACCATTTTTTCTGTAATATAATATAATATAAGACTATATGGTTAGTCTTTCATGTGAAGAGTAAAAGTGTATGCTAATTAGTCATTTAGCTGCTGCTTTTATCCAAAGTGACTTACAGCATGTTTATTACAAGGACAGCCCCACTGGAGAAACCTGGGGTTAAGTGCTTCGCTCAAGGGCACAGTGGTAATAGCTCATGGAACAAGCCTTACAGGGTTCAATCCTACAGCCTGCCTAGACCAGAACTCCAGGAGAAGCGTACAAAATCCAGGTCTGCACTGTAGAGAAATTACTCAGCATATAGGCTGCTTGTCGCACAGGTTTAAACCCCAGCTGACGAACGCATTCCTCTCATCCGACACGGTGTAATATCTCAATAAACACCTGGTTCGGGCTCACGTCACACCTGTGCTTTTCCATGGTTAGACAGCAAGTCGTCAAGAGACCAATGCACCTGCCTAACACCCCTGCATAGCTCCAGGTGATTCCAACAGGACTCACGTGGGACTGGTGTGTGGCGTCACCAGAGAGATCCGAAGCACATTTGTGCGAAATATTCTTGAATTAGAACGTTTACACCCCAGCGCAGGCGAAGAGCAAGCAGTTTAAAAGTGGAATTAAATTACACAAGCACAGACCATGCTGCAATCATCGAGAGCCTGTTTTCATAATCACTTTGCAATCGCCATGCTAAAATCCACCCGGAATAAATTCCAAGCTTTAATTCAGTTTAAAAATGTGAATAAATCTAAACTGCGAATATAAGTACACCTCATAATTATTTCCCTAATATGGCTTCAAGTTAACGTCCAAACTATTTTCTGCAGAAAAACAGAAACTTTTCCGCCAAAACATCAGGAAGGGTGTTAGTGCACGCACTAATCTGATGTAATGTGATTTTATGCGAACTCCATTCTGGAATAGCAGCATGAGGCTATAGCACAATTTTCATAAACACACCACGTTAAATTGTTTAAATTCAATAAGCATGTGCCTCTAAATGCAGCAACGCCATAGGGACCGGGCCGTTGATCAATATTATTGCACACTTCCCACTCTATCAATTTAGTGTCTGCTAAGGGTTCATTATCCACTCTAATACTGAGGCTTAAATTAAAGAGGAAAAAGAGGAATATATTAAGAGTCCCTGCACCCAAAGGTATTTATTAATTTCACACAACAGCACACATTCAGTAACTCACCTCGCTGAATTTCCATGCAGATGAGAGAACTGCTTCTAATATGGAAAATAAAAACTCTATTTTCCGTCAGAAGGATTGCCTGAAAGTCATCTAAATAGGTCAGCAAGCCTATTATATCATTTTTTAACAACAAATTTGTCATTTACTAGAATTAAATGCCTCAACAAAACAGGGAGGGGAAACTTCAAATGGCTCTATTATAAGCACATAATGTCAGTTAGTAATAACCAGTTGCACGCTTTCACTAGATTCGAAACAAATCCCGCTACAAAGTGCTAATAGCTGTTTGGCTTAAAGCTGAGCTTCAGTCTTAATGAGGACTGATCCAAACTCCACAAGTCATTTGGATGCTCTTTGTAATTATGCAAATGAGGGTGCATGTTTGATGAGGCTCAGTGCAGAACTCAGTGTCTGTGACTGTGATCCAAGCAGGTGTTTCATCCTTCAGTTCGAGCATGGTGCGTCTGAATTCACAAACACACACGGAGGATTACAGTCAAAACCATGATGAGCGATCATTACGCTGTGTCATTTATTCAAAGGTTGGAGTGCAAAATCATTTTGCGCACTGCTGTTGAACAATCGGTGGCTCTGCATTTTATTGATGGGAAAAATGTACTCTTGCACTTCTGTTGCTCAGAATATCATGACAGCTGCTAGCTTGTTCATTTTCATTCTTAAAGCTCCACTGTACGCAGCACAAATGGATGCAAAAAAATAAAAGCTAATTATTTCATCCTAAACAGAGGAGGCGGAAGTGTGTGTAAAATAATAGATGTTTTTTTTGTTTTGTTTTTTTTGTTTAATGTCACATTTATTTATTTTTGGGAATATTCCAAACACATTTTTACCACTGTTATGGTGTTATCTCTATAATGATTTTTATAATGAAAGCAAATAAAATAAAATTTTCCTAAACTTCACAAATGTTTGAAAATCAGCAAATTAGGAGTCCACAGAGGTAAAAAGTTTAACTCAATATTTAAAGGGGTCATAGGATGCTCATTTTCCACAAGTTGATATGATTTTTTCATGTATTTGTACGAGGTGGAAAATTTGTGCTAATTTGTACAAATTTGTATGACCTCACCTTGTCTAAACCCCAGTGACTGGTAGGTTTAGGGGCGGGGTTAGGTGTAGGTCATTCGTACAAATTCATACGAATTGGCAACTCATAAAATACGTACGATTTAGCAAAAATCATATGAACTCGTAAAAGTGAGGTCTTTTGAATTTGTTCAAGTTAGCCACCTCGTAAAATATGTATGAAGTGCTGTGAGACTGGGCTGGATTCTTTAGGGTCTAACATAGTTTAGTTAAAATTTCACAGTGGTAATGTAAAAAACAACTTTTAAAAAAACAACAACTAAAAGCAGCTATTTTCAGAGCAAGTGAGCGTTTTCCTTTAAATGCTGACTCCGCCCCTCTTTTTCAGCTGCTCTCTGAGGGACTGTTTACTTTAGCCGCATAATGAAACTTGCTAATTAGTACATTAGGAAAGGCCGTTTGCAAAGGTTCATTAAAAAAAAAAAAAAAAACCTTATGCTTACTTTTTCTGGAGGTGACCAGGAATGATTTGTGCTAACATAAGACAGTTTAGGTAGATCAAAGGGCACGATCCCCCTCTGAAACACATGTAATCCACTGCGTCTTCAGCGGCTCAAATGTCGGGAGTAAAAGAGGACTGCTATGTTCATTATTACATCCAACGGAAAATCACCTCAGTCACTCAGGAGACTTTCTTGTTTGCATCTGCTCCGGCGGTGAAGACAGCTCACTAAGGGCGCCTAGTGTGGACACAAATTGCACAAAATCATGTCGTGTCGCGTGTGTTTAGGACTGAAATGCTACTGTCAATCAAACTATCTTGGGAGTGGCCGGCCTGTGTGAAGTCACACAGACAGGCACTTGATTTGAGAAAGGGGAAATGATTTAATGAGACTAAAGTAAAACCACTGGGTGCATTTTTATGGGGTGGTTGTGTAGACGTGTTGAACACACATTTATGTGAAAACAGCATGTAGCATCCAATGAGCCTTTTGAGGTTCCCATTGATGATGGATTAATGATCCTCAGTATCTGTAGGAATACTGTGTGTGTGAATGTGTCCCTGAGTGTGTCTCCGTGTGCAACACACAACACATGATGTAGATTTACTTCACCAAACCTGAAGATTTATAATCCTCCCTGTGATGTTTATTATGAGATGAACATGCATGAAGTCATGAGGTCAAGCTCTTTGAAGAGAGTATTAAGCACCACAGGCCGTCTCGATCGTGGTGTGTATAAGAAACCTTAGTCTGGGTTGTAGGACAGTTCGCTCTGCAGTTCAGAAGACTTCTGCTGCCATTCAAACTCATGTGAATGAGCTTTTCTGTTTTGCACAGGTGCTATTTTTCACCCCTAACACTCATTATGTGCATTATGTTGTTTTAGAGATAAAGGAAAGGATCGTAGAGTTAACATATAATGCCCTGGCAGAAAGTTACTGACCTTGTCTGTTTTGATGTTACAATGCAGAGGCAGTATATAGCTAACAGTGTGAAACCCAGAGTGTCCTGATCACGGTATTCATGAAAAGATAAAATTGAGTGTAGCATAAATCTGTAGCTTCGGGCGAAATCAGCACCCCTGCATTACACCACATGAAGTCTTTCCATCCGGCATAATGAAACCTCAGTACAGAGACTGGAGGTGCCAGGGGTTGATTCGTATTCTGGATAGAGCTGAGAGGCTTGAAGAAGTTTCATGGATTATAGTTTGACAAACTAAAAGAATCTGAAGTTTTTTGACTTCCCAAATACCATTTGTTTTGTTTTGTTTTGTTTTGTTTTGTTTTGTTTTGCTTCGCTTTGCTTTGCTTTGCTTTGCTTTGTTTTGTTTTGATCCTAACACTAAAACAAAAGTGAACGACTTCTCAAACAACACTTAGATTTTTTACTTATTTATTGAT
>JAUMHP010000301.1:432723-460080 GCA_032361065.1 Enteromius trimaculatus
TATATTAATTTTAAATGTTGATATGTTCGTGTGTGTATGCGTCAAACGGCATACAAAAACCATTCCCAGTATCTATTTTTGTTTAATAAGCCTTGTGCCTGGTGAAAACACGCCACGCATGGGATCGCTCCATTGTCTTCGCTTTCAGTAAGGCTTTCTGAGTATTGACCTGGATGTCTGAGCAGAATAAATGAGAGCCATACGCAGTTCCATTGGCAATGACACCGCACCGACTACACCGCCGCTCTCACAAAGCTTCTCAAACCGCCATTTTTGATTTCCAGCTGTTCGTTGAAAATATCTTCGCCCATCGAAACAACCCGTTAAGATAAATCAAACTGCGCTGTCGACATCCCAAGATAGAATTCGGTATATGGTTCCGTTCTATACCTTTTTTGTTTGACCACGTGATTGTCTAAATAATTAATGCAGCACGTCCCCTTGAAACACGGCGTCGTCATTAATCGCGAGGACTCTATCAGACTTGAAAACTGAAGAGATCCAAGAAAATAATATCCAAACGGTCCTGTATCTCACCCCACCGCAACCTGCACATACAGCTTTTCAGCCAATGGAGCATCGGTAGGTAAACATTTAAGATTAATATTTGCACTGAGACAGCAAATAAACATATCTGTCAGAATTTTGATAAATAGCGTCCTTTGAGTCGGTCTTCTTCGCGGACAGACTGAAGCAACTTCAGGCTCAATATGATTTTTTTTTTTTTTTTTTTGCTTAAAGAGCCTCAGCATGAAGCGCTCCCAATCTAAACATGCATCAATAATAATACAAACTGTGGAGTAGAGCTACTTTTATTTTTAAAGCATTTACAGGCAGACTTTACTGCAATTATTTTCTCTTGTAATATAGTGCTATATCGATGCATTTAGAAAGATGTGAAGTCCAGTGCGATAGTGTTTATTGCTTAGCCGCCAGGGCTTTAACCAAGGCCTCTTTGTGATTTATAATCCGTCAGAGATGCTGTTCTTTCCCGATTTAGTGGCGACTATTTGCGGAGATGTATGTGTTTGGTTAGATAAAAATGACATAGGCTAGAATTCATTGTAGAGGTCTATCTGGAAAATCATCACATAGTTATTGACGTGAAGTATTGCTTGAATAAGTGTATGTTGGATCCTGACAATTCTACAACAATTAAAACAAAATCAACAAAACAGCATAAGAAGCACACACACAGAAAAAATGGCATCGATCCAAAAACAATACATTTCATTGATGTCAAAAACCCCACAATACCCACTCGTTTAGCAATGGAGCGTTATGATCGTAGATCTATCCATAAAGTGCTGCGAACTGTTGGAGAGGGATGACGGTGATATGCATCGTTGTAAATCATGCTCAGTAATTCCTGAAAGGGTGAGAGGCTGTTGGGGGCCGGGCGTGGACTGTAAATCTTTCACTTTTATTAGCCCGTGAACATATGCTGCAAGGGGAGACTACTCGCATCCTCTCCTCAGGACAATCCTTCGCTCGGCCGCGTTCCCAACCGTTTCATCTCCATCGTACCATCCAGCTACATATGCACGCAGTACCCAGAACAAGCATTCCAACTCAGATCATATATAACATTTAACCTCTCAAAAGATTCTGTTTGATGGTAAAAAAAAAAGCGTAGAGTCACGGAATATGTGTTTGAGAAGCATTTGGAAAACACAGAATATAAAAAAGCATTTTAATGCACAACTAGTAGCCAAATATCTAGACACTGATAGTACCTCATTTTACATTTCATGCTTGCATATGGATCACGACACACTCTTGCTTTTTGAATAGAACAATATAGAATTTGGGATGATTGTGATGAATCTCTTTGGTTGAGGAGGTCATACATTGCTGTCATTGCCTAAACCATAATAGTCAAACAATATTTCAGTGGTTACTTGTAGCTATAATAAACGGATTTCTTTTCTAAACAGCGAGAAAAAAAGGGAACAAATATCTGGGCATCTTCATTTTAAATAAACCAAACCCAATAAAACCTTAACGATATTGCCTTCAGCGACGGTGCAATCCACAGACCTACATGTAAAAGTAAAAAAGAAAATGAATACAAAGGTGAAGATATTCATTGAGACATTGGGCTGTGAATAAAACAAAATCAAATCTTTCAAAACAAAGTCAAGTGTTAAAACGATTTTTTGGTTTCTATCATTTAAACGTTTTTTTTTTTATCATTATTCTGTTATGCCTGGGTTTCAAATAGCAGTGTGGCTTTTGTCTTAATGATACACTGCGATCCGGTGGTCGAGGAAGGAGCGAGTTCTTGTGCAAAATGATTGTACGATGATGTGAGGCTGGAGGGAATGTTAGTGCTCTTGCTTTTAAAATGTATTTGTGAGGTGAAGCTGGTTGGAGTAGCACTCTCAATCAGGACAATCTGCGATCCGGATCACGTGAACAAATATGCTTGTATTTTAAGGCAGCGCCTTTATTTGTCATGATAAGGTTTCCGAAATATACTAATGTCGACTCATTCAGCGAGCCTGCCTCTGTAAAACGTTCACTTTTTTTTCAAATGGGAAGTTGATTGCTAGTAATATTTCGTTTTGGAATAAGAAGACCTTCTTGGCTTTTTATTGGTAGCTGAGTGAGTGGCTCCCATTCTTTCGGGAATACTGTCTGCATTGGTATATGGAAATGCCTGGAAAAGCGCGAGATCAGTTTTAAGACAGTACTGTCTATAGACAAAGGGTGAAGGATATATCCGAGCAGCTGAACTGAGAGATATTGAGACTAAGAAGCACGGCTATATAATAAATTGACATCACAGGTAAGCAATTGCATGGCAAAACGTAACCTTTAAGCGTGGGTTTACATTAGGCCGGCGTAAAAATATGATTTATTCCATTCAAAGCAGCTGGTCTTTATTAATGTCGTCGCCTACAAACTAAGCAAGTACGATTTGAAAGACAAAAACACTAGTTTATAGATTTGCACAATCTTCACTATTTTAGATGGTTAGCATGTAAGGTCATAGAATATTAGTCTATTTGAGCTGTTTTATTTGACATGTTCTTGCAGCTTTCTGGAGTTGGCCATACACAGTATAAAACATCTGTGTCATACATCGTGAGATCGTTAATCATTTTAATTTGTGTTATAGTCAATGCGATGTTAGACATGACATATGTGGGTTAGGGTAGGCTATTCTTTTAAACATATATGTTTCCATAAATTCAAATCATTTCAGTTTCTCTGATTTCGATTTAGTCCAAATGACTGAAAAATAACATAGCATGAGTTCAAGTTCTGAATGGAAAGCATATTTCGCATGCAATAAGAGTCAAATTAATTGCACAAGTAAAAATAAAATAAGTTACGAATTATATTTCTTTTTTTCAAAGAAAAAAAAAACATGTTATGAAAGGACAATCTAGATGTTGGAAATATAAACTAATAAGGTGGTTTATAATTAGTTTTGATTTTTGATTCAGTTATGATTTCTAATCTATCACCGAATAGAATTAGCCTATATTTTTAAGCTCGTTTTGCAATTAAACCGTTTATTGCATGGTGTTAATAATAATAACAGTTTTCTTTTTAAAAAAATCATTTTAAATCGTATTTTGATCATGTATAAACAATTATGAATTCTTATATATTTCACAAAACATGAATGCATGTGATTGCATTCTTCTGCATTGTGCGATATCTGGTAAATAAGGTGAAGCTGAAACCCGAAAGTATTTGTTTTCAATTATTCAGACTACCTGCTTTGTAGTCGATACGGTATTTTTTCACTAACCTGGAATTTTGTAAACATTATTTCCAATATAGAATTTAAAATAGTAGTGATAGCCATGTGCATAGTTTTTTCCCTTTCCACAAAACAGACAGACTTGAGCATGCAAAACAGATATATATGTATATATTTAGAGATCGACTTGCAGGGTCCATTATTTTTACAGCCTATTGTTCTATTATGAGTACCAAACTTACCGTGGGAGTGCGTGGGAGAAAACACTGGTGCCTAATAAAGGCAGCCCGTGTTCGGCTGAACTGTTCACTACTTTTATCCCATTAAGACTTTGAACATGACACACAAGTTGAAAATACTAGCATGTTTTCTTGTTGCCGGTACTTTTGCCAACGTAGCGGTCCATCACCACACAACGATATTAATATTATTATTAATCCTATAGCCTTTTTCCCAACGGTGTTGTCCTCGTCTCATGATTTCGAAAGGATTTTCAGAGAGGCACAGAACAGGTCATCTGTCGAGTAGGATGAGGATTAAAATCTGGTCTTCAGGCTCTCGCTTGGTTTTAAAATCACCGGTGAAAAAGTTGTGTGGTGTGGATTGCATTGTGACTTGAGTCCCTTCCGTCCGTTGTTCATTAATCAGTGAGTTATTGGAGAGGAAGCCAAAGGTCACCCAAAAGGCTTATGAGTGCTAAATATTTTGGCCAGCATCTCTTTGTGTAAAATCGCTTATGTCAGTTTTTTCCCTCTCTCAGCTACAGCTTTGACTGCTCCTAAAACCAGTCTAATCTTCTATAGGGGCGAAATAAATTCGTTCATTAAAAAAATGGGACATCATGTAAAACTGTAACAAATTTGTGGTTTTAAGAACTGCCAACTCAAATGACCGTAAACTCACATCCAGGATGTAAATTCCTTCATTTTGCAATCGAAAATGTAAAGTGTTGACCATATGCGTACTCAGAGGTAACTTACAGATTCATAACGGGGAGCTGAGAGAAAAACCCGACCAACAATTGAGATTAAAAATATTTTTTATTCTTCAGGTCTAAATTATGAAGATCGCTTGAGGAGAACCGGAGGAGAGAAAGCCACAGACTGCGGTAAGATATGTCTTAATATCTTTGCACTGAAATTAAATAAGAGTAGCTTCGTAACCTGCGGTGTATTGTCCTGTGACTCTTATTTCACAACATAGACAATAACAGGCCAGAAAAAAAAGGAATACATGGTTTTTGTGTAAATACAAAATTATTTTGGTGCTCTGGGCAAATTAACTCAAACAACAATTATTTACGTGCTTTTACCAATGCATTTTAAGGTAGACAATATATTGTACAAAATAAACAAAGCATTTACACTTAAAGCATAGCATAAATGCAAAATCATTGTTATTTCGTAGATACATACAATATATTGAAATAAAACACACAAGCAGGAAAGCAAAGAAGAAAAAAAAGAAGGAAAAAAAACTAACAAACAAACAAAAAACAAGAACAAACATTCCCATCCGCGCTTTCTTCTTAGTTTAGATTATATCCTTTACTAAAGTCCACAGCTATCCGCGCGGTTGGGCAAAAGTGTGTTCCATTACAAGCAGTTAAAGAACGTTCAAGACAAGAGTGTGTGAATTACTGCAGTAGCTGGATTTATACTGGCGGGCTGTAGGCTCTGGCTTTAGCGGGACATTCTTGCCCCCAGCCATCCTCCTACGCTTAGAGTTTTACCCCACTGACGGTACCAAGTCTTGAGGAGTGCTTTTCTTCTCACCCCTCTGTGAGGCATTTACAGCTGTAGTATGGCCAGTCATAAATTTTGTCGGGCTCCACAATGACAGGTGCATTGATATGTATCGTGCGGAGCTTCAGGCAGTCTAATAACTACTGTATTGAGCACGAGCTACAGTCACTTGGGTGAAAGCCTATCTTTAGAATAAGACTAGGAGGCAGACGACCAAGTTAGACAGAAAGAAAGAAAAGAAAAGTCTGCTGTGTCTTGTGTATATTGCAGATTGGGATCTAGGTGTTTTTTTTTTTTTGCTAGCAGACTTTGCTACCAAATACGGAGCAAATCCTATTCGCATACTTGGGTGACCCCCCTCTTACATCTCCCATCAGCCTTTGGTGGGAAACAAGCCTAACTCCGAGCCCACCATTCCGTATAATACAGATTAACTAGAAATGTAGGAATCCAGTCCCGGTATTAGTGTGCCAAACACTAACAAGCTAATACAAATTATAAACCGTTCATACTAGGTGCGAATGATGTTGTTACTGACACTAATTTGCGTACCTATAATTTTATATCTCAGACTTTGATTTATTTTTCATACAGGCTAAGCATTGCATTTTCGTATAATGTTCACGAATCCAGGAAAAGGAGAGCACGGAGCCCTGCCACCAGTTATAACAAAATTCACTCGATGAATATCATAAAAGTAAACCGATCAAACTATGCTATGACGTCGAATCTATACGTAGCCCAATCTCAGACTACATGAAAGATGCACAATTTCTGGTTTTAGACAAACAACCGCTGATTTTATATATTTTAGTAATGTTACAACCGCGAGATTTATTTTCTCTCTCTCTCACACACACACACACACACAAACAAACACACGTGTATACGAATATATGGATTTTTTTTTTTTTTTTTTTTGCTTCAATTACGTTTAAGGTCTCAAAGAGTCTGGAAAGAATGGGATATTGTTTGCAGAGAAATGCTGATTCTCCTTCTGCTGCCTTATAGTTTCACTCAATGGGGTACTTTTAGCACAAGTTAAACTTTAACTGCCTTGTTGAATTCATGGCTAAGTTCTGAAAGTGAAAAGCTGAAGGGGTTTAGCTTAAAAGAGAGAGGGAGAGAGAGAGGCCATAGGGGAAAGATGGTAGTTCACAACTTAAGAAATATTAATGTTATCATATGATGAACGCTGATGTTTTTAACTGCTTTAAAAATTCTAAAGCATTTAATTTAAAATGTGTTGCTTAACTGTACAATCTACCTTTTCATTTGAGAGGCAGACCATATGTTCAAGAAGTTTTGACTGATACCTAAAGAAGATGACAAAAGAAATCCTTTTTTTTCTGAATAGTATTTTTCTTCTTTACACAACTTTGTCCTGCCATCTTTACCATAGTGCATTAAGAAAACAACAATACCAGATAAAGGAAAATGAATGAAATCCACACAGTTAGGATGAGAAAGGGAATACAGCGGAAAGTATAGAGCTGGGTAAAAATCTATTTCAATATTCTCAATTGCAGTTCTATGTTTAGAAACAGGAAGTAAATGCTTTGTTTATGCAAATGTGGAGGTTTTTAGTGAGTACCACATAATATCACTGCAGCAACTCACATCTATGATCGTTTAGAAGTTTAATCCTAAATTCTTTGCTGCAACTGATTCATTTTCTTTCCTAACAGGTCACAGGACAGAAAATCTGTGGGAAGCTCCAATCACGTGATTGACAAGTCCATGCAACTGGACAGGGGTTCACAAGCTCTCTTAGTTTGAACCTTCACAATGCAGAAAGCCACTTATTATGACAATGCTGGACTTTTCGGAGGATATTCCTACCCTAAATCTGACTCCTATACGTACGGTCCTACACACCAGGGCTTCTCATCCTCCAGCATAGAGAACGACTATCAAAATCCAATCTGTCCCATCCAAACCACGTCAGTCCGGCCACCAGCACATAAAAATGGAGACATCAATGGCAGTTGTATGCGGCCAAGTGCCAGCCAGGGCACCAGCCAAACAGAGAGTATCAGTGAGCAGCAGCAGGCTGCTCCTTTAGCGGCCAGCTCACCCAGCCCTAACAGCAACTCCACACAAAAAAAGAAGTCTCCCAGCTCCACTGGCTCCAGTACTGCCACCCCAGTCATCACCAAGCAAATCTTCCCTTGGATGAAAGAGTCCCGCCAAAACGCAAAGCAGAAAAGCACCAACTGCCCAGCAGCAGGTAAGGATTGTGTGTGTGTGTGTGTGTGTTTGCATTGCTTTTCTCTAAGACTGAAGAGAGCTCCTATATATGATTATGACCTAGTTTCGTTTGTTTACAGTAGGCCGTCTCTCTTTGGCCTTTAAGTGATGTAATAGGCCGTATAACAATTAATCCATTGCGCTGCTCTCTCTGTTCAGGAGAAACCTGCGATGACAAGAGTCCACCTGGCCCTGCCTCGAAACGAGTGCGCACTGCCTACACCAGCGCCCAGCTAGTTGAACTGGAGAAGGAGTTTCATTTTAATCGCTACCTGTGTCGCCCGAGAAGAGTGGAAATGGCTAATCTGCTCAACCTCACCGAGCGCCAAATAAAGATCTGGTTTCAAAACAGGAGGATGAAGTACAAAAAAGATCAGAAATCTAAAGGCATAATGCACTCTCCCTTAGGACACTCTCCGGACAGAAGCCCGCCGTTAAGTGGCTCGAATCACATTGGATATTCTGGTCAGCTTCCAAACGTAAACAGCCTAAACTACGATGCGCCATCTCCTCCGTCATTCGCCAAACCGCAACAGAATATGTACGGCTTGGCAGCCTACACGGCGCCACTGGGCGGCTGCATACCGCAACAGAAAAGATACCCAGGAACAGAGTACGACCACCACAGCATGCAGGGGAACGGGAGCTTTGCGAGTGCCAATTTACAAAGTAGCCCTGTTTACGTCGGGGGAAACTTCGTTGATTCAATGCCAGCCTCGGGCCCAATGTTCAACCTCGGTCATCTTCCCCATCCCTCATCCGCTAGTGTGGACTACAGCTGTGCCGCTCAGATTCCGGGTAACCACCACCACGGACCGTGTGACCCCCATCCCACATACACAGACCTCAGCTCTCACCACGCGTCTCAGGGAAGGCTGCAGGATGCGCCCAAACTCACGCATCTGTAAGGATCCCATCAGTGTGCTTAAGCGAAACGTCGCTTTTTTATTACCTCACTAGTTAAACTAATTTATAAAACTACACTCCGAGAGAAACATAACGTATTATCCTGTATTATTATGATTGATATTACTATTACTGCTACGATTGTAATTATTTTTCAAAAATAGCTGTGGTCCATTTCTCTTGACTGTTGAAGATACACGCGGTTGTTTGTTGTCAGTTGTTTGGTTCTCGGGAAGGACTGTATTGGCAAAATGAAGGCATTTTCCATAACGTGCTATTACTTGAAGGTAAGTTATGTAGATTTGACAGAATAGGCATCCGTCTTTATAGAGATGGGATTTGTAGAGAAAAAAAAACCCATTGCGTCTTTGTTAAGTCGTCTGCTTCTCATGGGTTCTTCATATTTTGTCCATTAAAACACCATTATTTATTGTTTTCCTCCAAGATTGTACGACAAACATTTATCTTGACTGAGTATCATATTTATTATTTATCGTTTTTAATGCACATTATTTATATTCTCATGTATATTATTTATATAACAACTGTAGAATTTATTTTGAGCAGAAGCCGACATTTCGTTGAACTGGTGCAAACAAGGTGATTATGTAGGACTGGTGTATTTGTTTCTTCATTCGGTAATAAAATATTATGAAATGAAGAATTAACAACAATCTCGAAATTGTAATTATTATTAGCATTATTACACCCAGTATTTGGAAATGTGGCAATCTCTGATTATCGCCATGGTTAATATCATAAAAACATCAGCACGTAACGACACATCCTCACGTCCATTACAAATGTTATTTTGTACGTTGCACTGTCCATGCATAAAATTATGAAATAGTAACGATATGGAAATGTTATATTTTATTGTGTTAAACATTTTGTAAATAAAGTGCTTAAGCTAAACAAGTGAAATTGCAAATGCTACATCACTATAATTTTTTTTTTTTTTTCATATACTCAGTATATTTTTTGTACATTTTAATGTTTTTCATATTGTGTGCGTGGATATGAATGAATGGCAAACTTGGATTTTGCTCATTTCACAAGGCGGAGACGCCATTTTGCAAGCATAAGGATAGTAAACAAAGAAGGCACCTTCGCTCTCACCCCCATCCAGATGCGCGTGAATGTGCGCGCGCCCGAATCACGGCTGTTCACAAAACACAATAGCAAACCTTACCATTGCGTTTATTTTAAATTTGGGCTTTAAAATCGGAAGAGAACTGCATAACCATATTACGCGAAAGAGATAGGGATTATTAGCCTATGATAGGAAATTGAGATTGCACAAATATAGATTTCAAATTTCAGATGGTTATGGTAGCCTACTTATTAAATAACATAATGTAAATACGACGCCTTTCTATGTTAAATTAGTGCAATGTGGAAATCAAGATAAAGTTACAGGCTTTGTGCCCGAGTGTTGTATCCTACATCCCCGAGATTAAAGTATTGCTAATACTTTTTAATGTTTTTTATAGAGTGGGAGCTCAGTAGAAATTGTGATACATCATAAGGCCCAGAGCAAGTGTTTTGTCTTATAAACAGTTTGATATAACATTAACCTGCACCATTGCGCAAGCATTAATACATATAGGTCTATGTATTTTAAAATGCACCTTATAATGTGGTAATGAATAGCCTAAAGCGTCACTGCCTTTGTAAGCACTGGCAAGCCGTCTCTAACAGAATAGGCTCTTTCCCGGCTTCCCCCTAGCGAGGCATTTCAAAGCTCATTAATCAAAAACTCGTCGCTTTCAGTCTCGCTACTGATTCCAGCTCCTTATGAACAAAGCTTTTTGCTTTCTCAACTGTGGAAACACATTTCAAACTGCAAGAGGCCAAACTTTGTCCTGAGAGAGAGAGAGAGAAAGAGAGAGAGAGAGACTGTGACAACACACTCTGCCTGCAATCATGGCATGGATGAGAGAGGACTCAAAGCTGGAAAGACACTGTGGCAAAGGGTTTAAACACTGAGGGTAAGGACATAGGTCTCGGCTGTGAGAAAAATATCGGACTATTTAATAAAAGATAAGCAAGAAATACATTAATGAAATGTATATACGAAATACATGAATGAAATTATAATAAAATGTAGCTATGTGAAGCTACACGAAACGTCCTTCTTCAAGCGTTTCCTTTGATCACTATTGTTTCATTTATATTTTTAGGTTTTAATTATATTCTAAAATTTGTATTTCCATAGGCAGGGATCAATAAGAATGTACAGTTCACAGTAATTTGATAAGGTTTTATTGCACTGCAGCTCCGGAAATAAACTTGACAAACTTGACAAATTTGACAAAAACAAGTTAGGCTAATCAAAAAGTGAGTTCTAGCATTACACGCGTCGTTCTGCAGCAAGGAACAATAATCCATAATAACATGTACAGTCCGAATAAACCAAAAATAAAAATAGCCACATGACAAAAATAGGTCTATTTTTTTTTTTCTCGATGAATTGGGCCACATCTGTCTGTAGCAATTTTGAGTATATATATATATATATATATATATATATATATAATATGAAAGATATGTATAGGTCATCTTGTCTTATCACAAAAACACATCCCCTCGAAAAAAGGCCTGTTAGATTTGACTAGCAGTGAAATAATAGTTTATAGTTCATAGAAATAATGATTCAATAGTGCATTAGCATTGTGGATTCAGAAAACACACCTTCCCTCAGTTTGTCACTTGCGAGCTAAACAGTGTGGGTTGCTCATATCACTTGTTATGAGCTTTAAAAGCAGTAACCAATTCACTGTTACGCAGCGTAATGTGAGCCATTACGCTTTATTTCACTATGTTGCTTAGGCTTAAAATAAAAGCGCTCGATAACGCGTTAGAGAGAGAGAGAGAAAAAAATAGTGCAAGTCTTAGTTTGAGCGCTGCAGTTGTCATGGGTATTTGGTAGCTTAAGGTCATCAATCACTGATTGTGCACAATTTTCCTCGACAGCAGTTCCGAGTCTTCCGAGGGGAGAAGCCAGATGCGCTGCGTCTATCTTCAGCTCAAAAGGGACAAAAACCGCAGAACCAAGCACTCAATTCATCACACGCTTTAATGATGAGATAAGCATTTAGAATATTTTATATTATTCTTACCTATGATTCTCTAACAAAGCGCACAGTATAGCCAAAAATAAACGCAGTTAAATTTAGATGACCAAATATGTAGAAAGTATGGCATTACACCCTGTGTGGAGAGTAATTCTTTCTTTTTGGCTGTGCACCTTACTGTTAATGGCTTGTGAATTTGACATTGAAGACCCTTACAAACCTGCAAAAGAATTTCTTGGGGTTGGTATATAAATTCATAAAATAAATCAGATCCAGTTATTATTATTACGCGGCGAAGCTCTCTGAGAAACAAAGATATAGACTGAGCACTACTCAAGCCCCCAGGGCCAGCCGACACATGGGTCGCTCTGGATTGGTCAGAGTAAGGCAAGGCCCCTCCCCTCGTTGTTGTAGGCAATATTTACATGTTGAGCCAGAAAGTACAGTAAGTAATGAAGACAAGCAACGCGAGCTATCATTCACCGTTTAAAGTGGCGCTTTAAGAGACATAATGACCTCGTTCTTCAACTGTTACCCAGGTGGGAACTTTATGACTTTCACGGCCAAGTACTGTCAGGATCAGAGGAAGACTGCGCCCCCGTCTTACCCCGGAGGCACCCGAGAGAGACTGACGAGAACCATTCTGGATCATCATGTCAACACCCGATTAACCTCGGACATGCTTCAAGGTTCTTCTGAAGTGCATTATGATAGAAACGCTAGTGAGTTGGCTCACACGGGTCCCGATCTTGGTTCAAATGTAGTTTATGCATGCTGAATGGAAACCTATAGAGTCGTCCAAGCGAGCATTGCTCCAACAGTAACTCTGGAGAATTGCAACAGGCAAAGCGATAAAGCAACGCATGCTTAGAGTGGCAGCTACCAAAGTTTGCTCAGGTAGGTTGCGGTTTAAGAGCGGTTTAGCAAACAGAGCAAACATGAGACTCGGTTCAGTTAGATTAATATGCCAGAATAGTATATTGGGATAACGTATTTAGTTTTAAAATGTGGGATTGCCTAGCTACAACAAACAATGATGCGATATTTTATATAACACTGTCTATACTTTTTGCAGGCAACTTACAAACTGATCGTCCAGCACTGCTGCCTGCACTAACTTAACCAAGCACTCACTGAACTGGAGGATGAGTTTCACTTAAATTTAGGAAGAACCAAATACCTGAGCAAATCTAGAAGAACCCAAACAGATCGCACTGTGCACCTGAGCAGGACTCAGGAAGCAGGAAGATCTGGTTCCAGAACAAGCGGACGAAGCAGAAGAAGAGAAAGCAAGGCCTGGCACCGCCAGCTCCCCCATCTGCTCTGTCACCACACTGAAGATAAAAGTGCCTGGACCTACATCAAACGAGCAGTTCAAACCTTACTCATGGTGTGCCCTATGATCTGATCTGCACTAATATTTCTTAAATATTAAGCTGTGCAATACTGAAACTTTTGATTAAACTCATTTGCATTGCTTATTGCAGCTTAAATGATCAACGGTGAGATTATTTTTAATTGTTGAGCATTTAAATTGAGTAGAGTGTATACAAAGTACAATTTAATTATGAGTGTTTATTTGAGAGCATCTGGAGAACGTCTATACTGATCTGTCCCTGGCCTGTGATTATTATTTTGATCTCAACAGTTTGTTGTAACTCATTTTTTAACCACTGCACACCTACATTTTATATTAAAATGTTTGTGTTAAAACCATGAACTAATAATAGAAAATAGCATTTCTAGGTGTTGGTATACTATGACCAGATTAACTAAAACATACCTAACCATGAAAAAAAGAAAGAAAAACATGCATGAAATGTTTATACTTGAACCAAGTATGCAGACTGGTAATATTAAAAGTAGTCATTTTTATATTCTGGACTGCAAAACCTCTGTATTCAAATGACAAGCCAGGTCTTCTTTCAAATGTTGGGTTTAAAGTAAAACACTTCAGATTAGTCAAATAGGGGGCGTTTCTGTATCAAGATCACTTCAATAGAAACAATTTAGTGTTGTTACTGAGCACCAAATCCTTCTTTATCTCCTCTGTGCCCTGAGAGTAACACGAAATGATCTTACCATCCAAAACATATACACAGAGAGCAGTCTGTATGCCTGATTAAACAGCAGAGCTTGATTCATGTGTAGTTGCGTCTTTTCCAGAAAACAGCATATTTGCTTTTCGTAAATGTCGGCATGAAAGGTCAAACATGTCTGCATCATTGCTGAACAGCAAATTTCTGAAGTTTAGTCGCAGAGCGGTGCCCTTCCAGCAGTTCCTCTCTTTTCAGTGTGATAAAACAACAGTGTGAAAAAGACTGGTGTTAATGTTAGCAGGTCTCCATACATCATCACATTATATTATGGCCTTTATTTGGGGGCGCAGCATCAAGCTAGAGTTGTCACGAGGCTATAATAATAAAGTCCAATAGATACTGGTTATGAGTTGCCCACAAAAACACAAATTATATATATGTTGTATTATATATTAAATATTGTTGTATGTGGCATCACAGTAATTTTATTTTGTTTTCTAGATGTGTGAGATTTTCAGCATACTGTATGTCTGACTGACCAGCAGTTGATGATTTTGATTTATTTTGATCATTAGGATATTTAACCCAGCATAATGCTCTCCCTCTCCCTCTCTCTCTCTCTCTGAGGCCGGTCCTTCCTTTCTCCTCCACCTACCTGACAGACAAACTGATCACACAGGAAAGATGCCATAAATTACAGGAGCACTATACCACTCCACATAAAAACACCACACCCCACCCCCACCCTCAATCCATATGGATGTCATCCTTTATGGCATTCTCAGTGGGAAATTATGACTGAATAAAACACATCTTCATTTATCTTTTATTTGGCTCTGCGATGAGAGATTCAGACACTCCGAGTTCCACCGAACATCATCGTATTAGCCCTCAGACGTGCAGAGAAATGGATTGTTTTTCAAAATGAACCTGGCTTTGCTATAAATTACACCTCTGGATTCTGAGCTATGTGTTATTTTGTTTTAAACAGAGGCTGATTGAATTAATGCTCTAATTTATGTGGAGTTACAAGTGCACCTATTACAGTAACAGGGTTTGGAATTTAATCTGTCTGCATGATAAAGAATGAATCTCTCTACTTTTCATTTGTAACCCCAGACACGTTATTTCTGTAAAATGGCCTCCCACTATTAAATATGAAAAATGGCTGGCGGACAGCTTTGTTCATGGGTTTGGGTTTTAAACGTCACAGTCTTTCTATTTAAAAAGGAAGCTTAAAAATGGTTAATTAAACATCTTATCAAGAGCGGGAGACACCTATAAGAGATCCATGCTTACCTGAGCACAGAAAAGATCTTTATCATACTCACTTCCACAGGTGCCTACAGAGCGCACATCCTGTTCCATCCATGCACAGCTCCACGCTCCACTCCGCTGCATTACATCAGCCGCTTTTATGATCTATCTCAGAGCGAGAGGGAGAGAGCGGATCAGGTTGCAGACTGATACAAGCTGCAATAACCCATAATAAGCCCTGCAGTCATGGATTCTTTATGAAAATGAAACCTCAGACTATTTCTGTGATTGCTGAATCTGTCAGTTGTGCATCCACTTCATATGTCTGCTCTGATATTTGCTATGATGCCTTTGAAAAGGACAAACAAACAGAAGTATCAGGTGTCTGAGATGAAGACAACACAATCTCATGGCAACACGTAACTATTTTTGGTTCATTGGTAGCTAATCATATGGACTGAGTTATCGTTTAAAGTGAGATTGGGTTGGATGGAAAGCAGTCTGTAATGCTGATGCCGTGTACAACACAGGCTCGTTGCAAATCATAACTGTTTTGCATTTTGTGGCTAGTCATGTTTTCGTACATTCTCATGCCATAGTAAATATTAGCATTTTCCTGTAAGACTGGGTTGTGAAAAACTGCAATTGTTACCTCAAACAGTTACTTTCCACCTAATTTAGGGAAAAACATTTCATTTGTTAGTAAAGTTGATGGGATTGATTTAGTCATTAAATAAAGAAATCAGAAAATAATTTGACCTGAATTTGAAAAATATTTCTATTTTTCTTTCTATTTTTAAAAGGTGAGTTAAGACATATTTACTTAAAGTTGCCTATGTGTATCATAATGTCTGAAGTGTGTACTTTCAACCTGATTTCATGGCAATTCGTACATATGCCGTAAAAAAGCATCTGTAAAAATGTACGGTAAAAAACTGGCAGGTTGCCGGAATGTGACTGTAAAAAATATG
This sequence comes from Enteromius trimaculatus, assembly GCA_032361065.1. Classification (NCBI taxonomy): domain Eukaryota; kingdom Metazoa; phylum Chordata; class Actinopteri; order Cypriniformes; family Cyprinidae; genus Enteromius; species Enteromius trimaculatus. The sequence continues at coordinate 448,687 of JAUMHP010000301.1, forward strand.
GTAACAACATTTTAAGTTTTTTCAGTTTTAACTTAAATTTACAGTTAAATACCGTAATTTCATTAACTGATAGAATGTTAATATACCAAGCTATTAAAGTTGAAATCTGTTACCATTCAAATACACTGATAAGCACCAAATGCAGGTGATGATGAGAAAGTCACATGATGAACCAAAACCCATCACAAGCAGCTTTTAAATAGGAACATATATAGAAGGAGTCATTCACACAAACATTAAGACTCATTAAACTGAAATATGCAATAAACATTCATTATACACGTGACACACAACCCTAATAAACATAACTGATAAGGAAAATAACAGTTATTTCAAAGAAAAAACATCAAATTTAAACAAAATCCTGGGAATGTCAGTTTACGTTTTTTCCCTGTAAATTACAGGAATTTACAGTTAACCATTTAACATTTTTCTCGTAGCATTTTCACAGTGTTTTACTGTTTTTTTACATTAATAGTTTACGAGGTGGCTAATTCGTACAAATTCATACGACCTCACTCATTTCTTCTAAATCATACGTATTTTACAAGTTGCCAAAGACTTAAACCTAACCCCACCTCTAAACCTATCTGTTATGGGGTTTCAGACAAAAGTAAGGTCGTACACATACGTACGCATTGGTTGTGAGACTGTGCTGGTACTTTTTACACAGATTTTCATGCTTGTTGTTATTGTATACTTTTTGCTTTATTTTATTTTTGATTCTTCTATATTTTGTTCATATTAGTTTATACTTGTTGAATCAGAGTTTATTATCTTGGTTTATTGGAAATTATTATCTTATGTTGATATTGTATTCTTAATATGTTTTATGCTTGTGAAACACTTGGAGCTGTATGCACTCCATGCATGAAACGGGCTAAATAAAAAAATAAATAACAACAATATCAATAATCATGATAATAAAATCTTTTTTTTTTTTTAGTAGGTTGAGAATTATAAACATACAAGAGTGTTTTAGTACAACACCTTTTTATAATAACACTTCTCTGTGTCTCTTGGTCCCTTTCTGCAGAGCTCTTGCTCAGACAGTGGTCCTCTGGGTTGAGTAAGGGGAGCTTGGTGTGAGCCCGATGGGCAATTAGTGGTGGGCAGACTGGGTCCATTATGGTCCATGTTATGATCACACAAAATGGCTGATGAAAGCCCATGTCGTTTGCAGGGGATCTCAAGAGTGTTCTGAGATTGCCTTCATTAGGAAATCTGATTCTCTGCAGACCCATAAACAAAGATTCACTGGATACATATGTCTCTCTCTCTCACACACACACACACACACACAGTACTTGACTATAATGGAGATTTAGGGTGATATGTCATAATATTGAAAAGCAGGGTGTTTATCTTCATGGAAAAGAGAGTGATCATTGTGTTTGTGCAGACTGTAGCAAGGATGACCATACGTCACCATACACATTTGCTGATGCATAATGTATGCATAAGGAGGGCGAAGCGAACAGGTTATTATCTGTTAGTGGCAAGAACATAGTAATGCACTTAATCAATATCACGCTCTCTCACAGGGACAACCTCACTTACACATGACAAGAAATGACATGGAGATATATCGAAGCACAAGTCTAAAATCACTGCCCATTTCTTACACAATCTAGGGCAAAAACTCTAAGTGACATTGTAGTGATAAATTCACAGAGCTTTGGTACGTTGTATTTTAATCATAGCGCAACCGCACGCACACACTTTGTGAGGTTAAATTATTCTACACTCTAGCAGTATCCATTTGATTTCATTTGTAGCATGTCTTGTGGGCAGCAGGGGTGAGAGACCCTTGGCAGTGCTGGGAGTGGAGCAGCGCACATATCTAGTGTGTGGAGACACAGAATTGACAATGCATTTATCTTTGAATAATGTAAATGTCTGGAGAATGCAGTGGCTGAGGGGGACAGAGCGAGCACGGGACACTTTGGGGGGGGGGGCCTGTGCTGTCAGGCTGCTTCCAGCCACCACCCCCTCCCTCAGTCCCTCCCTCCCTCCCTCCACCCCATCCCTCCTTCCTGTCCTCAGCTACCGCTCCACTCGCTCGGCTGAGGCCCGCGGCAGATCCTCACAGCTCATTTGCGGCAGAAACCAACAGGGAGTTTGCAGGAGAAAATGCCACCAAGCCCACCGTTTGTGTTTCTTTCTTTTTCTCCCAGCACTTTCTCCCATCTGCCCACTTTCTGTTTTCCTTGAAATTCCATATTTACCACATCTAAATAGATGAATGAAAACTTCTAGGCGTCTACCAAAACCAATTGAACATTATAGAGTGATTCCTCACAAACACAAGAGAAACCATCAAAAGATTTGTAAACATTTGCTATTCCTAATATGAAAGAATAATTTCACCCTAAAATGAAAATAAAGCTTTGTTTTACTCAAGCATCCCAGGTGTGAGTGACTTTCTTTTTGCAGTTATATTAAAAATGGTCTAAGCTCTGTCATTGCAATGCACGGGTGTTTTCCTTTAACAGTCTAAAACACGTCAAATAAAGCATGCCCAGATGTAATAAAACGTCCCTGAATAAAGGGGGTTGTAGAAAATCCATGAGTATTTGAAAGATAAATATCCATAGATCAAATGCACTTTTTTTTGCACGTCTGCTGACTGTGGTAACCGGAAGTCATTCGGGCAAATGTTGTAGGACATGTACGTGTCTCTGGGAAATGTAGGAGCAAAGGAAACAATGTTTCCTTACTTTAACAAAGGAAAACCAGTCTCCTCTTTTCTTTTATCCTCCGACACGTTCCTTTGCAAATCCTCCTTTTGTGCTTGTAATTCGTGAGAACGTTTTGTTTTGTTCTCTCTCCGCTCTCATTACTAATCACGCAACGCAATGCATCTTAAGTCATCCGCCGGAACTGCTTCTGCATGCCACAGTCAGCAGAAGTGTGAAAAATAGTTTATTACATTTGAAATATGAATATTTACCTTACAAAAATGCATGGATTCCCTACAGGAGGCCTTTATTCACCCCCCGGAGCCGTGCAAGGGATGTTTTATTGCAGACGCACGTACCTTGGTTAACATCTTAAAGTGTATGTATCAAAAATGTAGCAAACACACGTTTAGTTTCATGGAAAGGTTTGGAGGAGTCTGGTCAGTTTTTAATATAGCTGACTGGATTTGTTTGAAAGAAGACAGTCACATATACCTAGGATGCTTCGAAGTTTTGGGTGAACTAACCCTTTAACTCCTGTTAGATTTTTGTGTGTTACATAGAGAATTGTGTGTTGTGTATTGCAAAAAAAATGTTTTTTTTGAGTGTTTACGTTTTAAAGAAAATGAAAGGCGTGACTTTTAGCATGTTAGCTGGAACTGCTGCACATGAATACACGTTTGTTATGAATCATATGTTAAGTCTGTGTACACATCTGCGGCACGAGATGCTTCGTTGTTTTAGCGTGCGTCAAGTTTGTTGGTGCCCATTCAAGTGTGTGTGTGTGTGTGTGTGTGTGTGTTGTGACGTATGGTGCGAACAGTGAAATGGATGGGAGCTGGCAGGCAGACAGTGTTGTTCAGTGAGGCAAAGTGCCAGTAAATTGTTTGTCTTCTGCAGTGCAATCCTATAATTCTTCTGGGAGCGGATGACATTGTGCTTGCCAAAGAGAATAATGATAAATGAGCTAAAATCAAACAGGGAGATTTTGGGATGCGTCCTGAGCGGCGGTATAATCTGAATACATTTGCTGTCCCCTGGCTGATCCTTGTCCCTCCTGCTCAGCACCATGCTGCCTTTAAGGTGTCTGACCCGCATTTCCACACAACGGCAGAGGACATGTACAATAGTGCAAACATTTACATTTTATATCTGTGCCATTAATCAACATCTAGAACAATCTGTATTGTTTTCAGACGGGGGAGGGGCAGTGCGCTTACACGACTGACACATTCTGTTGAGTTTAGTATTGTCCCTCTCCTATGCGTCGAAGAACAATATGTCTGCCTGTGTGAGGGCTCCTATGTCCAGTAGAGTGTGTGTTTGTGTGTGTTTCACCATCTGTTTGGTCCCCCGAGTGTCATAGTGACATGGTTCCACCTTGCTAGCGCCGGTCGCCAGGCATGGTGGTAGCGGACTTGTTTATGCTGAATGAAAATAAAGCTTAACTATGGTGAGTGTCTTCAAAAGCTGCCAGGTTAGGTGTGGGTGTGTATGTGGTTTTAAACATTTCATAAGAGCAATATGAGGCAAATCATGCCGACTGGGAACCAGTAAAGCAATGAGGTGTGTCCAGAAAGAGCTCGGGAGCGCTGTTAGAGACGCCCCTGGACCTACACACACAATTACACAACTCAGCTCATTTAACACATCACCGCAGCTGTGGGAACACACACTGATCCTGAAACACTCGATGATGTTTCACAGTGTTTATTTAAGTGCATATCTGCAGAGTCCAAAATGAACATCAAGCTTGCACCCATTCAAAAATGTAGGCTACCATTACATTAATGTGACGGTATGAGATAGTACTCTGAAATATACCGTGGAATGAGCGAATATTATATTTAGCATAAGTACTTCAGAGAATTGCATGTGAAACAGCATAGAAAGAAAGAAAGAACGATTTGTAGCATAGCGTGTTAGCAATAGCACAGAAAATGTACAGTATTGCATTCTGATGAGTTTTTTATCTGGAGAAATATATACTGGATTAGAAGATTTCAGCTGCTCGTAGAATATCTGAACGATATGTGTTTACGTAAGGAATGAATTGTGGTCAGAAGCAGAGATTCAGAATGAATAATGAACTAAAACCACACAGCACATTACATCACAGTACAATACTGGGCAATACGGTACAATTCATCACATCACAGATTAATAAAAGCAATACATAGCTCATCACAGCACATGACAACATAGGGCAACACAGCACAACACAGCATAACTGACAGAACAACCACCATACACCACACAGAGAAATATAATAAAACACATCACAGCACAATACGTCGTACCGCATGACAACAGTGCAGCACCTCACATCACAAGGCAACGAATCACAGCTAGCAGGAACATTCATAGTTTTTTAGAGGTTATTCATACAGTAATGTATATGGAACATTCTTATAACATTATTAATATTTGATATACCTTCTCAGGTAACACTTTATTATAAGGTGTTACAGTACAGAGTACTTAGTAGTAGCCGTTGTACTTACATAAAACAAAATGTACTAACCATGTAACTAAGTTATAGAACAGTCTGTAATTACAGTTTGTAATGATGTAGATGTAACAGGCAGATACTGTTACATTAGAATTACAGAATATTGCACAGGCATAAGCTACTTAAAATAAAGTGTATCAAGATTGTATTTAAGTGTAAGTATCTGTGTAACAGACTTGTTGTGCAACATGTGTAACAGTAGCTGTCTGTTACATCTACACAATTACAAACTCTAATGACTGTTCCATGCTAAGTACATTTTATTTCATGCAGGTACTACTAAGTACCCAATTAGTCTGTATTTTGACACCTCAAAATAAAATTCCCATTATCATCATGTTGAGTAAAGACTCTCAGAATGAGATTCTTGGAATGTAATCAGTATGTTATTTGTACTTGATGAACGCTCTTATAACACTGAGAGAAAACATTCTTAAAGTCTTACAAATAAACATTGATTTTTGGGTCAAATAAAGGTAGCAGGATGGAACCTTCAAATAACGTCAGAATCACAACAACAGAACTGGGCATTTAAACATTATTATGGCCAGTTTTTGTTACAGCTTTGCCAGCGCAAACCGTCTTTTGGCATTCAAGTTTCACTAAAGACAAAGTAGAATTAGCGCTGAAAAGGCATGGACACAGTTATTTCACACCTGGCCCTTTCAGAGGCAGCATTTACGAGAGGAGAGTACTTAGTGCAGTATTTTGCGTTGGTTGATATTTAGGCATAAACGAGATGTTGATGAATGTTTTTTTTTTTTTTTGCAATGATAGTAAATCACCTCCATAAATGTGAATGTGAAATCCAAAAGTGATTTTATGTCTAGTCTCTACATTTAAGGTTTTAAATAAGTTGGGATAGTGGCAAATTTTTAAAAAAATGTACAATTTGAACTAAATAGTAACTGGGGTGAAAGCAATTGGTCTTTTAATTTGTTTTTTTTGTAAATATGCCTGACAGAATTGTTACACTAAATGGCTAATGCTTTAGTTGGTAAATTTAGTATACATATGTATAATTACAACACAACACATAACATCACAACATAAGAAAGCACAGTACACCACCATACACAACAGACAAATATAATCACATCACATTACATTACAGAATGGCATAACATATCACATAAAGGTAGAGCACATCACATAACAGTGCAACGCATCGCAGCATAACATACAACACGGCGCAACACCAGAAACCACAGACAATAATACACATTACATAACTACACTACAGGGCAACGCAGAGCAACTCATCACATAACAGCACATCACGGCTCAGGGCAATGCAGCTCATCACAGAGCAACCGAGCACAACACATTACAGCACGGCACAACATATCAACACAGTTTGCAACACAACACAATGCTCACAACATCACACAGCTTACGTGTCTCAGTCTGCTTCAGCCTGCCTACCGCACTCTCACTCTATCTGTCTCAGGATAATCAGTCTTATTCTGTGCTCTCTCTGTCTGTTCCACCATGTCTCTGTGCTATTTTAATATAAAGCTATAAACTCCATTCCCACTATCATCACTCATTCTCTCGCTTCAGTCTCTGATCTGTGAGCCTCCGCTGTCAGTGCTGATTACATCAGTGTGTCTTTGTGTGTTTACACTGCTGTGTGAGTTTTTCTGTACAGCTGCTCCAATTTATTCAATACAAAAGAGAATCAGGCAGGACCTCACATCTACCTGCACATGTGCAATGCACATGCACAACCCTATTATTATGTGCGCTCATAATGAGCAAGGCCTGCAGTTTTAGATCAGAGAAGTTTTTAAATACATAAAAACACCAGTGTATAATTTCCTGTGTGGAGGAACAACTATAAGCACATTATAATGTCGTTGATTTCAGACCTCATGAAACACAGGACATTCCAACGAGAGACTGACAAAAGACCTGAAATGAAAGAGAAAGGCTAATCTAGCAAAACCATAAAGCACACATAATACAGATTAAATACTAATTAAATGTAAACCTCCCTGGCTCAACCAATAAACAATTGGACTGAACGTATGCTAATATGTACACAATCTTTCATCATAATAACTATTGCAGGAAAAGGAAATCAAGTTATAAGTATTTCCAGGTTTCGGTCATTCAGAGAACTTTATGTCTAAGATAAATGAGAGTCGTACAATTTTTTTTTCTTAGTCAGGGAGGAATGAGGTTTGTGATCTGCTTTTGCAAACACAGAGGGATCTGTGCCTTAGACAGCCAACTCTGAGCCACTGGCAATATTGTCTCAGACCTTGTGCTGCTATATAAAAAGTCTCTGGACACAATTTAATTTCTGTCAGAGCTGAAACAGAGCTAACACAATGGATTTATTTCAGTATTTTGCTACTGCCTCAAACTGAGTGGCTTTGTTTGGTGCAATTGCACCCATTCTTTGGCTCTGATACTCTGTCTCTACCATTCATCCATTCGTTCACTCTCTCTTTCTCATCCCCTCTTTCTCAGTGTCTAACACATATAAACGGGATATATTTTAGAAGTTCTGTACTTTACGACTGTTCATTTATTAATTCATTAAAAATCATTTGAACCAATATAAACTCATGCAACTTAAAATATAGTGCCACCTGTCTTAAACCTAAAACAAATGTTGTGTTGTTGAGTAGCATGCCCTTCCTGCAGTCTACATAAAACATTAAAATCCATAAAATTTACAAAAAAAATATATATATATTAAGCTTTACGGTTTTAAGTTTACCGTACTTTCATACCAACCTATTAAAGCACTGAAACCTGTTTTGTACCTTCAAAATACACTGATAAGCACTAAAAGCAGGTGATGATGATAAAGTCACCAGATGAAACAAAGCCCATCACAAGCAGCTTTTAAATATGAACATATATAGAAGGTGCTCGGTGTCATTCACACAAACACTGAACACCATCATGGTGACTCATTAAACTGCAATAGACATGAATTTAACAACATTACATGTAACATACAACCCTAAAAAAAACCAGAACTGATAAGAAGAAAAAAAATTGAAAAAACTTGAAAAATTCAGCGAAATGCAGGGCAATGTAAGTCTACAGTTTCCTGGCTGTAAATTATACAGGTGTAACGCTCAATCAAGCAGACTGTGACAACAGGAGTTTACCATTAAGCATTTAACAGGTTTTTACTATAGCATTTTTTATAGTTTTTACCATTAAAATCACAGTATTTTTGACAATGTACTCAGCCTCATCATCACGGCTATCAAGCTTGGTTGTCAGTAGTCATTTATTACTTGAACAGGCATGGGTTTTTGTACGAAGATCATTTTTTAAAGGGACAATTCAAGCAAAAATAAACAATTCTGTCATTGTTTACTCGCCATCATGTTGTTCCAGACCCATGAGATTTTCATTCATCTTAAGAACACAATTTTGTTTAATAAAGTCTGAGAGTCTTTGCGCCACTTTGATACTTCACAATCTTCATGAAGAGATTTTAAAACTAATCAAATTGAAATCAAAAGGTTTTGACCAAATTTTCTAAAAAGACTCAGTTGTTTTATATTACATGATGAACAGATTTAATTTAGGCATTTATTCATATATTTACTTCAGCAATCATAAGCAGAAGCTTAATGTGCAAGAACTAAATCTCATTAGCTTCTGTGAAAGCTCAAATGTACTGCATAACCCATTATAATGAACCTTATATCTCATGTGTGCATTGTTTATATGTGAATAAAAACCTAAATTAAATATTTTTGTCAACCGCTAAACCGCTCAACTCATATGTGTTGTAAGAAGGTTGATGCAGTGGCTAACAAGCAGTAGAGAAGTCCATGGACAATTTGATTTATTTACCAAATGGCAAAATTCAAAAAGAAAGATGAAGTCCGCTAAACATCCATTTCCAAAGACAAAAAAGGAAGAAAAAAAGGAAAAGTAGCAAAAAAAAAACTATTCTCACTTTCAATTTTATGCCTAGGTAAATGTACACAGTTAGCTAATAGTCTAACAAGCACCCCTCTTTCTTCTTTTTCCCGCCAAACATTTCATCAGGCTTTCATAGTTTAATCTCCTCCTATCCAATCATAACCCCTTAGCTGCTCATTGCCCGTTACACAATTACACATTTTTCTCCTCCCCTTTCAGGAAGACACACAATCGGATTTCAGTTCATGGCCTGTCCTGCTAGGCAGTTTTCAGTACTCGTGAAATAAGAAAACACAAACATCAACGCACAAACATTATTTGAGCAGCATAACAGTCACCATGGAATGTGCACCTTCCGTGTGACTGTTAATTAAAGAAACTCAGCTTACAATAAAGATCTTATCAAAACCTTTGTTTGAGTTCTTTAATCTAAGTATTACACCACAATATGGATTAAACATCTCTTCATGAGCTTTTGGAAGCATTAAAGTGGTGATTATGAGAATCAAACTCACCTACAGTAGCTGTGTTTTTCTAATGATCCTGAAGACATTGACTAGCATGCTCAAGTGTATTTGACAGGGATTAGAGCTAAACTCTGCAGGAAAGTGGATCTCAGGAGCCAGATTTGAGGGTCCCTGGTATAGACTATCTATGAAGGGAAAGGCATCTCCAAGATTTTATTAAAAATATGTTTATTTGTGTTCCTATGATGAACGAGTGAAAGCCTTATGGGTTTAACATGATATTAGGGTGAGTAAATAATGACAGAATTACAATTTATTGGTAAAGTATGCTTTTAAAATGGCTTGTCTCATGAAACACCGTAATATGAATGTGTCTGATACTCCAACTGAGGTATCTCAGTAGACAGGCTATCTTGGAATAGTCTAGAGTTGAACCAGGGCCCGTTTTGAATGAACGCTTCCGAAGTGAGAGAGATTTCAAGACAGCATCGGTGTGCCAAGCTGTAGCACTTTATTAATCCCTGCTGACGCACTGTACCACAAATCAATCTCACAATCTGTGTCCAAGAATGTGTATCACAGCTGACCTCCATTTGCTAAAACAGTGGATTCAGCCAAGAAAACAAACCATCTCGTGCTGAACTCACAAAAAAACCTACAGAACACCGGCCTTCCGATTTGAAGTACAGTCCACTGGGACGCCTTCAGAGAATGCAAGAGATCGGTGTTTCATCTGTAACAAAAAATCTTGTGTGTTTTCAGTTCTAGAGGTTATCAAACAAGTTCTCCTTCCTTGCGTTTGCTAACGGCCTCACAGACGGCCACCCAGGACTCTCTATTGATCTGGCTGCGGTGTGATTAAGTACAGTTTTACATTAAGGTCACTCCACTGCCTCTCTTTCTTTTCTTCCATCCTTCTCTTTTCCTGAAAGGGACACGAGTGCAATGACAGACTTTTCTTCAGAAGGGTCATGTGTATTGTTGTAGTCTTGAGTCCAAGACCATATTGTCCAGTTCCTAGATCAGAAGTGGTCTCTGATTTGTGGACCCTAGTTCCCTTTCATTTTAGTGTCCTGCACCAACATACGTTATACAGCTTAAAGAACATAAATGACCAAACTTATTTAAACAGACATATTGTATAGGACATCAAAACTCATTCTTGTTGTGTACTGCTAAACATGGCTTTAAATTCCATTAATCAGCGGAAGGAGAGAAAAAAAGGATTGGGATGAACACAGAATGAGTATATGTGAACTTGGGTAGAGTGTGTGTGTGGTTGTTTGTTTGTTGCATGGCGTGAAACCGTGTGTGTTCATGTGTGTGTATGTGGTTAAATGTTTTATTTAATTTGGTGCGTTTGGTTGTCCTGCCCAGCGGTGCCAAAACGATCATTTCTGGACTGGCAGGTGATAAATAACACTCTCTATTATGATAAATATTGTTCGCCAGAGAAAGAAAGAGAAAGAGAAAGAGAGAGAGAGAGAGAGAGAGAGAGAGAGGGAGAGAGAGGGAGAGAGGATAACAAACATTCTCAACTAAAACAACACAGCCACAAAGCAGGCAGGGAATAATTGTTGCAGTATCATGGGAACTACTGTAACACGTGTAAAATTCCACCACCTATACATTCAGTTCTCAGCGGTTATGTGTACTCGCAGATATAAAGACAAAGCAAGGTGATTTTTGAACTGTTGTAATGATGTGGTTGACCATTTTATTTTATTTTTTCAATTCAAATTTATTTGTATAGTGCTTTTCGTGATACATATCATTGCAAAGCAGCTTTACAACAGAGTAATGTTTACAGTAAATGTAGTAGTAGTTTGTA
>JAUMHP010000301.1:470589-487641 GCA_032361065.1 Enteromius trimaculatus
TATTATATATAAATGCATTTATACATTTTATTTTCTTATATTTGATATTATATCTAAATATATTTAATATATAAACAAAACATGTTTTCATTAAATATATACATGCATGTGTTTGTATTTATATATACTTAATAAATATACACAGTACACACACATCTATTATGTAAAGAAAAACTTTTATTTTGGATGCGATTAATCGCGATTAATCATTTAACAGCACTAATATATATATATATATATATATATATAAACACAAAGCTTAATGAATATTCATGACCTAAGCCTTCTCTAGTTTATTTAGACACTTATGTCTTCATGAGTGTTGTAAGCTGGTTGTGTCATCATATGGGAAACTGAGAGGAAGAAGTAGAGAGAGATTTTATCTGTTTTCATATTCCTCTCCACTGAGATGAATTGAGAGATTTAGCGTTTGAGAGCTTTGTTTTGGTTTTTATTACTTGTTGTTGTTGTTTTGTGTATTCATTACATCAAGTGGTTTAATCTGGTCTGGTGTAATTTATCTCTGGAGAACCCCCGCTCGCGCCGCCTCGTATAAAGTGAAATTGATCATTATTTTACCAGCTGAGCAGCGAGCGACGGCACAAACACACATTTCAGGAACAGTGAAAAATGGCTCTGGCAGCAATTAAGCTCACAGTGCAGCCGGGGTTTCTGACGCTACACGCGGTGCTGTGGGGGGATTCGTGAGGGGTTGCCAGATATATCTGGAAAAGTTCCCCCGTCTCCAGGGATCTCATTAACTCCTGTTCGGCTCCGTGTTTTCATCGACGGTGCACTTCTGAGAGGCAGAGAGATGTATTGACTCTTTAATGAAGACTCCGGTCTCTGTAATCATAATGGCTTTTGCAGCATGCACACTCTTTAAGCCCAGAAGTGTGGCTGTTTTATTTTTATGTCTGTGTTGTAATCGCAACCAGAGGAAAGGAGAGATAATGAGAGTTGTAGTGCTGTGTAATCTGGGGTTGTAAGGGTTGGGATCCTCACAAACGTAATGTGGCCATGAAGAGTAAACATTACTGCACAGCAAAGTGTGTGCCCAAAATAAAGTGTGTGTCAGAATAAAGCACACTAAGTTTATTGTGAATTCTTGAGGGTATTGTGAAACATCAGTACTATGTATTTATTTATATTTTAAAGGCCCGGTTTCACAAACAGGGCTTAGCTTAAGCCAGGACTAGACATCAGTTAAATTAAGATGTTTAAGCAACTTTTACTAAAATGCCTTCTAAGAAAATATTACAGGTGTGCATCTTAACACAGAACAATGACACTGACGTGTTTTAAGATATTTCAGAGTAACATATCTTCATCTGAGACGGCTCAAACATGCAATTTAGTCTGGGACTAGCTTAAACCTTGCCTGTGAAACTGCGGGAAACTGTGATTTATTCCAGAGATATACAAAGGTGAATTTTCATCTTCACATGATCTTTCAGGAATCAGTTTAATATGCTGATTTGCTTTCTTATCAGTGATGAGAAACTCTTGTCCAACATATTTATTTCAATATTTTTTTTTTTTTAAACGATGAAACTTTATAAGAAATGGTTGACTAGAAAGATCAAAAGAACAGCATTTTTTGTACCATTATAAGAGTCTAGAATACTGTCACTTTCGATCGATTTAATGCACTGTTGCAGAATAAAAATATTATTTTTGTTAATTTTTTTAAACATTTTAGATTATATTGATGAATAAAAAAAAGTAAAGGTTGTTTTGGTGCAATTCAGTTTTATTTTTAATACATTAAGAAGGAACTACAGCTCATTAGATTGTTAGTTGGTGGTGTTATTATTTTTATTATATTTAAACTGGATGCAAAAATGCAAAAGAGAAAGATTGGATGCTAAATATAGTAAATGTGAAAACTAATAAAAAAGTGTAATAATAATTTAAGTAAATAAGTTCAAACAAATTTTATGAAATGAGTAAAACTGTTATATTTATTATATAAACATGTGCAAATATTTAGATGGATTCTGATTGGGTAAGGTTTCTAAACAGTGAATGTGTACACTGTAACCGTACCTCAGGTGAAGTTGGGACGTTATATAAACTAAAGCTAAATTCACTTACATAACAGATGCCTTACTTAATAACAGGTTTTTAATTTGCAAGAATTATTTGGGACACAGCCTGCTCAGTTTTGGCAAGATTCTTAGTCATTCGTACTGATGCAGACATACTGTATTTACTGTACCATGAGAGAGCGGTATATCAGCACTGAGAGAGTGTATACCACACAGGTTAACACACAGACTAGCATGTTTGATATATTTCTCTACTGATTCATGTCAGTTTTCAGTTGATTTAAGTGAATCTGAGATTTTGTGTGAGATTTAGCAGCGTTTCATATCAGAGCAGCTGCTATCAGGATGATTTACTGTGTCTCCAGTCATTACTGAGCTATTGTCCAAGGGGCAGAAGTGAGGGATGTTAGAGCGGTACGAGAGTCTGCGTTCGAAATGATTACAGGCCTAATACTGAGCTTTACTGACGTTTTGATTCCTGTTTTGACAGGTCATGCACTCAAGCCACAAGTGTCCTCCATATTCACCTCATTCCTGGACGGGTTGAAAAAATTCTACATCACAAAGGTGAGCAAGAACTGTCATTGAGCGTCAGGAAGACATTCAGGTACTCTTAAAGAGCTCCGTTCTGATTGGTCCACCACAGTACTTTGCAAAGGAAACATCCTTAGTAACTTTCTTATTAAACTGGTCAATGTTGAGGTGGATGGAATCAGACCAACTGACCAGAACTAAGGCAACATTTTATCAATTAATAAATTTAATTAATACAATTAAAATGACTTTTTCACCCCAGGTGGAAAGAAGAGGCTAATAGAGATCGCCATACCTGCACAAAAAATATTGTATTCAATTTTCTTTTGCATATATAATTTCCATGTTGAAATATGAAAAAATGAGGTGACAAAATCGAATTAAATTTGCACTAATTTGCAGAGAATATTCATTTCTAGAATAAAAACCTCAACATTGCATAAAGCCAGGTTCAAAGTTCTACTTAAATTTTGATAAAATATTAATAAAATAATAAAAATAACTTTTAATCAAGTTTTTTTTAGGAGGTGTTGTATATATTGAATTTATTTAAATACTTCTTCTTATTCCTGTGGTGTAACTCTGCCCCTCCGCTCTCAGTTTAAAGGATTCGACCCGCACCACCTGTGTGTCGCCACGCTCTTATTTGAAGGGGATCGTGGGAAGGTTTTGCAGCATGAGAAACAGGTTTACGACATCGCAGCCAAATTCGGGTAAGAAAGCACTCATTTTGTGTGTTCTCCTAATCTGTGGAACCAGGGTTACTGTTTCACCAGTTAGGGTCGTGACCCCTGACCTTCACTGACCTCTCTGATTGTATTCAGAAGCACGAGCGTTTGTCTCGGTCGTTCATCAGCACTCTTTCAGTGGCAGTGATGGGTGTGTGAGGAGAGGAGTGAACAGATTGAATGATTTCTGCGTTAAAGCTTGTGTTGATTTGGAGAATATTTAATTAGAGGCTGATCGTGATGGATAGGAGGGGAATCCCAGAGCTGACCTTATCGATCCACTGCTTCTGTGTGTGTGTGTGTGTGTTCACCGCACCACAAACACCTCATAATTTCTCTTTTGCAACATTGACTGTGCTGATAATGTATATTTCCTCCTTCACTTCCCAGTGACCTGTACTCTGCGTGTTTGTTTCAGGGGTCTGGCAGCAGGAGAGGATAACGGTCAGAGGGGTTACATGCTGACGTTTGTCATCGCGTATCTTCGGGTGTGTTATGAAGCAGCTCACACTGAGGCTTTATTTGTTTATGTCTGACCCTCCATGTGTGTGTTTTCATGGCATGGGTTCAGTACGTTGAACACATTCATCTTAGTCAAAAGTGACAGTAAAGACATTTATAATGATGCGAATGATTTCAGTTTTAAATAAACGCTGCTCTTCTGAACTTTATATTAATCTAAAATAGAAAAAAGAAAAAAAACGAGAAAATGTTTTCCACAAAAAATATTAAGCATTGATAAAATTGATTAGAATCAGATTCCTGAAGGATCGTGTGTAATGATGCTGAAAATTCAGCTTTGAAATCACAAAAATAAATGACGCTTTACAATATCTATTTAAATAGAAAACTGCTGTAATATTGTAATCATAATTAACAATATTACTGTATTTTTGATCAAATAAATGCAGCTTTGGTGAACATTAAAATACATTAAGGAAATGAAAACACTGCTAATGCTTTATTGTAAGGTGTCTTTGTTGCAATTTTACATGTGATAACTACTATAATAACAATAAATTATGCATAATTACATGCAAGTAACCCTAAACCTAACCATATAGTAAATACACCTTAAAATGTGGAACAAGTGGATAATCTGACTGACCTTAATCTTTTAAGCAGAAATATACATGTGTGTGTCAATATTAGAAATAGTAGACTGTGTTGATGTATATTTGTGCTTAAATGCACACTCACATTAACTTTTAGCTTACACATTATGAGAAATCCAATTATAAATCCATTTGATTAATTGAAGTAAAAATGCGTTTTCTTTAGCAAGTGGCAAGATGAAAACCACTATTTCCTGTTTCTTTCACGTAGCATCTTTAGGTTAGAAAGTGAAGTTGTGCTCATTAATGTGCCATCTGTGTTGGTGTGCAGGATTTGGGAATGGACTACTATGTGATCGGAGAGTCGTTTGAGACGTCTGTGCCTTGGGACAGGTAAAAGACTTTCAGTTCGTCTCCCGCTGCTGCCCACGCTCTCCCAGATGCTTTTGTTGTCTCCGTCTGAATGGTTTAGGGAAGGTGGGAAGCTTTCAAGGACGCCAAGTCAAAAGAAAAACCTTGACCTCTAACAAAGACGCACTCATTTTCAGACTTCATGTGCACCTGTACAGATCGTGAACTACATGTGAAGTCTTTTCAGCTCCAAACATCCAGAGACTGAGCAAACGTTTGGACTGAGAAGAAACAAGGCAAAAAGCAAAAAAATAATTGGGATTTAAGCATGTTCCATCAACATAAATTGACATTTAAATGACTTCATTTGGACATCTTTAAAGGAGTTTTTCTTATTTTTTATTTTTTTTTGCACCCTCAGATTCCAGATTTTCATATAGCTGTGTATTAGCCAAATCCTCAGTGGAATCAGTGGAAACCTCATTTATTCAATTTTCAAATAATGTATACATTTTAAAAATGGACCCTTATGAGTGTTTATGTAGTTGATCAGTTTGGTGTTTTTTTCAGGGTTCTGGACTTGTGCAGGAATGTGAAGGAGAGGATTGTGAGAGAGTGTAAGGAGAGAGGAGTACAGTTCCCTCCGCTCTCCACGTGCAGGTACACACACGTCTCTCTGACCTTTGATTCACTGAAACTAGCAATCATCTGCAATATTAACATATTATGCTACAAGTTACCCTCAAAAACCCTAGCAATATTGGTGGTGACTTCAGAGGATTGTACAAATCTAGTGATGCTGTTTGATATATGGATGAATTACTCTGTGTTCGTCTGACCTCACCTTTACCGTCACACACACAGAAAGAGAGCATTTTTCAGTCATTCATTTCCTGTCCTTCGCTATCCAGCTGTGTGGGACATGATTGATGTGGCCATTTAACCCCTGCGAAGCAGATAACACAAGCTCACGGCCCTTAAACTTTCACTGTCTCAAAGTCAAGGGTCACAAAGACAGGCCCTGGATAGAAAGCATACCGATGTCCCTCTCTTTCTTTTTGAGTCTTTCTGGGGGAAAAAACAAAAATGCCACCGAAGCCATAAATCTGACTGAACAGGAAGAACATTAAGATAACTACACATAGAAACATCCTGTCACAGATCAGTGGTTAGCGCTGTGTATACTAACATAAAAAGAGAAAACTAAGAGAAATTTAGCAAATAGTTTTTAGATGTTGATTTTTAGTTAAATCTAGACTTTTGATTTCCTTGGTCATACCCAACAAATTGAAGTGCACTCAGTATTTTTTTATTAAACGTTACATTAACAATTATTTTAAGACAATAGGGCAAAAAACCATGGCAGACTGCTAATGGCTCATTTCTGCATCTTAACTATACTGAAAAATAATATTGTTGCTTGGTGCTACATCCACACCACTAGGTGTCAGTATAGGGAAAAGCCGCTGAGTGCAACTTCACAGAACCTGAAAGCGTTGTAACTTTACTTTTTAAAAAATCTTTGTTTTCCTTTTTCTAGAGTTACACAGACGTATGATGCAGGTGCTTGTGTGTATTTCTATTTTGCCTTTAATTACCGGGGACTGAGTGATCCTGTTCACGTCTATGAACAAGTGGAGGTACGTACAGTAAGAGAGATAAGGTCTGAACAAGCACAGTATTCATCAATCACCTGGGAATGTATTTCTGGATTTTGAAGCCATCACATTGTGCTGTAAACAAGGTTTAGTGGACTGCTGTTAAATTCAAAAGAAAGAAATGGTTGAGTCTTTGGCTTTAAAATAAGCAGATGTTAGGGTTGGGTATTCTAGCAATTCCAGTTCAATACCACCAACAAAAAAATCTGATTAAAAACTATTTCTGTGCAAAAAACAGCTGCACAAGTCTGGATTAATTGAGACTGTTTCCCTTTCATAGAATTTCTGAAGGGAAGGATTCAATGACTCACTCAAGATTTACTTGTTTTATTAATGAATGCATCAGTGTTTTTGAATGAATCTGTTGAATTAATGTTTCAAAGACATTTTTACCAACCCCTTTTCGCCACCTAAAAAATGTGCACACATGAATAGTTTGGTAGAACTCATTTGGAACTGAAATGGATTTTCGACTCCCAACCATACTAGATACTGACAATTTCTTTCTTTCTTTCTTTTTTGCCTTTTCTGTGTAGCATGCAGCCCGCGAGGAGATTCTAGCCAACGGAGGAAGTCTGTCTCACCACCATGGAGGTGAATTTCACCATACTTATTAAAAAAAAAAATAGATTAATATATATTCCTTTGCCAGACACAACATATACAGTACTTTGTGTCTAGACTCGACAATTCAGCTTTATTTAAAGAAGTGCAGAGTTTGGGTCAGTGGTTTGTCCTGGTTTATTGGATCTGAAACACATGACTTATCAACATTACCATCCGCCTGCTGCTAGCTAAACATCACCACACTCATTAATCACAGCCACACACACACACACACACACTCTGTAGCCTACGTGAGGTCAAGTGCTGTATAGACTGTTAAAGGCAGAGTTCACTCAGATATTAAAGATCTGTTGTTTTTTCTTGACCATTATGTTGTTCCAAAAACCTCAATAACCTCTTCTCTGGAACACAAAACAGTATTCTCAAGAATAATAACTGAAAAATGTGAATTTCAGGCTTCAAAAGGACATTAAGTACCAAATATGTATCAAAAAGTATTTGTGTGAGAAGTGTAAGATGTTATTACCTAAAAAATTTCCTCTTCCTCCTCATGTTGCAACTGAATTGAATCAGTGAGTGGGGAACTGGATCAGTCTGATTTGTGAAAGAATCATTCATTCATATTCTACAGAAGAACAAAAAGGGCATTTTTTAAACCACATGCAGGTTTTTCATTCATGATTTTTAAATGTTTGAGTGAGCTCCAGGTAATGTGAGTGAGAGAGGTAATGGTGAGCTGATATTTATAAACTTTCCGGACTGTGATCTAAAAGAAAGAAAGAAAGAAAGCCGCTGATGTTGATTGTGTGTGTGTGTGTGTGTGTGGTGGGGGAGTGCTCTGTAATTGTGATTAATAGCGGTACTGCGGTACTATCTGCCTGCCGACAGGCCCTTTTGTCTACACTCAATCACAGCATGACAAATGAAGTGTGTGTGCGTGTATCTGGAAAAACAGATGTAGTCTGGGCTTGCGAGGTGGGAGAGCGCAGGAGAAAAGGCAGAGTTTACTAGCCTGTGTTTACCGCGGGTCAGAGCTGTGAATGCAGCCAAGCACGTTAGCCAGACCTCCACTCGCTTTAAACACAGTCTCTTTGTTACACACTGGCCATGTGTGCACATCTAACAAGCAAACTAAATTAACAAAAAGATGCCCTTTGCACTTTAAAAGGATGCTATTAAACAGATAAAAAGTTAAAATTAATGTACTGCTTTGCTAAAGGTAAAGGGATAAAGAGAAGCCATGCAAACTGCCTTTTGGGATCGCAAGAAAGAAATATATATTTTTTTATACTGATTTCTTTTTAATGATTTGGTCAAACCAATTGGCAAAGCATTTGTCAGTCATTTGACTGTATAGCTTTGAGAGGTGGCTGACATTCGTACTTATCACTGTGCATTAGTTAAAACGCCTATCCCTAGCAAACAGAACTAACTAAAGATTTATTTCACTGAAAAAATGAATGGATTCTTAGAACATTTTAAAAGTAATGAATCAGTGAATCATTTATAAACCTTTTCATTGTACTGAACTGTCCAAAAAAACATAGCAAACAAGCTATAGGCTTCTTCACTTAACTTAATCAAACTGAACTTACTATGAACATTTATTCCACTACAATATTTTGTAAGTAATACTCTGATGACTCATGGAAATTCCTTGAAATTATCCAACAAAACACACCTTGCAAACTAAAAAATACACCAAAAAAAGAAGAGCTTTCAAGAACATTTGAGTTAGTGGTTCATTAAATCGAACTGTCCAAACAAACCATGCAACCCTATCAAACAGAACTAACTTAACATTTATTTCACTAAAAAAAAGTGGGGCTTCTATTATAATTAAAATGATGCCTTAAAAATTCTGTCATTTTTTTCTGGTGCCGTGACCCGGATTCAATGAATTCTTGTTGGACTTTGCAGCAGGAGTTCAGCATTGTGTGTTTATTAAATTATACAACGAACCTAGCAAACAAAACTAATAAAAAATTAATTACAAAAAGTAAACAGCCTCTGAAACCATTTTGAAAGTAATGGTTACTTATATAAATGAAGTGAATTATTTGTGAGCTGTGAAATGAAATGTCTAAATATACAGATTCACTAAAATGTAATGAAACGTTCCAATGCTCAAAAGAACAACAATCTCGTCTGCCGCCCAACATCAGTACTAGTAGTATGTTTTAGACCAACGTGACCTCTACGAATTGCAGTGTTGTGACCCGGACCAGAAGAATTCTTTTCGGACTTCACAGTAGGAGTTTTGCGTTGTGCATTTATTGAAATTATACAATGAACTTAGCAAACAAAACTAATAAAAAATGAAGTACCAAAATGAAAGGTTCTCCGGGAACATTTTGAAAGTAAGGATTCAAATCAGTGAATCACTTGTTAAAGGGGTTCATGGAATCAAACTGTCCAGATAAACCTGGCAATCTTAACAAAGAGAACTAAACATTTATTTCTCTACAACAAGTAGGGCTTGCTATATTACTATACTATTACTATTTCACAAAATCAAAAAAAAAAAAGTTAGAATTGGTGAATCATTTGTGAGCTGTGGAATGAATTGTCCAAATGAACCGATTCACTAAAATAAAACTTTCCAGCATTCACAAGAACAACAATCTCCTCTGCCGCAAAACATTACTAGTAGTAAGTTTTAGACTAATGTGACCTCTACGAAGTATAGGGTTTTATTTTCTAGTGCCGTGACCCGGATCAGAAGAATTCTTGTTGGACTTCACAGCAGGAGTTTTGTTTTTTCGGGTTTGTTTGTTTGTTTGGCACCATGCAGACATGCCTAAAGCTTTCTTCTAAATCTCAGAGCACAGCATGTGTAAACGAGGACAGCGTAGAGTACGAACAGCATGTGTGTGTTTGTGCAGGTGAAGAGCAGGGGTTATAGGACAAACGAGTGCATCAGCCTCAAACACTCGCACCGCTTCCGCTTCTATCAGCCATTATTGGACACACACCTATGCTTTTGTCTCTGGCTGGAGTTTTTTGCATGTCTCAGCTGTGCGAAAGTGGTTATGAGAGATGAATAGTGACAGGGTAGTGATGGAAAGAGAGCGCGGGAGTATGGGCTGATGGCGAGATGATAGATGTGTAAATTATCTCCGTGATGGAGGCAATGATGCAGTCATGCCTCCTTCTGTTTCTGTCTGTCGCGCAGCAGAGGCACAAATACACCGCTGGGGGTTTCAGGAGGGGCCCCTCCTGATTGGCTTGCTGTGTGTTCGGTGGGCTGGCGTCTGTTCTTACGAGTGAGGTGACTGGCTCTGGGGTTGGGTGTTGCCAATAGTGGGCTGCCCTTGCCCTTAACCCCGCCCCCTTCTCAAACAGTAACGTATGATGACGGTATGCCGTCTGCTCGCTTATCAATCATATTAAGAGTGTGACACAGAAAAAGAGGAGACGGGGACATCAAGCTTCCCTAAACTGCTGCTCTCACTAACAATATGCTGTGTTGTATTTATATGAACCGAACACTCATAAAGGACGTCGTTGTTTTAATGATCTGAGAAAGAAATCATTACAGTATTATATTATATAATTATATATTTTTTTGAGCATTGGTTTCATTTTTATTATCTAATAAAAACGTTTTTGTATTTTTTTTTTAGTATTACTGAAACATACAGTATAGGTGTGAATCATATCTAAGACATTTTTTTATGTATTGATATCGACTGATATTGAATTATTGATTGTGCTCATTTGAGTGCATTTTCCTTAATCTAACACACAAAGTTTATATTTAGAAAAAAACAACAATTAATATGATATAATAATGTTTTAAGAACACCAGCAATTTCAATAATGTTTTAATTATAGTGATTTAATAATTCATGAATGAATTGCTCTTGCAAACATTGTGTTTTTTTATTTTTATATTATGCAAATAAAAAGGTTTTAACAATGTGGGACAAGTATTATACTATGTTTAGCGCTGTCAAACCGTTAATCTTAATTAATCAAGTCCAAAATAAACGCTTGTTTACATAAGACACACACACACACACACATATATATACACACACATATATATATAGATGCTGGTGTTTGTCTGAAGCAGACAGACAGAGGAAGTTTCTCTCTCTTTCTCTTTCTCTCCGCTGGGAGCGCAGGCAGCATAATGAGTTTGATAGTCTGCTGCTCTCCATAAATCACATCATGCAAAACATCTCGGCGTTTGAGCAGTGCTGCCCAGCCCTACAACATCCATCATCACCCATCTCTCTCTCTCTCTCTCTCACACAGTGGGAAAACTGCGGAAGGAATGGATGAAAGAGAGCGTGTCCAGCGTGGGCCTCGGCATGCTCCAGTCGGTGAAGGAGTACGTGGACCCTCAGAACATTTTTGGAAGCAGAAACCTGTTGTAATTCTCTAATACTCTGTACTCCTTCGTCTTCTAGTCATATTTGATTTAAACTTCATATTCCTGTGTTTCTTGGTGTGTGTGCACACAGTAATTCGATAAACCGTTCTCCTGTTTCCCATTAACGCCACCCTCTTGCGTTATTGTCACCTTTGACCTGGTCTGTAGCGAGGTGGCAGGACTCGAGTGTCCGTAACCTCCTGCCTCCTCGCGATCACGTGAACGGAGTTCCCGCCGGTCTTCCCATTGCTCTTCTGATGGAACAGGTTTTTGATACTGTAACGTCTGGATGCTTCTGTGTCTGTGTTTGGGACATTAGCACTGACTGATTTATGCTTTCAAAGCAGTGTGCCTTCTGTCTGTCCGTCCGTCTGTCTTACACTCCTCTTTCTGAGTGGCTAAATGTTTACTGTGTCTTTTATCCTCTCTTGCTTACTGTAATTTTGCCTTTTCTATTCATCTGTCCAACTAGGTGTAATATCATTTTAGAGTGCATCTTATGTCCAAAAAAATGTCCAATTTGTATTGCGCTCCAGAATCAAAAGGGACGAAAACTAGCCAATTTTTAAAAATATTTTAGTCTTTTTTTTTTCTCTCAGGTTTAAAAATAAATATGCACATTTCCCTTTAGATGTCAGTATGATAATATGCAAAAAATCCAACGCTATCAAAATAATTAAATACAAATATTTATCTGTATTGTAATAATTAAAGCAGGGTAATATAAATTTCTTAATTTCACTGATACAATGTGTATATTTTAATACTGTCAAACAATTAATTGCATCCTAAATAAAAGTTTGTTTATATATGTGTCTGCTGTGTACATTAAGAATTTGTTTTACAAAAATTAAAATAGGGAATATAAAGTTCAGTAATCGTTATAGCTAGTTTTGTTTACATAATGTGTGTATTGTGTGTGTATATATAAAAGTACACACACATGCACGTATATATTTAAGAAAATGTTATATTTGTTTAATAAATATACATATAAATATGTATAATGCATAAAATGTAATGCATAATTTTTCAATATTTTTTCAAATATATGCTGCATGAATGTGAATTTATGTTTACATAATAAACCAGCACAGTACGCATTATATACAGTAAAACTTTATTTCGGATGTGATGAATTGTTTGACAGCACTACAAACACAAGATTGTATTTAGTTAAAAGTTAAATAAACAATAAACAGTACAAAAAATAAATTATTAATAAATGCAATTTATATAATTATCTAAATAAGGTAATTATTTAGTTAATTCTCGTCATAACTTATATGGCGTGTGTTTGTGTGTATGGAAGCATATGTGTAGCAAAATTCAATTTGTAATGCAATATTTAAAATGGAAATTACTAATTATTTAAATTGATGTGGTGTATGTTTTCCATTACACCACATGTGCCAAATTGGGAGCAGACGTAAAATGTAAATGAAGTAATATTATTTACATTTGCCATTGACAACAAAAATATCAATATGCAAATTGCACACTAATTTTAATGCTGTATAAGTTGCAAAATTAAACTTAAAATGTATAACCCTAATAGATTTGAAATGTGTAACATGTCCAAGCAGAAATAGTAGCAAAATGATTATTTAAATTTGATTTGTCTGAAATGCAGATGCGTCTTTGAAAATACATTCCGAGCTGGCCACGCCCACTCTCTGTCAATCATTGCTTCAAGACGGGGATTGGTGGAAGCATGCTACATTTAGATCGTTCAAAACATGGCGGCTGGAGATATGAAGTGGAGCTTTGAAAGCTTTAATAGTTTGTCTATTTAAAGTTTAATTCATAACCGCTGAAAGCTATGTCTTTGTCAGCTTTTTGTCCGCTCCATGGATCTGTAGCGTAATACCACAAATAGACGTGCGCAGAATGTGCGGCGTCATGATGAAAATGCAATCATAAGTGTCCTAACTGTCAGTTTAAATGCATTTTGGACAAAATTTGCTACTATTTCTGCTTGGACACGTTACATACATCAGATCAATTAGGGTTGTACATTTTCATTTGAATTTTGCAACTGATACAGCATTAAAATTAGTACCCAATTTACATATTAGGATTATTGTTGTAAATGGCAAATGTAAATAATATTATTTAATTTACATTTTCCTTCTGCACCAAATTTTGTGGTGAAAATGTAAATTTAAATACAGATTTACATTGTCATTTTGCGTATTGCATTGCAAATTGAATTTTGCTACACATATGCTCCCATATAGATGTGTGTGTGTATATGTGTATATATATGTGTTTATATATATATATGTATGTTTATGCATGCGCACACGCAGACACACACAAAACAAATTATTATTGCAGTAATATTTTTTTTAAATCATTTACTAATCTGTGCCCTTCCATTTTTTTTCTGTAATAGAGATGAAATACGAGCTGGACATTTTGCTGAGATTCACTCTGTTGAGAGGTGCAGTTAGTGTCAGATCTGTTGAAATCTCCCGAAGCTGTGGGGTTAAACAGAGATGTTGTGTTGTGGCTGGCTGACAGAGGTTCTGAACAGCGTGCATCTGGTTTGATCGTCAAATCTCTCCTCATGTTTCTACCAAAGACTGTCAGCGTCTCTCCTCCAGCCACACACACATCCTCTACATCCTGTATATAAACAAGAATACACGTTCACTCAAGATCCATCACCATAAATTGTATTTTTATAACACAACATATGCAAAAAGATGATCTGAAATCTAAAACATTATGTGTGACTGTTACATCAATTGATTTGTATGCATTCAAGCAGAACTGCTCCTCCATTCATCTGTTGTTCTCCCGTCTTTAAGTGTGTAGGAGATGCTTGCTTTTCAAAGAAATAGCTCACTTAAAACAGAAGATGCTGTGTTAAACCCAGTGACTTTCTTCTGAAGAACACAAAAGACGACATTTGGAAGAATGTTCATGCTGCTCTTTTCCAGACATTGGAAACAGTATTGAAAGAGATGAAAGGCAGTCCACGCAATTATAAGTTCATATACCAAGCCTTCTGAAGATATCATGTGCCGCATTTCAAACCTTGCTTAATTATGTTAATGAGACACATGACCACTGCCATTAATATCAGACGCAAATAAGTTACTGCTGAGACTTTGCGGTGCTTTTTTATTCACTTTCAATAAATCGGCATGATTGTTCTGCTCAGTGTTTGTGTTACACAGAAGAGTTTGGACCTTACCATGAAGGCTTTGTTTTTAAGTGAACTATTCCTGTAGACCTGCCGTTTGGAGAAAGAGACGCAGCCGGAACGGATTGATTTAACACGGCCTGGACTTCACACTTTACTACAGTGGCACTTTTGTACAACATAGAAGCTTGTTAAAGAAATAACGCGACAGCCTTGCAGGGCCTTTATTTGCAGATGTCCTGCACACTGCTGAGAGATGTCTGTCCTCAGCAGAGCTTTTTACTGCTTTCCCAGACGACACAAGACCATTAATAAGTGTCAGAGGAGCTTTTTCATGTCTTCTGAATCCATCTGAACTCTTTTGTGTTGCTGAAACGCAAAATGAAGGATCAGTCGAGGTTTTGTTGCCCCTCGGAATGATTCCTGAATGGTTTCATCATCAAAAAGCAAAACGACTACATCCGTATCAACAGATTTCAGTCTGAATATTAAGAAGCTTCCCCAGATTTCCTGGTCATGTGTTTAATATCAGAGTACATTTTGTCAAAGCTGTTTGTGCAATAAATGAAGAGAACATGTTGGAACATTTCAGATCTCGTGTGCTCTGTCATTATTGCTCGTCATATTAAGATCTTTCCTGTAAAGCACCCTTCCTCTTCCTGATGATCTGTAGTGTGCCCAAAAATACTGTGTACATCCAAACTGCACTTCCTGCTAAATTTCATCTCAACACCTTTCATTTAAAACGATCTTTCATTTCCAGGGAGATTAAGCTTTACACTTACTTTTCTCAAACAGTTAATGTTGTTTTGCACAAAAATGTTAAAAAATGATGTGATTTCTAGTGTTACGCATGTATTTGTTTCATATTTTGCATACTGCTTTGTAAAAAATTGCTCGTACAGTTTACTGTATTAATCTTGAAATCTTATACTGTGAAATATTTTTACAAAATTGTATTAAACTAATAATATTCATATTCCACCAAATATACTTACTGTCTGGTGAAATGATAGTACGAGTATATAGATGTTATGTGACCAATCAGCCTCCAAAATCTGGACAGGCTTGGAATAAATAGTGCATTAAACGAAATTGCATTTCATATAAAGTCACATTACAATTGGAGTACTGGGAACTTTCAAATGACTTAAACTGTTTCAAATAAATGCTATACAAATAAACTCATTTTATTTCACTCCAGCAACTGTTCCAGAATATCACTGGCCGTAGAAAACATGGATGTATGAGGTAGCCTCATTTTAAGTGTGATTTATACATTTGGTAAAATGCATGTTGCAATAGAATAGTTGATTTAGTATATTACAATAAGGACAATTTATACAATGACAAATATTTAAATATTAATAAAAAAGGGTGTTTTTACATTTCACATTTTGTGCTTTAAATAAATAAGATTTGGTGCAGTTGAAAAAAACTAACTATAAGCTCTAATTTTTTTTAGATTATATTTGTGCTAAAGAACTGTTGTGATAAATTATCGGTAATATGGTCATAATCCAATTAAATGTTTCTCTAACATAATATCTACTAATTCAATATATTTCTACTTTTTAATTTAAACTTAAATTATGCATTTTAAAATGCATTTTAATTAATTAAAAGACAAAAGTGTGACAACAATTTATGAAAAATGTCTTTGCTATCATGATGATATTGAACACTTAATAAATAGTAATTTAGTTACAGTTTAGGATAACATGCATATAGTTTTCTAAAAACTACAGTTACAGTGTGCAAAGGTACTATTAACTAAATGAAACTGTATAATGCAGAAGAGAATGTTTAACAGTGTGAAGGTGTGTACAAGATTACAGATTTTTATTTTTAGGTAAACGTCTAGGATGCTGTCCATTACTAAAATTAAAATTAAAACTTTTTTTCTGAGATGCTTTAAAAGTCCTTCCATAAGGATACACATCTTTCTTTTTCTGACATAAGAATGATGATTGACGATTCATGTAACACTGATGACTATAAAAGTCTTATCAGTTGATTAAAAATTAGTTTGTCACCTGAAGAACACTCAGTTGTTTAAACATCCGGAGAGGACGATTAGTTAGAAGAAGAGAAGGGCCGCTGTGTGCAATACTTGTTCGTAGAGATGCTAATAAAACAGATGCTCCGGTGTAAATGCAGTTTGTGTGAGAATGTGTGAATGATTGTGTAATGTGCAGAAAAGCGTGTCTCCACGCGGTGTCACTGTTGAGGCTGAGGCTGTCTTCCCGTTACACTGATCACACCTGAACTCATTGGTGCTTCGTGGCCTGAGCTATGTGTGTCAGGTTAGTGAGACGTCTGCAGGATCCGTCACAATACATGTCTCATTCTCCTTCAGCATAGACATGATGAACCAGGATCATGCATTACAAACACTGATTCAAAAACATCATCCATTCACTGTAATATATATATATATATATATATCTTTTGTTGTTGTTGTTGTTGTTGTTGTTAATTAAAAAGTTTAAGTTATATATATATATATATATATATATATATATATATATAAAGTATATATTTGTGTGTGTATGATTTCACACTTTAAATAA
>JAUMHP010000301.1:522942-534048 GCA_032361065.1 Enteromius trimaculatus
AACTATGCATATACTCCAAATGGTTCAAAAGCAGCATGCAATTCATTTTGGATATGCCTTTTTTACGGATTTTAGGCAAAATGGGTTTACAATTAGTATATTTACATCTATGGATGTAAAACTTTCCAATAAATAACAAGAGGTTTATACAAAAACTTGCATTAAGCAGATTTTTATCTTTAACAAAAAAACTAACTGAATGTATTTATAACATAAAGAAAAGTAAAAAAAAAAAAAACATATTCTGGACGATCAGGTCATTAACCTTTTTCAAGAAAGACTGTACATTCCCAAAAGAAATGAGTCACTGTTTCAGAAGAAAACTGACAAAATGAACAAGATGCATCAATGTCACTCTTGAATTTTTGCAAAAACTGCTAAAAGAAGTTATTTCCTTAACTTTATTTGTTTAAAAAAATGAATCGTACCATTATACAGTATGAAAGAAGGAAAGGGGGCGCATGCTTTAAAGATAGCGAGTATGTAGTGGTAGGCCAGGTAGCCTACAGAGAGAGTCTTCTAAAAAAACAGGAAAAATAATTACAGAGAGGAGAAATCCAAGCTGAGGCAAGTGTTTTGTCATATATGTTTATTATATATATTAAGACTTTTCCCTTTATTTAGGTTATTTAATTTGTTTGATGTGGTTGTGTTCAATTGTTCAACTAAAGTTTTATTAAAATGTTAAATAAGAGTAACTGTGTATTTTTTAATGAACAATAAGAATTAAAAAGTTGCTTATCAATACACAAAACATTCACAATTGATAAATTGGGCTAAAATGGAAGGCTCTGAGTGATGCTAAATAAAGAGCCATTTGGGAGCCGAGCCAAAAGAGCCGAATCTTAGAAAAGAGCCGAAATGCCTTTCACTATTAAATAGACTGTAGATAATGCTACTTAACGAATTTAAGGCAGTTGTTGTAATGGGGTATAAGCGAGGAAAAACTGAGAAATGCCTCCTGCAGCTGATGTTAACACCGGTTGTCACAGTAACTCACAGACAACAGTGGGGTGGCTAACGGTTACTATTTTACTGTAAAAATCCTATTTATTTATTATAAATTGTAAGAGTCACCCCAGAAAAGCTGATTCTTCTATCAGACACTTCTATCAGCAAAATTGTGCCTCAGTCAAACGCGCTGTCCTTTGCTGCAGATGAGATGACGTACCAGTCTGTGCCGTTATTTTACTTTCATACCTCGTTACGAAATACAAGGTTCTCAACTGTATGTTGAACAGATAGTTCTTACTATTACTGTATCTGTGTTGGAAATAGATGTGCTACTTAATGTTTTGTAGCAACTGTGATTTTATTCAGATGTTTAGAAGTTGTAATTACATTATAAATAAACTTACTGTCGCAAAATAAAGCATGCAGGCCTGACTGTGTTAAAAATGAAGGCTCCTCTGTTGCGCTGAGAAAGAGAGAGAGAGAGAGAGAGAGAGACGTGCACCTCCCCGTATAGCTTTGTAACACCAGCTCCCTGAAGCGCGTGAACTGAACTCCACCAAACGACAGTATATGACGACAATTTACACGACTTTACAGCTTCCAACAAACGGGACAAGCATTTGCGTAAAGTTTTGGGGGTTGCGACAACATCCTCGACAACAAACAAGGTATGGCAAGGCTTTTCTTACAGAACATTTTATATTATTTCACTACTTTATTATAAAACTATATTCTGGTTGAAAACTCTGATTAACCGAACCGTTATGTAGTAAGTTGTAAGTTAACGGTTACCAGGGTTGCGCTGAAGGCATTCATCTCATTAAACAATGAAGTCCTTCAGTCGCCCTTTTCATAAAACTTCAAGTTTGGCCAAAACAACAACTAAACGTCTTTGTTTAGATTATACAGATTATATTTCTCAACTTTCTTTGGAGTTTCAAAAGTTCTTGACTATTTGGATGTAACAGATGATGATTTATTTTGTTTGTTTATTTATTATATATTTTTTGTTGTTTTGCTGTCATTATGGTTTTGTAAAGAACTACTAGAGAATTTAAAGCTCTTTGGGGAAAAAGTGCTTTAATGCATCACACCTTAAACTCTTTGGGTTATTATTTTATTTTACAGGGCAGGCTATGAAAACAGTAAGATATGAGCCTGGATCAACATTACTTATCCCAGTCCTTACCCCTACCCAAATATATGTCTAAAATCAGTGGGAAATGATAGCTGATTAACAAGGGTGTAGAAGCACCAAACCCTGATTATAAACCTAAAACAAATATTTGCTGAAAAATTATTCCTCAATTCTTGGTTGGTTAATTGGAATGTTGTTCCAGGAACATCTTGTACTTGGTGAAATCATGCTCACCAGGGATTGGGATATAAGTCTATATTTTTAGACAGTAATGTTGATCCAGGATCACGTCACAGTGACCATGAAATCATTGCTGAAGTTTTGATTCATTCTGCAGGGGCGTGTCATAATTACTAAATAATTTGTGGCTCAGTTGTGCCGTGAGCTAGTTTGTGTTGACCCCATCGTAACTGCAGTCACGTTTCTTAACAGATCACATTTCCAGAGAGAGAATGATCACACATCTCTCATTAGGATCATAAAGTCTGGAACACATATGGAAAGATCCTGCAGAGAAACATTCCTGCTTGAGCGAGAGGTTTGTGAGTTAGTGACAGAGCTGAATCATAAAAACCTCCTGTGCTCGTGCTGGCCAATCTCTGACCACAGACTCCAGCGCTCCGGAAAACAAAACACGGCAATGATTTTATGAGGGACGAAGTGTGTGTGTGTGTGTGGAAGTGCCATACTCAGTCCACATCCTTTCTTTTCAATCATTCTTCACTCTCTCCCTCTCCCTCTCTCTCTCATTCTGCTCAGTAACAGGGAAACACCCATCAGGGATATCACCAATCTCTCTGTGAAATCATCGGGAACTCTTGCAGAGGAGCTGAAGTGTGTGAGCGGGACGCTGGCAGGTAATTCTCTAACTCTGAAGAGACTGTGTTTGGACTGAGGCGCCTCAATCGCTGCAGAATCTGGGATCAATTTTGATCAAGGCCTACTCATGTAGACTGTGTGTCTGTTAAAATAGTTCTGTGCGAGTGGCTTGATCTGTTATGTAACTTTGTCTCACATTTTCCTTAAAATTTTAAAAATGTCTTTGAAGGAAGAAGAATAGATTGTTTTTGACGTGTATAGTAAATGTATTGAGCTAAAAAAATATTTTAACTAAACATTACTTTTGATTGGATATTTTAGTGTCTTTGTAAATATGAGCACAGTTTGAAACATTGTCAATATGATTATTGTCAATATTACAGTATTCTAGTAATAGTTTACTAACAGCATGAACTTTTTTTTGTTGGTTGATTCTCCTGAAAAGAGTAAACAGTGCTATGAAAGCATTGCTCTTTAAAACCTTCAAGCTTACTGGAAATGCATGCAAAGTAGGCAATTTTGCTTAGTTGCTAAACTGGTACAGGCTGTACACACAGTACTGTACAGCTTGAGTCCTGTAAACACACAAATCATGATAAAAGAGCACAAAGATTTAAGGAAGCAAGCTTAAATGGCATACAGTATGCATTTTGTATCACACGTTTGCTTTGGTTAACACTGTCGGTTATGTTTAGGTTAGGGTTTAGAGTAGGTGCTAAGTTATTTTCAAACTTCATAGAGCATTAATCTTCTAGTGCACTCACTTTTACTTTTCCAAAATGAATATTATTAATATTAATCAATACAAATTATTAATATTTAAGTTTAGGTATTGGGATTGGGGATGTCAAATCAGGCATTAATATGTGCTTAATTGTTACTAATAAATGGCTTATAAGCAACTAGTTGAGAGATCCTAAAATGTTACTGTAATTTCTAAACTAACAGCAGATTGATTGATATTAATGGGAATGCAAGATTAAAAAAACAAGATTTTTGGAACATTTTAAAATATAGATTTATCTGTTTTTGCAAATTAACATATAATTCATATAATTTTGCAGAAATGTCATCACTCTTATTGAGTGAGCCTACACAGTAGCATTAGATCAACCAATGACGTGACAACGGGGTGGGGCTAACTGTTCAACCGACCAATGTCAAGTCAGGGTGGGATCTGATTAATCTTACAATAAATATTAAATAGGCCTGTCTCATTAATCAATATATCAACTTAACTCACAATATATGTACATGCACTTTATCATTTTTACATAAAAATGAATGTCACCATGTTTTTTGTGTCTTTTTGTACATAATGTGGCATAGTCGTGAGGTGCTAGTTTAAATGTAGGAAGTCAATGGTGACCCAAAAAAAAAAACAGCCAACAAAACAAACTTTCTTCCTTCAAAATATCTTCCTTTGTGTTCGACATTCAAACAGGTTTGGAACTACTTGAGCATGAGTAAATGATGACAGAATTTTAATTCCTTTAAGGAATCTGTGCCTTTTGTGCATGTGTGTTTAATATTTTGATACTTGATTTCCACTATCTAAATATACTTATGTATTTATAGTTTAAAGTGTGTAGGCCTTCTTGCATTCATAGTATTATGCAGTTATACTATGAAGCGGCATAAAATGGTCTTCTTATTTCTGGGGCAATATATCGGACAACAGGCCTAAAATAGATGTTCCTTTCCTGTTTTGTTTCTAGAATGATGACCCAGGAATACGGAGATTATCAAAACGACACTTACGAAAACCTGGACTATGGATATGTGGAGGAGACCAAGAATGAAAGCTACACTCAGAGAGAAGCTCTTCACATCATATCAGTGATTATCTACAGCCTGGCCTTCACTCTGGGAGTATTCGGGAACGGCATGGTCATCTGGGTGACTGCCTTCAAAAGCAAACGGACGGTGAACAGCATCTGGCTGCAGAATCTGGCCATCGCCGACTTCGTGTTTGTCCTCTCCCTGCCGTTCTCCATCGACTATGTGCTGAGAGACTTTCACTGGCTCTTCGGGAAGACCATGTGCAAGCTGAACTCCTTCGTGTGCACCATAAACATGTACGCCAGCGTGCTGTTCCTGACCGTGCTGAGCTTGGACCGCTACGTCTCGCTGGTCCACCTGAGCTGGTCGGAAAGGTACCGAACCATCCGGAGGGCCTGGTGGGCATGCGCTCTGATTTGGATCACGGCCTGCTTTCTAAGCTGCCCGTCTCTGATATTCCGCGACGTGATCCAGCATAAAGGGAGGGTGGTGTGTTTTAATAACTTTCATGAAGAGGACAGTCACACGATCATGGTGAGACACATTGCGATGGTGTCTCTGCGCACCACTGTGGGCTTTCTGCTTCCGTTGGCTACCATCACCATCTGCGGGGTTCTGTTGGCGGTCAAGATGCGGCGCTCTGACTCAGTCCGCTTGACCAGCTTCTCCAGAACCGTGTCTGCCGTGATTCTCGCGTTCTTCTTGTGCTGGGTGCCCTTTCACACCTTCAGCCTGATGGAGCTGAGCATGCATCACACCTCCTACCTGCACTCCGTGCTCACCGTGGGCTTCCCGCTCGCCACCAGCCTGGCTTTCTTCAACAGCTGTGTCAACCCCATTCTCTACGTGCTGCTCACCAAGAAGGTGCGTAAACTGGTGAGGACCTCGTGCTTGAAATTCACCAAGAGCTCGCTGAGGGAGCTGAATCAATCTGTGTCCGCGACCGAGGTAGACTCGCCGCTGCCCAGCTGCTCTCCTGAAGAAGCCACGGTCAACTCCTCCCTCTGATCCGCTCAGCCATCGCTCACAAACTCAACGAGCTTTGGGCTTTGAGCTTTTGAGATTAAACTTCTAGAGCGCCGACTGGACTCAAGTATATTTGGACTAAGTGGTTGGGAAATACTGGCTTTCGTTTCTTATATAGCTCATTGCAGTAAATATGTATTTAATGCAACATCCATATGTCGTACAATTAAAAAAAAAAAAAAAAGATTTACCTGTAATCATAAGAAAGGAGTTAAGTATTGCTGTTGGAAAGGGCTTTGTTTAGATTTAATTTTAAATGTAAATTCATTTTACTTATTACCATGTATTACCTTTTGGATGCACTCCACTGAAACAATAAACTTGCCAATGCTAATGTCATAGATTTATACTGCTTGTATAAAATATGTAAAAATAAAATTAAAAAGCAAGAATGTGAGTTACGGTGAGAATCTTGTAATGTAAGTGTGTTGGATTGACCCTTTAACCAAATACCTCAAATGATATGCATATAAACTGTTTCTATGTAATGTTAAACACAACTTTTTTCAACTTTGCTGGCATGACAAAGAAACTTAAAACAACTAAAAAATGAATAGAAGTTTTATCTGCTTCATTCACTTCCATTGTGCCTTTATGGAAATTAAGGAGTAAAAAATGTTTTTGTTTTTTTTTTATGGTTAATCAGCCTTATCACACCATGTTGTTAACTAAGCTTAACTTGAGTTAAACTCTATTTTATCACATTTTTAGCACATATAGTATTTTGTATGATGATTCATCATGTCAGTCATGTTTAGTTCTGCTAAAATTATTCTGTATAAAAGCCAAAATGTAGATGGAAAAAGTACAAACAAAAAGGAGAACAAAAAGCTCAGAGCTGGTAAAAAAGGCAGCCTAATGTTTTAATCAATAGCTAAAATTAACCAACAACACACATTTCTATTGAAATTAGAGATGCTGATATAGAGTTTTGTCTTATTTAAAGTAAAAACTAAATTAAAGCATATCTGAAAAAGATGCATGCACATGTTAAAACAATGACCAGTTTTCCACACTCAGTTGCTGCATGTTTGAATCTTAATACCTTAATATAATTACTATTTGATTATGTTAAAGACACAAGTAAAAAATACACCAGAAAAAGGTGAAGTTACGCCACATTTTCACTTTTTTTGGGGACTGATGATGCCATTGAAATGTTTCACTTCTGCTTATTTTTTGTGGAAATAAGTTTTTTTTAACCAAAATGTATGTTTAGTGGTGTCAACAAAATTGCGGAAATATTGAAAGAATCTTGAATATTCCCTGTTTTTTTTTTTCCAGTCTTGTCCCAAACAGAGTTTGCATTGATGCAAAGATAGTACAAATCATTTTAATTAAAAATAAAAATGAAAATATTAATTTAAATGTCAAAACAAGAACCAAAATCTTTTAGTTAAGCTTGGTTGATCTTCAACACATGAGTGTTTAGTAAATGAATATCCACACAGTAGTTGATTGTGGGGTTCACCATTGCTTGTTACTATGAGTTACGCAACAATTAGATGTTAGCCAAATTTACAGAAGGAGGAAGAAATAGAGCCAAACAGCCAAGACACGAGCCAAGGAATGAAGCTAGAAATAGGGCAGCAGCAACTGTGTTTAACAATAAAACCTGCATTCACACAAGAGCCATTCAACACTGTCCCAAACATAACATCAGACAACCAAAACTCAGCCACTCTACAGAGGAGGCACTTAAGAGCACATATGGTGACAGGACTTACATCTGTTTAGAGTTTGCATCGCTTCATTCTCAGAAAAAAAGAGTGTGTGGAGTGCAATTAAATATATTAATATTCATCTTAAAAATAAAGTCAATGAATTCTACACACATTAGTGTTTTCAAACTACCGCTGGTTCTTCAAACAGATAGTTGTGCTGGTCGGGCAAACGGGTTAAAGGTTTGGAGAGTTAGGACATAACAAAGCAGCGGACTGGAGCAAGATGAGACAATGTTCTTATCATGTAAAATATTATTTTCATTTAGTACCGCACATATGCTACAAAATATTGGACACGTTTTAAGAAACATACGAACTGTTTGCTGCTGTGTTTGTCAGTGACATCTGCAATCAAATACAGGAAATTCCATTGCATTGGCTTGATAGAAATCTGGCAACGAAATGGAGGCCAGATTTCCACATTTTTCGAGGCAAGCAAAGCTGTATTTTTCCTAAAAAAATTCAAGTGCCAAAGGAGAAATCTTGGATAAATTTGACCTTAATTGGAGTCTTATATCAGATCTTTGGTGCTTTACAAAACAGGGCTTAACAATGTTTTTCATCTTCAAGAATTGCTCCGTCTTTTAGAAAATGTTGATCATCAACTTCAGTTTGTAGTTTTTACAAACATGTAACCAAACTTAACCAACCAGTAACAAATTGAGCCTAAATGAAGGTAATAGGGTAAAGCTAGTTTCATATATTAGCATTCACTGTAAATTAAAGCAGCAAGTAAAAAGTTGGTTTGGTCATTTTAACACTTATTTGATTAACAGGCTTGAATGAATACGACAGTGCAGAACAGTACAAGTGGTCCTAATACATTATTTCTGGGTAAGGAATGTTACAGTTTTTGTGCTGGAGTAAATTTGACTGGATCCAGTCAAAACATCTGCTGTACCCTGTTGGCCAGTTTATGTGATCTTTCTCTGTTTCCTTCGGAGAATTCTTGTTTCTGAAAGCAGAATGCCGTCTTTTATTTGACTTCTGTGTTCTTTGTTTTGTGTTGGCTTCTTGAATCTTTGTTCACTGTCCACAAATATCATTACTTTCCCAGATCTGTGAGCTGCTTCAGCACTAACAAACTTTACAATAAATCATTTGTGGTTGATTGATGTTAAGAAAATAAAATGAGAACAGCAGAAGGATCTGGAATTGGATAATGCATCTTATTTGTAAATTCACCCCCTCCTCCGACGCATTGTTTTCTATAAATTGCCTAATTTACTCCAGATGGACCACATTTTTTTGTATTTCATGGCTCAGCATTATTAGAATTGTAGTGCTTATAAAAGCTGAAAACTGCTTCTTCATACATCACTGTCCATTACTGCTATGACAATGACATAATGCATATAAAACATTCATTTATACCAAATGATTGACTTAAATGTGAAAGACAGAGTGCTATATTAATAGTAAAAGAAGTTTGTTCTTAAAAGTATTTTTAGCACGAGTCATGAGACAGTGTTTCCTGACAATGATTCATCTGGTGTTGTGCTTGAGATTTCTACTTGTAAACTGCCTAAATATTTGCACCCAGAACCAAAACAGTTTTTGCATTGTTCTTTCAGCATCATGTTGCATGTGTTGAAGCGCGCTGTGGGTGGTAAAGACTTCATCATGAGGGCTTTTCAATGCACCGCAGGTATAATCTGTGCTGGTATCTCTGCTGTGGGATTACCTGCATAAAAGATGTGACGTCCTTTCTTAGAGCAACACTTTTATTTTCTGTTTTAAAAGACAGTGGTCAAACACAGGGCACATCTATTGCATCTATCACAAAGCTCATCATGTACTGAATACTATTTCTTTATTATTCAACTCTTTAACAGAGACTTATAAACACAACGTGCAGATGTTTATGCAGATACATTGGATATGTAACTCTTTAAACCACATTCAAAAATATTGGCTCTAAATTTTGATGAACATTCTCATCAAATAGATCTGAATGTGTACCGTGCCCACTTTCACATAACATAAAAGAAAATTACAATAACATAATGTATGCATCACAGCCTCCTTCACTCTGAATACAGTGAGTAATATAACTCTATAAACAATTACAAGAATGACTGTCTAGTGTATTTTAGTCTTC
Source organism: Enteromius trimaculatus (assembly GCA_032361065.1). Taxonomy (NCBI): domain Eukaryota; kingdom Metazoa; phylum Chordata; class Actinopteri; order Cypriniformes; family Cyprinidae; genus Enteromius; species Enteromius trimaculatus. The sequence goes on from JAUMHP010000301.1 coordinate 532,487, forward strand.
TATGAAATGTACTAATAAACTTTCTTTCTTTCATGAGCTAGTTTTTAAATGAACCACAGCGGTTTCCTGAAACTCTCACAAAATGGAAAATAAAAGCAGTTTACAACTGAATCTGACTGATTTTCTTATCAACAGTATTTCACGAATGTTCTTTCAATCACAACGGCTGACAGAGCCAGGTCTCTACAAGTTATGTATATGTATGTAATCACAAACACGTTCTCGCTACCCGTCACTGTAACTAATCCATGTTTGTAAAAATCTAAGCAGTTTATCGTTGTGCGTCATTTTATTTGCTTTTCTCAACTATCTGTATGCTTTAACATTCGCTTCTCACGTGGAAAGTTAGTATTTTTACCACTCATCTGCCATTTGGGGTTTGACGCTCGTAATCACAGCCAACTTCAACGTTCTTACGGTCTAAGTTCAGAAATCCAACTCCATGTAAACACAGTATACTGTTTAGTGTCATTAGAGTAATAATTATCCATTTACCTGTTCGAAAAGATCGAAGAAAGACAAAGGTCAAACACAGGGTGCATCTGTTGCGTCTATCACAAAGCTCATCATGTACTGAATACTATTTCATTTTTATTCAACTACTGAAGACTAACGAAAAACGTGAGTGCCCCTGCTGACAAACCTTAGTATAACAGCAAAAAATTTAAAGAGGGGGCAGTTTTTATTAGTCTTTAAACTATTTAGAGCTACACATGCATTATTGCTTTACAAACAAACAAACAAAAAACACTATATAAGTAAACTATCATGCCCTGGGTGTCATGGTCAGCTGGAGGTGCCAGCGCAGGCCACTGGATGGCACTCCAGCTCTCAGCTACTCTCTATGTTTTGTGTTTGTTTTTATGCTCTCATCCACACGAACTCATGTCTCCGCCCGCTAATCAGTTGTCATGGTGTTTCATTGTTTGTCTCCACCCACTGTCCTAGTTTTCAGTGCATATAAACCGGATGTGTTTGAGTGTTTGGCACGGATCATTGTTTCAGTGCTTACCGTCAACCCTGTGTATTCATTCGTGTTTCAGTTCCCTGTTTTCAAGTCTGTTGGAATTACTCTTCCACCGACCTTTTGCCTGTTCCTGGATCTTCGTCTTGCCTTATCCCCTGGACTCTGTTTACCGGTATCTGACCTTTGCTTTGTTTATACGTTTACCCTATTGTCTATGCCTCTTCTGCCCCCGTTTGCCGGCGCTCGATCTTGTCTGTCCGACTCTGAGTTTAATAAACAGTTTTGCATATGAACCCGTACGTCTCCACGTCCCTCAATCATAACATTGGGTATGTTGTATGGTTACAGAATTAAATGGAGTACTTCAATAAAAAATTAAACATATTTATGAAAAAAAAAAAAAAAGAGAAAGCTTTTTACAAAAATAATATATATTTTTAAAGCATATACCTAAGTGCAAACTGAATGTAATGTTTCTGGATATTTAACTACATAGTAATTGCAATATTTTTACAGTATAGTTGTCACACGTACCAGATCACGTGAGGTTGCGGGAACCCGGAAGTAACCTCACGCAGGTATATAAACAGGAAGT
>JAUMHP010000301.1:540264-552643 GCA_032361065.1 Enteromius trimaculatus
AGATTTTTTGGTGCCCCCCCAAGCACTTGGTGCCCTACGCGCAGTGCGTGATGTGCGTGTGCGGAGCGCCGGCCCTGACAGTGCTATATAAATAAAGGTGACTTGACTAGTGTACTGCCATTACTGGAGAAACCGCTTTATTTCTGCTGTTCATGAAGCGCCACCTGCTTGCAAGGAATAACTGTGCATTTACAATCAGCCTGTCTGCTGTTCTTGTTCAGACCCTTGTGAAAATCAACCAGTGTTTTGTTGCAGCAAACATACTGTAAATGCGAACTGGTGGATTGACAAGAAGAACATGTTTTATTAAAAAGGCAAGCGTAAAACATATTTAAATCAATATAATGATTGATAATAATTGTTAAAATGAATATAATTAATACTTTTAACTCGAATGTTAAGTTTATTATTTGATTGTGTTGTTTTTGTGAAGCCTGTATCTCTAAATTATGCTTTTTTACAGTCAATTGTATTTTATGCAGGTCTTAAAAAGGTCTTTAACAGTGTTACACTTAATTAAGCTTAAATATCCTGCAAATACCATATGTTTTTTTAAACAATAAAAATAAATCACTTGCTTGACTATGACTCATTTAAAAGTTTCAACTGAATGTTTATTATTAGAAATATATTCTAAAACTGTAGTGTATATTAGAGCAGTGGTTTTATAGGGTATATACACAGTATGATTTTAATCATTTGCATTCCATTTCCAGGTCTAGAAATCACACGATATAAGACATACTGTCTAGTCTAATTTAATATTATATATCACATATTGAGGGGTTTTAACTCCTTTAGGGACATCTTGATGAAAGCTCTTGGTTGAGAATCACGGGATTATATGAAGACAGCTATTGGAAAAGCCATCATACAATATACTAATTATGTTACAAACGTGTGATTCAGTCGCATTCAACTAATATTCAACAAGGTTATTTTCTGCTCTTCTCTTTAATGGCTGATTACCTTGAAAGCGCTGGATCCGGCCCTTTCCGAACGGCATGGGCAGATTGAGAGGAACGTAGTGCTCATGATTGCAGACCACCTTCAGAAACTCAAACTTAAACTCATATAGCGTCTGAGTGAAGAAGAAACAGAGAGACAGGCATCAGACTGCAAGATGGGAGAATCCTAATCCCATATTCAGAGAGAAATGGAGATATAAAAACGAAGTATATTACTTTTGCGTCTCCGGGCATGAAGCAGTTGATGTAGTTGTTGATCTGCTTGAAGACAAACCCTCTGTCCATGAAGGTAAAACAGCGCTGGTGAAAACAAACGAAGGTTGAGTTTACTGATATCTGTCATGATCAGAAAAATTAAGCTAAATAGTAATATATTCCAAGATGAATTAATACAAATGACAAAAGAAAAATGATTAAAACGCAATTGACAAAATAACACAGAAATGGAAAAACAACACTGCCTCAAAGAGTAACAAGCTGTATCTTTAGGGTTACGTTGGTTTTATCACAAGATTGTTCACATGAACACACTCGAGTGCTCCTGTGAGAAGAGTAATTTAGTTTGTGGTTGATGTGAACCGCATTCAGAAGTAAGATGCTATTGATGAATTCTGTTTAGCTGGAATATATCACACACTGAACAAACAACATTGTCCTTGATTTCTAACGCCTAGATCTCAACCCAAAATTGAAACAAAACAAAACAAATCTATGCTATTATTTTATATGAAGCATACTTCATTCAATTAACATTCAGCTTAATTATAATTATACTTTATTTGGAATATTTCTTTATTGGATAATGCACATTTCTTAATACTACGCTCAAAATGTGTCCTTATTAATACCATCTCTGTATAATATCTTAATTGCAAGTGTACCTTGATATTTAAAGTGTACCTGAAGTATACTTGCAATAGTTAATCAAATAATAGATCTTTATTTAGACTTCAGCACTATTTCTACACAATTAAAGTGCATGAAGTATACCAGCTTAGTGCCAAAACAGTATTTGCAGGGTATTTTTATTAAAGGGGTCACATGATGGTTCTAAAAAGAACATTATTTTGTGTATTTGGTGTAATGTAATGTGTTTATGCGGTTTAAAAACACATTGTTTTTCACATACTGTACATTATTGTTTCTCCTCTAAGCCCCGCCTCCTGAAACGCTCATGAAAAGCTCATTGTGTGTTTTGCACTTTCACGACGACACACAGCGTCTCCAGAACATGGCGCCCGCAGCAACACTACAGAAACAATAATAGCTTCGCCTTCTTTCTTTCTGGAAACATTTGGGTGGTGTTTGAAGATAAACCCACTCTGTGACTGTTATGAGAATTGTTGTTTTCATTGATTTTTTAGTGTAGTGCAGTGTTGCTTCTACTCTTTTTTTTCCATAGGTTGAATTACGCTGGGGTGTTGCCGTGCTATTGGTCGCTCGATTAAGGAGCCTTTTTAAGGAAACTGATTGTAGGCACCCCAAGAGCTCAGTGTTGGTGCAAACGTGATCGAGCTCGGAGCTCCTGGTTTCCTCCTCCTCTGGCCGGCAGCCAAACTAATATCTAGCACTAGTGTTGTGTTTATGTCAGTTTCAGTGAGTACACATGGTGGAACAGAGCAAAGGGGTGTCCTGCCTTTTTGTTTTGTATAAAATCAGTTTGGCTTTGTTTTGGGTTAGGCAGTTAGGTAAGCCGGCTGTATCTTTTTCTTTTGGCCTAAATGAGGTTATTTAGATTTGTTTTCTTTTTCTTAGGTTCCTTTTGTTTGTTTTGTTTGCCTTTGGTCACCCTGAAGAGATCCTCGCCTCATCATTTTAATAAACAACTTAAAAAAAACCCTGTAATTAATGAGTGTGCTTGTTTGGTTCCTGACCGGAGAGACGTTGGAATCCATCACCACAACCGTTTTTTTGAGGCACCATCCTAGACCCGGGGCGTAACAGTGATGTAGAAAAGTGGAGGTGTGTTTAAACGAGAGGTTTTAGGAGAGTGTCATAACTTTTATAAAGAATATCTCTTTGGTTTTAAACCTTTAATGAATTTCAGGGAAGTTTGAAATAGCATCATATGACCCCTTTTAAACACATTAATATGTAAATGTGCTTGTAGTATACTTGGTACAAAATAAATGTATTTTAAATAGAGATTTGAAGATCTGATGCTTGATGTCTTCCAGCAGCATGAGGAGAGTCCAGCAGCTCGGCTCACCTTGATGAACACAGCAAGGCTGTGATTGGCGTTTCGTGTGGCATCCAGGTTGTCTTTGTACTTCTGTGTGATATGAGGCATCAGCATTGTCACTAAGGTCTCCACGGAGTGATAGAACGAAGCTGAGAAACGCTGGTTCCTAGACACCTGCAGGACACAGCAGGGGTCAGATCAAGGGTTTATCTTACAACGGCCATCAAAATATCATCCCGTTTTTGTTTTGTGTGATTGTAGACATGACCGTATGAAGACGTTCAGAAATAAACTAGATTTTGGAGTGTGCTTCCTCACCTTGGACTTGCCCGTCTCAATCAGGTACTGAGCCATACACTTGACTAAAACCTCAAAGAAATACCAGGAGTACTAGAGGACAAAGAGAATATACAAAGAGTTCATTTTCAAAATTAAAATTCATTTAAAGTATGTTTTTTATTTATTTAGCAAAAGCATTACCTATTAAACAAAGAGTACCACTTGTAATAGTTTGAATTATAGCAAGAAAAACGTAGAACTAGTTGTTTACACAAAAGCACGATAAGTATACTTATTAAAATACCTAGAACCTTTTGAAATAACACAGTTACAAGTGATTTTAGCATAGTTAGTACATAATGTAAACTCAAGTTTAGTTGAATCTGAGCGGCTACTGTACCTTCAGTAGTTTGTTGCTGGTAAGAAAGTCAGTGGAGGGTTTCAGGATGGTGGTCATGGCTTTTGCTAGTTCCTCATGGACAGTTTTAGCATTGCTCAAGTTAGTCTCAGCCTTCAAAACGTACTGTTCACAAACAAAACACAAGAAAACAAGAATGCTGCTTACACTGGGTTATAATCAAAATGACTTGTTTTACATCACAAAGGTGTCATGGATCATGATGCACCTCACCTTCACATAGGAACGCAAGTGATGCTCCAGACTCTCTTCATGACACTGAGCCACGACATGAATCATCACCCTGACCAGACAAGAGACAACAAAACATTTCATTAAATTAAACCAAATCAAATTAAAATATTAGATGGAAAAACATAAACTAAACGATAATAAGAAATATAAAACATGTTTAAGGTGAAACAATAAAATCACTAGCTTTAACCTAAATTTAAAAAATAAAAACATATTATTTGTATTATAAACATGTGTATATATATATATATATATATATATATATACACACACAGCATATAAAATGATAACACTTTACAATAAGGTGTTAGTTAATATGAAGAATACATTTATTACAGTATTTATATATCTTTATTAACGTTAGTCGTTCAGTGCATTAACTATTGTTAACAAACACAGCTTATGTTTTTATAAAGCATTAGCAAATGCTTAAATTAACATTAACTAATATTAATAAAGCTGTAGAAGTATTGTTCATTCTTAGTTCATGTTAACTGATGTTAGGCACAGACCTTGTGACGTTCACAGCAACATCATCCTGACTGGAGATGGTGAGCACACAAAACAACTGGTTCAGGATGGTGGGGAGGAACTTGACCATCACATGAGCCTCCATGGCGTGCAGACTCTGCAGAGGACGAGAGAGACGGACCTGTGAGCTGAGGGAGAAACACCTGCTAATGCAGACCGAACCGAACGAGTACCTTCAGGTATTTGATCAGCCCTCCTCCAGACTGACCCGTGCATTCAATACTCTGGCAGTGATGAAAGAAGTTATGCAGATGTTGATCCTGATGAGAAAGAAAAGTTGAATAATGTAAAGTATCTGGTTACAGTGTAAAGGTTGTGATGTGAGATGCGCAGGTGGACCCTTCATACCTGTGTGTATACAGTGGACACCAGCTGGGTGGAGACTTTGAGCAGAGGCCTCCCGCCATCCACCCACTTCAACTCTTGACCTGTGTGCTGCTGTAACACACACACACACACACACACTTTTAATCAATGCACAAAAAAATGTAAAACAAATAAAAATAAAAACATATGATGGAAAATCTTAGAAATATTGTCTTTGGAGGTGAAACAATAAAGTTACTACCTGTTAATAAAACTGGAAAAAAACAATAAAACAAAGAAAAACTCAATTTATATAAATTATAAATGTATTATAAACATATAACGTATAAAAACAGCATTATAAACAATTATAATATGAATGTAATCTCTGACCTTGCTGCTGTTGTCCTGGTAACTCAGGTAACCTGATGGCAGGTTTGCAGCTACCGCCACCTGCTGTTCATTCATGATGACCCTGCCATCCTTCAGCAGGGGAAGCCACGCATAACCCACTGCACACACACACACACATGTAGAACCACACATAGCATTTAAATATTCACAATCTAAATACGGATTGTGTTTGTGCTCTTCGACTGTATTTTCAGTCCATGCACTCAGAAGGTGGAGTGTGTGAGTGTGTGTCCCACCTTGCGTCTCCACCTGCTCTCGTCTCTTAGTGCTGGCTTTGCTGTTGCTGTCACAGCTGATGTGATAGAGAGTGAACAGAAGATGATGTCTGTCCGTCAGCTGAGCCGGCAACTCGATCTTAAACTGAGCACGTCAAAAACAAGTGTTCAAACACACCTACTGTACACAGCAGTTTGAGAGTAAGTACACACTAACGGAGCTCTGAGGTAAACGTCTCACCTCTTCATAAAACTCTGGGTTCTGCTGGTGGTGTAAGACCGGAGCAAATGCTTTCTTACAGAACAGAGAGCTTCCTGGACGCCCGTAAATACACTGAGAAAACAGAGAGGGTCACTTACACAAACTACACACAGCGGCGGTATTTGATCAAACACGCAGGAAAGAAGCAATGTTGGCACATATTAGAATTTGTATTAATGTTATATATAATACAGAAATGCACTGCAAAGCTGAGTACTAGATATCAGTATTCAGTATCATTAGATTTTACATTTCTTGTTATAAATGTTGAAAATAGCTGTACTGTGTTTGATGAATAGAAAGCTCTAAGCTCTAAAATAAGATTTATTTGAAAATGTTTTGTTTTTCTTTTGTTTTCTAACAATGTTAAAGTCATTCTTGATCAATTGAACACTTACAGAATTACAGGCTGTTCCAGAACTTAGTTACATTTTATTTAATGTAAGCACAACAGCTACTAGGTAATCACTCTGTGTTATGAGACCTTAAAATAAAGTGTTACCCTGTCCCTCCAGTGTGAGACATTACCTTCAGTGGGAGAGCGTCCTCTTCATCTGAATCTCTGAACTCAAGACACAGAGCGATATTTCTGGCCTGGAGTCACAAGAGAAACGAAGATGAAAAACACTTCACTGAGCACTCCTTTACTTAAAACAGCATTTCACAAAATCTATGAGTAAAACTCTGTGTCATTTATACTGTATGATAGTACAGGGGGTGACGGAAAGCTAATAAAGAGGTAAATCATAAAATAAAATCGAAAATTTGATGTCATATCGCCTACTAACCCACATTAGAGAACTGTGAACGCGCTGTCAAATTATCGCTACATTTCTGAAATATGAACTGAAAATCTCAGGTGCTGTTAAGTAAATATTTTCCGCTGCTGTAGCACATTGTCTGACGCTGGCCTCCATATGCTGTATTTAAGCCAAATTAGTGTTTTGGACGTAGCTAGTGCATACTTGAAGCTCTTTGGCAGTGACTGTCTGACTGATTTATTCCTGAGGTACATCAAACTCTTCTAGTTTGATGGCCACAGAAAAGCACTAGTGTCCCGTAGCATGTTCATTTTCTGTATTTTCAGATTTCCCTATTGCCTCATTACATCGTTCCACTGCATATGTTTAAATATGGAGAAGCTCAGCTTCAACCTTAATGAAATGCATGCAGCGAAGGCTTATTTAATGTGTTGCTGTGTTCCACATCTGCACTCAGAAGTTAGAAACCCTTCTCCCAAATGGAGTCAGTTCCAACTCTGAGTTCGCAATCCCAGAAGGCTACTCAGCACGTCAACATTCATAAAACAGTAGCAATGCATTGTTTTCTAGCACTTTTAATAAACTCACACAGCACTATCAAACTTCTATCAGCACACATGATAATTCATGATTAAATTATTTGTTTTCTATGAAAAGATCTAAATGAAAAGATGCTTTTCTAATTACAATTACATTTTGCTTAAAACAAGCCACAACATCTGCCGGCGGGGCTAAAATAATCCTGTTTAGCCTTTGAATTCAGTTTATTTTACTTCCCTCACTGGTAAATATTTGTGCTTGTTTCAAGCAAAACTAACTGAATTGTTTAAAGAAAAAAGAAAAAAGAAAAAGACTAAATTGGTCCAGGTCCTAGTATATAATAAAAGTACTTCAAGTACAACTAGTTTACATCTATAACTTTAGTTTATACTGAAGCTATACTAAAAGTGGACTTATAGGTGTACCGATAGTTTATAATGAAATACTTGTAGTATTCAAATGGACACACAGCCATTGCTGGCCATCAGTAATTTGAGTTATCATTTTAAAAATAGAAATAATTTTGTAACAAAAACCCGTGGTAACCACCCTGAGTTTTATAGGTTAGTTTTATGATGGATATAATAACAAATATAAGTAATGGCAGCACTACCAAGCTTGGAAGAGCCAGGATATATGTTTTAAAAACTGTGTTCGTCTGAAAGAAGAAAGTCATATACACCTAGGATGGCTTGGGGGTGAGTAAATTATGAGCAAATTCTGATCGTTGGGTGAACTGTTCAAGCTGTGAGTCGAGTTGTACCTTGGTGAAGCTCTTCTGGCTGTCGTATTTGAGATGTCGTGGATACACATACAGGTGATTGTTGTAAATCATGAACGGCTGGGAGCATCTAGCGATAGACGGCACAAACTCCTCCACCTCAAACACCATCCTGCCCCAGTCTGAGACCTCCGTCTGACGAAGAGGAAGATAGGAGGACGTGACACAATCTGCACAAACAAGAGATCAACCAATCAGAGAGCCTGAAACTACCCAAACATTACAAATGTGCGTCTGATGCAGAGAGACACAGAGAAACGCATACGAAAGCCTTACTAGTGAGATCCGGTGCGACGTTATCCACCGTAACATCCAAATTACCCAGAATCACAGGCAACTTGGCCATCTTTTCTGGCCTGAGAAAGAAGAGAAAGCACAAAGGAGGGAAAATAAACAAGCGTGAGCGCCTGACGGAGGCTATTCTGTTTCTAAAACATCAACACCCCTGACAGAAGAGAGTGTGTACAACATCAGTCCGCAGGTCATGCAAACACTAAACACCTGAAGCGCTACAAGAGTGTTATTATTGGAGCGTAGGGCTGTGGAACTGACTTCCTGAAGTCTGCGAGCAGTCTGAACATGTCTTCGTTGGAGAGCTTGTTGCCGTCCTGTCGGTAGAGAGCCGAGAACCGAGCGCTCTTGTCCACCGTCCCAGAGGAGTCCTTAAACAGCGGCCTGAGAAACAGACACAAAGCTCATCCTGCTGCTGTGTTACGCCAGTTTTCCAGCCGGGCGAAGGAGATAAGAGCACACACAGACACACACACATCCTGCACAGCTCCTCTCTAACATCACACTGGAAAGATAAACTTCCGCAAACAACACCCTTTACTAGATCTAAACGGGAACAAAAACAGCATTTGCCTGAATATGACTGATTCTACTTCTACGGTGAAACTGAAGTCGTTGTATAGATGTTTCAGTGATGTTTCCATACTATCCGTGTGCACTGAGAAAGCTCTGTACCACGCATATAATCTTTTCAAGTTATTTCAGAGCAAATGTGCATTAATAAATGTGTCAGTTTCACTATATTGATTCACTATATTCACTATATATTAATACAAACCACCCAAAACTGAAAATCTTGTCTTAATCATTACTAAATTAAACTTAACTAAATTCAGTACAATAAATACTACCACACTGTACAATTCCACATTATACTTTAGAATTTAGATAGTTTAAACAATTATACACACATATATAGTCTAATGTATATACAGTACTCTTATTATGTTGCAATGTAAAAAATACAACAAAAAAAACAAAAACATAATGGCCTTAAAAATGTGATTAATAAAATCTCATGCAAAGTATATTTTCTTATGTCTTCAGATTTTGGTATAAATATGACAATGATTAATTTTGCTGTTAAACAGTAGTTGGCTGTATTTCCAGTACCACCGTGATGCTGATGAGCTGCTCTCACATTCAGAGCTGTCCTGTCTATGATATGTACATGTCTGCACCATAACAAGTGACCTCCACCATCTGTGCGCGTCTTTCAAGAGCTTATTCTAATGAAAGTCAGTGTGTCTCACCTAGCAGCCCACGCAAACGGCATCCGGTACTGACCCAGCCGGCTGCAGGCCATCTTAGCGTTCTTCAAAACCTTCTGAGCAGCCTGAGGAGAGGGGAAAGAAAAGAATTGCAGCTTTTTTTTTTCATTTCAAATGGCACTGTCAAAAACCTTTTACATTATTTGTATCGGAATTATATTACTATAACACACCCAGAATGAAAAGAGCATGACCGAAATCTGAGAGCTTTAAAAGCACTCGCCAACATCTGGTTTAATCCACATTTTTTGGTTTTATCCAGAGACCTAAAAGTGATATCACACGCACACACAGCAGTACCTTGGCAGAGTCTGAGTTCTTCATATAAGGCTCGGCACAATGTGCAATACCACCCTGTAAGACCTTCTCTATCCGAGCGACCAAGAAGATGTCCGGGTGCGGACAGGTCACTGAAAACACTCCCTACAGACAGAAAGACAAAAACTGAATGTAACCAACAAGGCTAGTCAAGTATGCGTCACTGATATTAAGTAACATAAATTGAAATGCTTTTTTTTTTTAGCAATGATGCATTCAATTGATCAGTAACAGTAACGTGAACATTACTCCAGGAGAGACATTTTTGTTGCTATCTTTGTTTGTGTTTTGCAAAATTTGCCAAAAAATTATTTACATTGAAATTTTAATGTTACCTTCATAAATCTATTTTACAGGAGGTACACATAGTTACACTCAGGCCCTTAGCAACAAACTGTTCCAGTGCAATTTAAGCATAAAAATATACATCCTTTATTAATAGACTATTTTCAAATTTCAACATTTTTTTTTTCTATTTTCCACCAAATGGAGTTATATTAGCAAAAGGTCCGACACTGCACAAAACATAATACTTTCATTATTGTTTTCTAATCATTGACTTATTCCAAAACTGTGAAACAAAACCAAACAAAACAAAAAAAGTGGTTAAACTTAATATTTGAAACTGTGTCTGGGCCTGTAATACTGTAAACGGGTTTCATCTGAGGGCTGAACCAAGCTGATCGTGTGTTTCTCACAGCTGCTGCTGACACAGATGGGCTCTCTTGTTCTGTGTGTCCTCACCTGTCGTGGGAACTGAACGGCGCTCTCTGTCGGGCTGTTGGCTGTGGGTTGAGCCGTCTGTGGGCTGTCTGGCACTGTGGTGCTGTTGTGAGCTCCTGACGGAGGCAGCAGCGCTTTCACTGACGGATGGTTCATATCCACATGGAAGTCTGAGGAGATCTTGCGTCCGCTTTGAATATCAAACAACGACAGAGACACGAAGAAGGGCTCGACCTGCAGTGCAAACCAGAACAATCAGAGGTTGGTTTACTGTGATGGAAATCGCTGGAGACTATAGTGAGTGAGGGAAAGTACGTTAGTGGTTGGGCCCTCTTCATTCTCCGCCACACAGCTCTGCAAGTTGAAGGACAGGTCGTTACAGTTCACCAAGATTCGCTTCCCAAACTTTTCCTCAAAGGGCTTCACATCTGGCTCGATCCCGGAGAAGTCCAGTTTCTGTGGAGTTCACGAGATTCATCCGTTAACATGTTTTTACACACTTACATTTCAGGATCAGGAAAGTTTTTGAAAAAAGTGATGCAAAGCTATTTTCAGCATCATTACTCCAGTCTTCAGCGTCACATGATCCTTCAGCAATCATGGTGAGATGCTGATTTGCTGTACCTGTAAGTCTGGGTCCAGTGTAAAGAGTTTTAGCCGTGTCTCATTTCTCATCTTGCTCTCGATGTCTCTGGCGCTCTAGAGAAAAGAGCAGATATATCAGTCAAACCTTTAACGTTTTTTGATTCAATTTCATATTCATTATCACAGCACCTCCATATGATCAACTAGTGGAGAAAGGTTCACCATTTCTGTATTTTCATGTGCACTGACATGCTATTTTCTCTTAGTTGGGATTATCTATTGGAGTTTGGGTTTCTTGCTTGTCACATTTATTCTGCTCAGTTGAGGTTTTAAAGACTCTTAATGTATAGCAATATTACTGATTAGCACTCACATTATTGGATTAGAAATAAAAACTTAAACTCTATTGAGCTGATAACGGCACTACTTCTCTAGAGCTCTTTTATCACGGTTTTATCACTTCATAATATCATAACTGATAAACTCTGCAACACTGACACACTTATAGCTGAAACAGCTCTGGCTTACAGCTGGATTAAGCTCATTTTATGATCAGTTCATAATTATTATAAAACTGAATGCTGAGAGCTGAATAATGACACTATTAGCTTTGAACCGTGCAGTTGAACTGAGTCGCTTCATAACTAATGAACTTTGCAACATTCACACTCTTACTGATCTAAATCAAATAAACCCTGAAATAAATTTAAGTTGAATGACGACCATACTATTAGTTTCATTAAAGAAGTGCACAATCAATGCTGATATTGTCTTGTTTATCACTTTGAAGCTGCTTTGAAACAATGTGTATTTAATGATAAAGCACTAAATAAATAAAGGTAACTTGACTAAAGGCCTGTTCACACCAAGCACAATAACGATAAGGTTATAGTTCTAAAAATCATTCTCAGTATTAAAGAATAGCAGCGTCCACACCACAACTATATCGATAAAGGCACAGAGAAACAATATCATTGGAATCATTTTCAGAACAATATTTAAAGCGGACGAATTTACATTTACATCCAATCAGAATCCATCACAAACTCGAGAATTTATAGTTATTGTTCTTTACTGTAAATTAGCGGACAAACGTTATAAAAATGAGCCACGTCCAAAAGGCAAAGGAGGTGGTGTTGCTACAATTTATTAGCCTGGCTTCCGTGACTTTAAAGCTCATAGGAGCTCAGTCTGGCCAAGCTACCTTACTACCCGCCTTCTGAGAGGCGGGCTTAACCTGCGTCCATCAGATGCCTCTGTATACTACTGGACGAATCTACAACCAATCAGACCACTCATT
>JAUMHP010000301.1:557284-571223 GCA_032361065.1 Enteromius trimaculatus
GAGTGAGTGATACAATGGTTTAAATTTCTCAGCAGTCACTTGTCTTAGGAAGAAATTGGAAACTCTTAAAAGAATTACCAAAAGGGGCGTTTTCTTCCTTTTGGCCAAACAGCTGCAAAGAAAAGCCAGAGCTCGGGTGTTTTATGATTTGCCTGAAGGTATCTGGGTGTTTTGGTCTGTGTCTATATATATAAGGGAAAGTTTGGAGAATTCTTGAGGGTTTTTCTGCTTAAACAGAACCTCCGTGTGAAAGCACGAAAGAGCTCTGGAAAACTTCCAGGCCTCTTCCGTGTAATTAACATGTCTTCCAATCAAGTATGCATTAATTTTCTAATAGAATTGAATTGGCTTAAGCGTGGTTTGTTTTAATTGGAACATTTCTCAAATTATATAATGGATTGTGTATGCATTTTTGTAAATTGAAACTAAATGTTTAAATCATGTCATTGATTTAATATTATGTCTTAGTTTATCAAAGCTATGCATTCCTGTAACATTATAACTGAATTGGAGCTCACATTGTTTGAATTATGTCAATTGGTCTAATCATACCTGATGAATAAATTATTCGCTATTTGATTCACTTTTGATTGTTGAAATCCTTTACTTCAAGTAGGGTGTTAAGGAATGAGGTAATAGAAAATAAAACCAGTCAAAAGAATCAGATCTCTAAATTAAAACAACTCAATTCAAAACCAGCAATCATTCTAAATCTAAGATTGCAATCTAAATGTAATAATTATTTAAAATTGGAGTCAGATTAAAATGAGGTAAATCTCAAAGAGTAAACATAAGATTAAACGGAAAACTTAAGAATGAACAAATTCTAAATTAAACTTAAAACCCAAATTGTAACTTTGTAACTCAAAGAACAGAAAGTTAGAAATTCCTAGGAGCTTCTCTCTACAGTAGGTTGGAAGGCTGAGACACGTATCCGCCCAAAAAGGCGGACCTTACAGCTTTGTAGAACCATGTTGAGCAAACCCATCATTTTATCACAATTTCACCATTCAGTATAACTCCTTCAAAAACAGCCAGAAGCCCTGGAGTAGTGATTGCGCTGACTTTCTCAGACCACACTACTAAAACTGTACGGTCCTGCAGATTTGCTTTATACATGAAGAAGATCAGGCCCTTTTTTTAATATGAATATATTCTTTCATTTAAAATATAAGATATTATCAGACTTTGGTTTTGTTTTGGCTGACAGATACAATATTTAATTAAATAATAATAATTAAATTGAAAGTGGTTTTTATGTGTAAGTTTGTAGAACCTCTCTTAGACCTAAATCATACAATATGCATATATGCAAACACAAATACTTGCTACACAAGCTCACATGTTGTAAAATGTTCCTGTATTCCCAGAGTTTCCCAAAATTATACGATTTACTGTTACTACAATTGTCTTTGTGTTAGTTTTCTCTTCCTAGTCTTGAAATAACACTATCAAAGCTACTACATTTCAAGAAGTTACCTCTCAACTGATACCGAAATGTTGAGATATCATTTAAAGAGTTAAAAAGTAGAATGTTTTTTTAAGACACCTGTGCTTGTTTTTTTAACAGGTTTTCCAGTTGGTTCATTCTTCTGTGTGAAAGCTGAGAGAATTGCTTCACACAATAGGAAGATCTAAAGGGCACACTTTCCTAAAAGCACCTGAAATCTTGAAGACGTTTTTTTTCCTTTCCTCCAACACTGTGCCGTCTAACTTATTTGCTTTTGTTATGTCAAGTGAGATCTATGTATGAAAGTGCACCTGTCTAAATAAACAAAATTTACATTGACTCACAGCTCAGTTCAAAACCAAATTCAGACCTTTTCCTTTAAAACAAAGTAAGGGTATAAATAAATGTTTGCATAAGAAATAGCTGATGTATCCTTACAGACTGGTGCCTGGTGAACTTTTTACTCTTTGCGGCCCAATGTGTGACTATTGACAAAAACCAGCATAGAGTTACAATATTATGATTAGTGGTCAGAAATTTGTTTTTTAAATGACTGATTCATAAACTTATATCTACAATTTTATTGGACAGAGGTCTGAGTTCTGAAATATAAGAAAAAAAACTTGATGACGAAATACAAAAAATTTTACAGAAAATAGAAATCTGGAACCATGTGGTAAGAAATTCTTGTCTGAAGTTTAAATTTCCGCTGTAAACACAGGTATGCGGCAAAAACAAAGCCAACGAGTGAATTACCTGAAGTGAAGATGGCTGTGAACGACTTTTGCAGATTATATAAAGTAAATCTACACATCCACGGTACAATTAGGCATCTAAACTAATACTTGACAATATAAGAAAATGTTTGCAGCCAACTGTAAAGTTAGGATTAGTTCTATTAAACACTGTTTATTTCGAGTCAGTCGGAAATGCTGGAACTTAATAGCAAGATTACAAAATGTTCAAGGACTAGAAAAGAAAACATCTAGTGACATTTAGCTACCAGTTTCAGCTAGTTTCAATTGAAAGCAGTCGGGAAAAATGCCACTGATCAGTGTTTCCACACTGTTTCAGTAGCCGCGTTTTTATTAGAGATTTGCACAAAACTTTGCCGGTATATCATAAATGTCAATAAAAATGTATTGCGAAATGACAGCGCTTCGTTTGTACGAGATGGCAAGTTGTATGACTCGTACGATTTTGTACAATTTATCTAAACCTCAGTGGAGGGTATTTAGGGGCGGGTTTAGGTGTAGGTCATTCGTGCAAATTCATACGAATTAGCAACAAATAAGTAGGGCTTTGCTTAGCCACCTCCTAGATATGTACGAATTGCTGTGAGACTGGGTTGGCGTTTCCATTAACCAATGTTTTGCGACTAAAACATAACCTTTTGCCACTCTCGATAAGTGGCAACCGATTTTGCTGAGATTTGAAGGATTTTGGATCTCAAACCAAGGTCTCCAGAACAGGAGGCGGGCTCTAAAAAGGAGGCCATGATCTGTAGCATCAGTTGCTAGAGCACCTCTTTTTTGAGATCATGGGAGTGAGGTTTACCTGCACACGACCTACATGCTGGTCTCCGGTACACTCACTCCCCTAAACCTCACTCCCATCCGGGTCACGGCACCAATGTAAACCCCCTGAGTCTGCTCCACCACCACCACAACTCATCCCTACAACTCAGTATTCTCAAGCTTACAGTCATCTTCAACAGCATTTCCTACCCAATATCTTTGCATTTATACTTTGCATTTAATCTGCTTTAATACTGCGTGAACAGACACTCCTTTCAGTTATGACCTTCAGTGCTTAACCTCTTTGTGGAAGGTGTTAATAATTGTCTTCTTGCCATTGTCAAATTATCAAAGAACAAGAGATACCTGGAATTTATATTGTAGAGATGGTCATTTAATGAAGCTCAAATATAAATATTATAATATTTTGAGATATTGGATTTTGACTTTCATGAGCTGTAAACTCTATTCATCAAAATGAAAACAAAAAATGTTTTACTTTACATGTAATAAATCCAAAATATTTTGAGATGTACTGTGTAAAACCAACAGCTGCAGTACATGCTATACTTGACATCTTTTATATGTGTTTTTATTATTACTGAGCCACTGACTAATCCAGCACGTTATTTTCTCTACACGAGATTATGTGGGAATAGAGGTCATTTTAGTGTTCCCAGTGCAGTGTCTGCCGATTTTCAAGGATAGTATTTCCTTTCTACACCACACATCCCAAAGGCAAATGCTCACCAGCTTGTTTGGATTGTATTCAAGATTTGCATTACTGAATTTGATTTGCATTTTTGTTCTTGGGAAAAACATTGTCTGCTTCTGAAATACAGAGTACTTGAGAGAAAATCAGAAGGCGACAGGCGACAAGGTTTAAGGTGTATCAGAATCCTAAAAATCATGAAAGACCAGGAACGTTCCATTTCATCTATGCTTGGTTAATCTGTATTTTTTTGAATGATTACAGTAGAGATAATTAAAACAAATCATGTTTGTATATTGTTCAGATATGAGCCAAATCTGGGACCTCTATATTAACCAAACTGTGGAACACATGCCAAAATATTTCATGCCCACAGTTTTCTTAGGAATATTATGAGGCTTCTTTGGTTGGATAAATGCACCTGTTTTGTTTGCACTGTCTGTAAAGGTGTGCCGTGATTGGTCACACCACTCATTTGTCATTGGCTGCATGCCAGTTTAAGTAAGAGAGAGTCAGTGTCATCATGCACAGTTCTATCCTCAACTTTAACTGATCACTGAAAAAACCCCACAGAAACTCTTCAGTGGATGAAGATGAAGACTAAGCTGACTCTGCTGCTGATCATGGAGCTCTATGGACTCTCCTCCGGCATCAAACAACATTTCTTTGTGAATCAGCAGAAGAAATGGTGTAGTGCACAACAGCACTGCAAAAAATACTTTCATGTCCTCTCCACCTTCATCAATGCGAGTGAGGAACAGTGGTTTTTAAACAGTGTAACTGGTCAAGGTTATGGCTGGGTTGGACTCTACAAAAAGCCCGAAACAGCAGTCTGGATGTGGTCAGGAGGTATACAAGCCGATACCATCAGCTGGGATACTAGTATGTATCAACCAACTAATATTCCCACTGAAAACTGTGCATTTCTACATGAAGACACTAATAAATTGCATGATGAAAAATGTTATGTGACAAAATCCTTCTTCTGCATGACAAACTTTGCTCTGGTGCGTCAGAAAGAGACCTGGGACGGAGCTAAGGAATACTGCCAAACTCATTTTAATGATCTGGCAAGTCTGAGCACAGAGAAAAGGATGGTCTCTGCTTTACTGGACGTCTCACAGGCTGAAACCGATTATGTGTGGATTGGTCTGAGTTTTTTAGCAGGAGACTGGTTTTGGCTCAACGGGGATGATCTTGAGTACACAGTCTGGAATGAGAACCAACAGCCCCAGTGTCCGGCCAGAGACCTTCGCTGTGGAGCCCTGCACAAGCAAACACACGTTTGGACAAGCAGAAACTGTGAAGAGAAGCTCAGCTTCTTTTGTCAGTAGAAGGTATGTCACTTAAACAGCCTTCCAGGATCCCAGATCATAACTATAGATATATATTGTGGCATTGCGATATTTGTGCCAGCTGACATCTTTTTACCTTTCTTTGACTTTATTATCATTATCGTAACCTTCAGTTGTAAACATGTTCTATAATAAACATCAGCTCTATTGCTAATCTTGTAAACCTTTTCTTTTTTAAATTTGCCAATCTGTGTATGGACTGGTTCAGCAGCCTTTTCTTCTACTCACTCCAAGAGTTCTGTAACCCTGTAATTCTGCGCTCACTGGAAGGAAGCCTCAGTCTGTGTTTACTGCATAAAGCAGATTGTTTGAATGTATACAACCTAATACAAAAGAAGAAGAACACTTTTATGGCTAGGATGAAAGGACTAGTTTTTTCCCCCTTCTCCTGTTTAGTGGTAGGTGAGTTTAGAGGAGCTGGATAGGGGCTACATCAATTTTACTTATTTTGTGTCAAATTATGTTAAACTAATTTATTTTAAATACTGTTGTTGTAACCCCTGGATGCATTATTTATTATTATTATTATTATTATTAAAACAAAGTATAGTTCTCAAAATATTGTATATTATTAATATTATTGCTGCTTTTGAATAAAATATAATTCTGCATCTCTTTGCTCTTGTGTTTCACAGTGATGTTTTTGGGAGTATTAATGTTCACTGTACTTCATGTTTTTGAGTTGCAATGTAATGCATCAATGCAATATGCTAACAGCCATTTCTAGTGTCATTTTAAGTTGTGAATATGTGGATATTTGATACCTTTAGATAAATGTAGGGCTAGCATTATGATCACCTTAAATGCTAAATCTTGGTTGTGCTGGAACCCCCAAAGATTAGTGTTCAGAGGGAGAACCTCATAAACGCCACGCTTCTCCACTGTGTATCAAACGCACATAAGAAAACTCTATATACTCTAATGTCTAGAAGTGGTTTTAGAAATAGAAATAAGTGTAAAATATGCATGTAACATTTTTGAGCCCTGTTAATTTTGCCCACAAAATTTCTTAATTCATTTCATTAATATTTTGTAATTCTTCACTATTTAGCACAATGCTGGGGGGAAAATGTAATGTAATGACTAAAAATATAGAAACTTTTCTGCTATCCCTAACCTAGCTTTATTTTCACAGAAAAAAATAAAAACACAGTCCTTAAGGTTGTCGGTTGGCTCGTCCCTCACTCTACCCCAATGTTAAATGAAGTACAAGTTACAATGTATTGAAACAGCACAGTGCACTCAACAAAACTGCAAACTAGGAATATGAATAAAAAAGTGCAGCCAAATTACATTCAAACCTCCAGCAGGGGGCAGAACTGCACCAGGTTAGGATTGCAGCTCCAGTATTCAGAGAAATTGGGAAATTATTACATAAAGGAATAGTAGGGAAAAATACTATGGAAGTCAATGGTGACCCAAAACAGCCTTGTTACAATTTGTTTATTTTTAAATATCTTCCTTTGTGTTCAGCAGAACAAAGAATTTGATTACACTTTATTTTGTTGGTCCTCTTACATTCTACTAACTATACGCAACTTTGTAACTACATGTTAACTACATGTCAACTAATTCTCGTTAATTTAACTGTCAGAGTAGACTGTTAGGGTAGGTTTAGGTAAGTTGACACATACTTCAAAGTTTCTGATAGTCAGTATGTTGTGGACACGTCAAACTAAAGGGTAAGAAGATATTAAACAGACAGTCTACTAGTACTCTAACGACTGCTAGTTGACATGTAGTTGCAAAGTTACTTACTGTTAGCACAACAACTACTTGTGGGTGAGTAAATGATGACAGAATTTTCCCTTTTGTGTGAACTATTCCTTTAAGAGGACAGAAATGTAGGTTTAAGGAATGTGTTCAGTCGACACCTTAATCCAGTGGTTTCCAAACATGGTCCTAGACTAACCTAATTTTGGATTTCTTTCTCATCTGTCACAACCTTTTCAGAGGTGCATTTATTCAACAGATAAACAAGGGGAAGAACAGTGCGACAGGTTACGCAGAATATATATTCTGAGTTTTAGTTCATTTTTGTGATATGCCTTGTTTGATCACAGAAAGGAAACTCAAATAGCAGAAAGTGATTTTATTTTATAAAAGCACAATGTTATGTTTTCATTGTATACACAAATGAAAACCAGATGTTTATACAGTTTATACAAAGTTGATTCTGCAGCTATAGGGATCTTGCCGGTGCACACACACACACACACACACACATCAGTTCCAGCATTACAAACTTAAAAGAGGTGGTACTTTATCAAAATAAAATAGAGTCAAAAAAGCCTATAATTTACAACATAAATAATAGTTTAGTTTTCATGTTACATCGCAAATATAAAAATTGTATGGAATATTTTCGTTGGTGCCAAATGAGAAAGGTAGGATACACAAGCACAAAGCTTCATTTTGCATACAGTTGAGTGCGCAAGTCTTTAAAGTATACTGCTACATAGTCTATGTGAGAGACGTGTTTAGAATCACTGTCACTTATTAGGGGGCTTTGTTTTCAATGTGCAACTCATGGCACTCTCTGTTCTTCTGCTGGCAGTTATCAAACAGCATTGCATTGCTGCCCCCTTCTGGATTGGGGGTTAATTGCCTGTATTCGTTGTAAGGCCAATGACACAGAAATAATGTAATGACACATAAAACAAGCTGCCGTCTTTTGTAGAATGAAGTGTCATAAATGACTGTCATGCTATTCTAAAATTTGCCTTCCACTCATCATCTGTGAATTGGAGCAGAACAATGTCACTTTATTCTCTCAGCCACAGACGGCTTGTTTTTTGCTGCGGGAATGGGTGGTTTTACTGCTTGATAAATGTTAGCAGCACTGAACAAAGCTTCATATTCTCATCGTCTCCTAACTGGGATTCAAGATAAATATGAAGTCTGCTCTTTAAAACAGAAAAGAAGCAATGACTGGAGAATAGTACGTGCAAACAGCAGGAAACTCAGTGTGCAGTATGTATGCACATCCCTAATGAAAAACCCAGCATATGCATGTTAGGTATGTTTTGAAGCTGGGATGCTGGTTTGAGCTGGTTTATGCTGGTCTTACAGAAGCAATCCACTTTGTAGTATAGACTCCTTTTCCAACTTCCTGAGTGACACACTGTGGAGTTTTACTGTTTTTGAATCCATTCACCCTATCTGTGGTTCTGTTGGTAGCACTTAGCTTAACATATATCATTAGACTAAATCTGATTAGAACGTTAGCAGCTCTTTCGCAATAAATGACTCAATTCAATATTTTTCCTATTTGAAACTTGACTCTTCTGTAGTTACATCGTGTACTAAGACTGACAGAAAACGACAAGCTAAGGATCAGATTAAGCCAACAAAGGAACAACGTAAACCAGTAATAATTAGTAATAATAGTACAGATTTTTTTCACTGATAAAACATTTCAACAGCAACTTTAGAGCTAATAGGGGTGAAATAGAAAGAGTATTGGTGTTTTGGGTGATGAGTATTTTTGTAACTTTGGTTAATATTTGGTTGTTTTGTCAGCTGTGATGTATGTATGTAAGGCTTATTATTGCAAATACACATTTACATTCACTCACAGTTCACTGGAAAAGCAAATCCGCACCTAATCTTCTAAAACTAAGTAAGGAATATATGCAAAATGCTTGCATAGCATAATTGACATGTAGGAGCAGCTTCAAGAAAAAAAAATATAACATGAATTATTATTTTTGAAGTTTAAATATCTTTTTCAGCAAACAAGTTCATGAATCATGCAAAGCTGGATCCTGTTTCTAGAGATCTACCTGCTTATGTATCAACACAGTCTCACTCCAACTCCACTTAAGACCCATTTGCGTCGCTTTTTGAAGCTCAAGGTACCCCTTTTAGTCGTTTTTCGATGACAAGGGTCCTCCATTGGCTTAATGTAATGGTTTGCATGCATAAATAAATCTATTATGTAATGTTTTACTTTTATTGGAGCACCAAACCCCACCCCTACCCTAAACCTACCCACCTCTGAACAATATACACACACAGGCAAATGCAGTCACAGGTATTTATTGCACAAACTAATCATAAATGAACAGTATTAATACATTACAAACAAGTTGTGTCACATTCCAAGTCTTCTGAAGCCATACGAAGTCTTTATGTGAAGAAGAGAGTGAAACACAAGGTACCATGACACAGTTGGTCACGAGATACACAAGAGCCAATAGTATTAATATTAATATCTTTCAAATAAATTAGGTTTAGGGGCAGGGGTTGGGTTACATGCTCATAAATGTGTAAATAATCGACATATTGAAGCTAAGGGTTTCCTATTTAAAACAAAGGAGGACCCTTCACACCGAAAAGTGACTAAAAAGGAGTACCTTGAGCTTCAAAAAGCATTCTGAAATGCTTGAGATCAACCAGGCAGCACTTGCAAAAGTGTTTAATGCCACATTTACCACAGTACCTATAAGGTCTATTTGACTGGTTAAATGCACCTGTTTTGTTTCTGTAAAGGTGTGTTGTGATTGGTCACAACTAAATAACTCATTCGTCATTATCTGTATGTCAGTTGAAGCTAAGTGAGAGTCAGTGGCCTCAAGCACAGTTTTGTCCACAACTGATCGACCACAGAAACTCTTCAGTGGATGAAGATGAAGAAGATACTCGCTCTGCTTGTAATCATGGAGATCTACGGACTCTCCTCTGCTCTCATTAAACAACATTTCTTTGTGAAAGAGAAGATGAAATGGGATTCTGCGAGCAAGTACTGCAAAACTTACTTTCACGACCTTTCCACCTTCACCAATGAGAGCGAGGAACAGCAGTTTTTGGAAGATGCAGCTCATCAAGCTTCAGATGCCTGGGTTGGACTCTACAGAGAAGCGGGAGTCTGGAAGTGGTCAGGAGGTAAAAACGCGACATACATTGACTGGGATACAAGTAATAAACAACCTGAAAACGATGACTGTGCTTTTCTACAAAAAAAGAATAAGAAACTACACGACATAGACTGCGATGATAAATACTCCTTCTTCTGTATGAACATATCAGAGCTTGTTCTGGTGCTGCAGAACGAGTCCTGGGAAGGAGCTTTGGAATACTGCAGAAAACAATACAATGACCTGGCAAGTCCGAGCTCACTTAACATGATGGATTCTGCTTTAGGG
Organism: Enteromius trimaculatus; assembly: GCA_032361065.1. Lineage (NCBI taxonomy): Eukaryota > Metazoa > Chordata > Actinopteri > Cypriniformes > Cyprinidae > Enteromius > Enteromius trimaculatus. The sequence goes on from JAUMHP010000301.1 coordinate 567,466, forward strand.
AAAAGCACACAGGCTGAAACCGATTATGTGTGGATTGGTCTGCGTTTTCTAGTAGGGAACTGGTTCTGGGTCAGTGGAGATGATCTTGACTACACAGATTGGAATCGGAACAAACAGCCCCAATGTCCTGCCAGAGATCTTCGCTGTGGAGCCATGGACAAGCATACAATGTTTTGGATAAACAGAGATTGTGAGGAGAAGCTCAACTTCTTTTGTTCTGCAGAGTCATTAAAAGGTACACCACCTGTATGTCTCACCAAGGGGGTTTATTGTTACCTTTGTGTTTTTTTCCAAAATATAAATGTAGTTTTCATATGATATAATAGTTTTATATGCCTCATTTATATGCCTTTTATCAGGAATGCTTTTAGAAAAGTTATAATTCTGCTTACATACATTTTAATCTTTTGCAGCTCAACGGCAACAAAAACAAGAACAAGAACAAGAAAACAGCTAAACGTCCTCCAGCAAGTAGTATGTGTGACTCCAGTTTAAATACAGTAATATGTGATTATCTGTGTTTTACAGGAAAAAAATAACCTACATACATACTTCCTAAAAACAAAATAATGTGCTTAATTAAAGGTAGTAAGGATCGTTTCCAAAATACGATTTTTTAAATCAAATTTAAGCAGTTTATAAACTTTTATTTTTGTTTATGTATTTAGTTTGGGGAAATTATCAAATTTAATACAATTCTAAAATGTTAACAAATATATTTGTTAAATGCAGTTTTATTTATCATGTTCTCTTATTTGTTTTAGTTTTGAAACGTGTTTTTGTAAAGTAATAATCTTTATGATTTGATTGCAATCGTTACTGTTTATTACCGTTACTCTGATTTTTGGTAAATTGTATCAAAACCAGTGCAAATATTATAAAATTATTAATAATAATAAAATATGGAACCCAAAATAATAATAATAATAAAAACATGTATTTTGTGTGTTCTGTATTTTGTTTGAATTAATAGATCATAACAAGTAAGATTTCAATTATATTTTGACCATTGAACTTTAAGATTCTTGGTTCCAGAAATCTATTACTTATTTAGCTCCTATACTTCTAAATATGGTATAAAAGAGTTTTATTGGAAATACATGTAAATGTAATGTGATTATTGAATGGATACGAATCTGTAATTTAAAAAAACAAACAAACAAACAAACAAAAAAAACATGTTTCCATAGCCTTTTCATAGATTTAGGGTATGTTCACACTGCACGTGGCCCATGTCAGATTTTGCTCAGACCACATGAGATCGGATGTTTTACAATGGGACCACAGTCATATAACTCATGCGCCTTTACATGTGACATTCGTAATAATTCTGTGCTGACAGAAGACATGTCAAAGGTTTTACATTATGAAAGTTATCAAAACAGTTGCAAAAGGTAAACAGTAAAAGTGTGATGTGTCAGAAATTATTATAGTAAGAGCCAGGGCCGGAGTGGGACTCCTTTTTTAGCCCTAGAGTTCCAAGTCTTAGACCGACCCACTTTAGTTCACGACTGACTATATTAAAATGATGTCATTTCCAATTCAGTGCAAAGACAGTAGCCTAAGTGTTGCTTCACAGATTTATTTGAACAGTACAACACAATGTAATGTTTAACAGTATCAGAATTTATTTTCTTTATTTTATCCAAACCTTGAAACAAATATATGTTAAGCTATATGTATAAAAAAAAGATTAAAATAAAATGTATTAAACTTTCTAATGACACTATCATTTATTTTCCAAGGAATTTTTTGTCTTGTCCCTCTGAGATGCAACAGTACATGGAAAAGTCTGAAAAAAATGCTCCTAACTAGTTTAACGTTAATTTACCGGCTGTTTCATCGTCTTAATGTGTTGTACTCTCGCTACAGCTGGTCTATACGAAAAATTGGTTTCGAATGATAATTATATCATCATTAATCTGCAGACTGCATTCTGCTCGCGGGGCTGCAAGAAAATAAATAAAAAGAGTGGAGCCGCGGTAAAATAATGACTAAAACGAGTGAGGCTATGGTAAAAAATAAATACATAAATAAATAAATAAAAGGTGCGACTGAGTGCAGTCAGCTAAGGGACACCTGCCCTCGTCGCGGCCAAAAGATGGACCGGCCCACTGGGAATTTTCCCGGTCCCCCCGATTAGCCAATCCGGGCCTGGTAAGAGCACTATATACAAAAACATGACAATCTTTGTCTTCTGTCACATACTTGTCTCTATTTTTTATATTGCCTGTGCATAATTATGCTGGCATTTGCATAAAATCACACTATAAATAAATGCATAATCGCTGCACAAAGAACTCCAACCTTACCAAAAGGCATCAGTGCGCTACAGGAGGCCTTTATTAACCCCCTGGAGCCGTGTGAGGCACTTTTTATTATGGATGGATGTGCTTTACTATACTTCTTTTGGACTATTGAATAGAAAACACCTGCCCACTGCTATTTCAAAGCCTGGACATTTTTATTATAACTCTGATCGGATTCATCTGAAAGAAGAAAGTCATACATCTAGAATGCCTTGAGGGTACTCAAAGGGCTAATATTCATTTTTGGGTGAACTAACCCTTTAAGGGACCACACGTTCTTGGGAGGCAGGTTTAGCTGGTAACACTTTAGAATACTGTTCCATCATTATTGAATAACTACACAAGAACTCATTAGTAAGGCAATATAAACATAAGAATCCAACAAGAAACTTTGATTAATCAGCTACTAAGTAATAGTGCTTGGTCACATACTGTATGGTAGTAGTTCATTTGGACGTTTTCATACCTCCCCAACAACTACTAGAAATGACATGAATTATGCATAATTTACTGTACAATTACACTGACCATAATTATAAACGCAACACTTTTGTTTTCGTCACTCTAACATGTGCAGGTTTATCACACAGCACAATGCCACAGATGACACAAGTTTTGAGGGAGAGAGCAATTGGCATGCTGACTGCAGGAATGTCCACCAGAGCTGTTGCCCGTGAATTGAATTTTAATTTCTCTACCGTAAGCTCTACCAAAATTTGGTAGTCTATCCAACCGGCCCCACAACCGCAGACCACGCGTAACCACACCAGCCCAGGACCTCCACATCCAGCATCTTCACCTCAAAGATCATCTAAGACCTGCCACGCGGACAACTGCTGTAACAGTCGGTTTGCATAACCAAAGAATTTCTGCACAAACTGTCAGAAACCGTCTCATCTGCATGCTCATCATCCTCACTGCCAATATCCACAATCAGATCAACTTTATGATCACCCCCAATACAGTAAAACTGCACATGTTAGAGAGGCTTTTATTGTGGCCAGTCTAAAGCCGAGTTCAGACTGCATGATTTTAGCCCTGATTTTGACTTGCCGACAGGTTTTGAGAAATCGCCAACAAACGCCCGAAATCGGTGCTCGTTCACGCGAGTGACAATCACACAGTGTGAACTATCAAAGACTATTATTACTGACTGAATAACATCGGAGATTACCTACAGCCAATGAGAGAGCAACATCCATGGCAGCGGGATGTTAGGGGAGGAGTTACAAAAGAGTAGAAAGTAAATATCTTCCTCTATAATCTTCTTTTCGTTGCAGATGAGCATACATGCAATTTATATGGCAAGCTTATTTTTCATCTACTTGCTATTATTTTTAGTGAAGTATTTGCAAATAAACTATTCGATTAATCGATTAATCACAGCTGGCACCGCATCACCTAATCAATCTCCTCATTACACCTGCCCAATCAAATCCCCTTCTACCC
>JAUMHP010000301.1:571323-581983 GCA_032361065.1 Enteromius trimaculatus
CAGTCTGTCGATACGACATACGTCTCCGTTCCCTCCATCAGGGAACGGGGGTTACAATAGGTAACCTAGACGTTCTGCAGCTGACATTTAATGGGTTTTCACAGTTTTTTCTTAGTTTTATGCGATTAATTTAACTTCTGTAAATTAATATTTAGCTCAGCTTGTGGAAGACATGCTTGGGATGAGCTTTGTCTTTAGCACTGTAAAGTTCAGTGGCAGTATATTGTGTAAAAAATAAAGCAAAATAAATAATTAAATAACATTTAATAACAATTTGATGTGTTACCATTAAGTTAATTAAAAATTAAACTGTTATTAAAAAAACTGTTATTTTTTTAACCATTAATGTAAAGCTTAATATGTCGCTTCCATTACCATAGTTGACTTTTTTGTTAGGCCTCAAACCTCATTCAGGATTGTAAAATGTAAAGATCTTCTATGGTGCTTTTCACTGTTTGACTTCAATGTATAAACTGGAACAGAATAAAAAAAGTTTTGAATGGCATGAGAGTAAGTCTCACCATAACTGCAGAACACATTCGCTTTACTCAGCTGCAGAGTTCTGCGTATAAACATTTGCATTCCCCTTATCTCTCGTCTCCTCCTCTTTCTTTCACCCTCGTTTTCTGCCTTTCTGCCCTTCGAGCTTGCCCTGGGCGCTCTCTGTAAATAACCTCAGATTTCACGCAGTGTCAGAGCGGCTCTGTGGGTCCACTGTTCTAAAGCAGCCTGCCAGACAAACCCAGCTGTAAGAGGCAAGATTAAATGCAAAACAGCTGCGTGCTGGTTAATAGTGTGGAAATCACTTGTATATAAAAGACTATTAGGCATCACATGGTATAAGGAAGACAGTTGACAGAAAGTGTTGCAAATGGTCTTAAACAGATGTTACGTAATGAAAATATAGATATAGATAATATAGAGGTCAATTTTGAACCAATGAGATTTTATGGCAGTCTAATTCTGTGCAGCTTCTTAAACATGTGATCAGTTTAATCATTTCTCATGGGTTTGACCACAGATTAGTCCACCATGCATTATTATACTTTGACCTCCACTCACCTTTGACCTTTGGCACCTCATGACAGACAACCACAGTGCACCCCCGGATGTGACAGGCCTGTCGGAGCGCTCGGTGCATGCGGAGCGTCCACAGGTGGCATCAGTGCGAGGGCTTCCACGCGGATACACACACACCAGCGTGATGGAGACCGCCGATGGTGAGTCCCCTAAAGCTTCAGCCTGCTGTCACCACGACAGCAGAGCACCTTCCTGTCTCACACGTCTCTTTCCTGTAAGAAAGAGGGAATATCATGTCATCTCTCCACAGAACGCTCAACAATACTGCATCCAGAAGTTCAGACCGACAGATTCGTGTTTAGCAATTGAGACTCAAAGATAAAAATACTTAAAGGAATAGTTCACCCAAAAATTTAAGTTATGGTATATTTTCCTCACACCCCCAAGCTATCCTAGGTGTGTATGACTTTCTTCTTTTAGACGAAGACAGTCAAGAGTTTTTTTTTAAAAATGCATCCTGGCTCTTCCAAGCTTGGTAAGGCTGGTGGATAGCAGAAATGATTTTGAAGCTCCGTAAATTGTATATATCCGCACATATATATATTTGTATGTATATATATATTTTTAAAAATGTTTATGTGTGTATGGAGCCCTGTTTTTGCCCCACAACAATAAATGTAACTATTAATCTCAGTTTTGCTAAATAAACGGATCTGGCTCACATCAGTCACATGACTGCCATTAACCAGTGCTCGCCCGTGAGGGCAGACTTCTGCTCCCGGTGCATCATGGGTATTTCTTTAGCTTTTACTTATTTTTGTGTCATTTAAGCAAGACAGTTGCATTTTTGTGTTAGTGTTGTTATGTGTGTTTATGTTCAAGTTAGATTGGGGGGGGGTTTGGTTCATTTGCAGCACTTTTTTATATTAAATTGTAATTGTTACCGGCATGAACAAAGGTGTGTAGGGGAGCGTTACATATTAAGTTTGTCATGACTACGTGTTACTGTTATTTAGCCTACTATCTGCCCTCTATTTTAACTTTGAGCACCCGCCCCGTTAAACGTCTTAGCACGGCCCTGCTGCAATGTAAAAGTAACCTACATTATACACATTCTGGGGGCTATTATGATTATATTACTCTTATTATTTATTTGTTATTCATTTTCTTTACAAAAACCCATCAATCTGCTACAGAGGACATGTGATAACCCCCCGGAGGTGTATAGGTTAGTATTATGTTGCAGTACTTGCGGATATATCTGATTTACAGAGCTTCAAAATAATGGCCACTATCCACCAGCATTACCAAGCTTGGAAGAGCCAGGATACATTTTTAAAAAACTCTGACTGTGTTCGTCTGCAAGAAGATAGTCATATACACCTAGGATGGCTTGGGAGTGAGTAGTTCACTGTGTAAATTTCATTTTACGGTGAACTATTCCTTTAACACACAAATATAAATTTTCTGGATAGTTCTTAGCTATTGAAAAAAAGGGTGGGATTTTTTTTTGTCTGTTTTCTGTATGTTTCTGCTTGATCAAGCAAGATAGTGTCATGTCATCAGCATGCTTTTTTTTTGTATGAATAGTTGACTAAAAAAAGGAAAATTCTGTCATCTACTCACCCGCATGTCACTATAAAATATAGTTTCATTTACTCTTCCACACTTGTCTAGATAGTCCAAAAAAAAAAAAAACATTTGTTTGCAGTCTCTTTTCCACTAATGTCTTCTGCCGTGAGCTGATGAGCAAAACTAATTAGCAGTTCTTCTATGTATTGTGAACATGCCAAGGTTTAAACACATGGAAGCATAATTGACCCTTCTCAGAGAGTTTGATTGACAGGCAATCTGACCAATCAAAAACAACAAATCAGACGGTTAACTTAAACTTTAAAATTCTATTGTTTCTATGTCTTTCCACGGTTTAAATAACATACCTTCTAATGTTCATGCATGTTTATTTTGTGCTTTATTTTGGGTGCAACTTGAACTAAGACAGTAATCGCTAAAGTAACCTCTCACAACATAAAGAGACACAAAATTGCAATTATTGTTTGAATTTCTGAAAAAATGGCAAACAAAGCGGAGACTTTGTTTCATGCCTAAAGTAACATGTCGTGTCTTGTAGGTCAGCATTTTATTAGTTTAATCTGCACTGCAATGTATTTTAGGATGTGTGGCGTGAGAGCGGCATTATTTATTAGACATAACAACAGTAACTAAGCTGGGGCGGCTCTTTGCGTAGGGTCAGTTGTGAATTGAGATGAAAGGAAACTTTTTTCTCGTAAGAAGCTACCATTTGAATTTATAATGCTTAAATATGCTTTGTAAGATATATTAATTTATTGTGCTTTTTTTTACACCTTCTCTGTATGTCCTTTTTTTATATAAACATTTTGAGTGACATAAGGGTATAACGATGATGATTAATCAGTTTTCATGTTTTAGGTGTACTGTCCCTTTAAGACATATAACAACTATACATCAGGTTCACTATTGAACTGCTTTCTTTTGCTGTGGTGAAATAGTTTTTAGATGAACGTTTAGTTATAGTTGAACTCAACTAAGAAAAACTAAAACTTTTTTTTTTTCAGACTGAGTGTCACCTCAGCTCTGTAGAAGCTGTCATGAACGTGCGTGTTTATACACGTTTTCTCTTCTTTAGGCACTGACAGGGGAGATGGGGAGGCCACGGATGGTATTTATAAATGTTTATTTCAATCTGCCCCTCCTCCTGGTGTCTCTGTGCATCTGTGTCTCAGCTGTGACCTCTGTGTTAAACGCCGTCTGCTTAACTTGTCCACTTTGTCATTTTTGGAAATTAATATCACAAGAAAAGCATTTCCTCCTAATATGTCTCTTTGTCTTTTTAATGTCGTTTTTTTTCAAGGTCTTTTTTTTTTTTACAGAGTTTATAATAGGTTTTGCATTTTGAGAAGAAACAGCACTATTGTCTAGAAATATCTCGAACTAAGAATGTTTTAGATGTGTTTTTGTTGATCTTTTGTGGAAAAAGAAAGTACTTTTAAACTGTACTTATTACAGAAACAACATACTTAAGTGAGAAATGAATGTAATGCTTCTGGACACTTAATTGCATGTTAACTCCAATTAAATTAAAATTAATTAAATGTATAGTCTTAATGTAAATTTAATGCACTTAAGTGTAACTTAAGTACATTTAAGTGTAACTTAAGTACATCTGACAAGCATTTACTGTACACTTATAATACTTCAATGTTACTTTTATTTTAACTTGTAGTCATGTATTTAAATATATTCGTGATTACACATTTTATAATGAAGCTGAAATGTAGCACTTTTTAAAAAAATATATTAACCTTTAAAAGCTTTCGTGTGACATTATTACTCATTACATAATGTACTTAAGAGTGTTAAGAAACATATGTTACACTTCCGTACACCTACTTTACATTTTATATTATCTGCAAGTACAGTACTTCAGTTTTTTATATAATTTGGACTGGCATGGAACATTTTCTACAGTTAAGTGCACTTCTTTTTCACAAGGGAAAGTTAGGTTTTTAAGTAAATGTGTGAAAACATAAGTAGACAAGTGGTCAGTTAGGTTATGCTATGCTCCATGGTTTTTGTTTTGTGATATGCACTCTAAAAATATATATTTTTAAACATTTAGTTACATTAAAATAATTATGGCCATCAAAGGGCATTGTATTGCAAGTGTACTATATATTACTTCAGTCATAAAGATTGATAACCTTACAGTACATTTGGACTACTTACATGGTACTACAAAGAGTACTGTAGTGCTGCAATAGATGAGAAGAAAACATAATATTATAATGGCACCATTTTCAAAGTAGTACATATTTGGTTATACAAGCTTGGTTGAATAGTGTTGCACATTCGCCACAGGATGTTAAAGAAAGTGTGTGATTATTGTGTCTGGGTACTTGAGCACGGTCGTGTGAGATGCAGACAGACAGCGGCTGAGGCTCAGGTGGAATGTCAGAGAGAGCATCTCAGTCATGCATATATACATGACACAGCCAGCTCTCTGTGGAGTTCACAGACAGACATTTAATAAAGAGATGAAAGTATAGATTCGTCATGTGAAGATCGTTGTGTCTTGATGTTTGGTTCTGTTCTATCATGTGAAAGACTATGTTTACCTCAATAGAAGCATTTGATGGGTGATTCTATTTTATTTGTTATAAACCAGCTGAGAAATATTCCTCAAACGTTTTTTTTTTTTTTTTTTCGTAGTGTAACATAATTATTAAACTATACCTTTTTCTTGTCATTATACATGAGCTATGTGTAACTGTCTGCTGTGTTCATATTATTTATAAAAAAGAACTGTTTCTCCTGCAGTGGAAATTTGCTAAACATAATCAGCAATCACCATTTCCGACGTGCACAGTAAATGTATTTTGGACAGTAAATGTAATTATTAAATTGAAAGTTCTGTAATGAACAATGCATCCATTTTACATTTCTAATGGTAGAAATAAAGACAGTAGCACCAAGACATCATTGTAACAATAATCATCATCATCTTTATCAGCATTATTTCTTTGTACAAATGTCTTCTAAAAATAGGTTCTTCTAAAAGACTATTTATTTTTTGCCAGTTTTTAATTGTTATTACTTAATTTGTCTAAATCTCATCAGTGTTTTAATGTTTTTCGATATTTTTTAATATTTTTTCCTTAAAATAAATAAAACAAATAAATGTATTCACATATATTGTTGATGAGGAATTGCTCAGACATGTTTGTAACACTTCGTAGAATGACCCTGGTGCTCTTGTGGTATTGTTTAACGTATTAACTTGTGTGTGTTAACTGTGAATGGTTTTTTTAATCTATTTAAGCTACAGTATAGTGATCCTAAAGCCCTCTGTAAAGTATATAGAGATGGACTCTTTCAGAAGAAAGCTCATGAATGGTTGATGAGATGGGTCCTGGGTAGCGGCTTGTTGCTAGGCAGCGTGAGTCCAGCCTCAATCAGAGTCAAGGAGTCTTTGATGCTATGGGTCAGGTGTCTCTACTGAGCACGCTCAGTAGCATCTCAACCAAACCCATGGGCATACAGCCTTACACTGACTGACAGGCTGTTGTGTGAAACTGTCCCCACCATCCTTTCACGGTGACCTTTCCCTGCTTTTTTATCTCATCCTCTCCATCTTTTTTTTTCTCTCTGTCTCTCTATGTCCTATCTTCTCCTGACACTATCTCTGTCTAAAGGAGTTCCAGTCAACAGTCGAGTGTCCTCTAAGATTCAGCAGCTCCTAAACACTCTGAAAAGGCCAAAGAGACCCCCTTTACGAGAGTTCTTTGTTGATGATTTCGAGGAGCTTTTGGACGGTAGGTTACATCTAGAATATCTAATTCAGTCATGAAACTAGCAATATATTTTACTAATGGCTGTTAGTCTCTGCTCAGCAATTGAGTAGTCTTGTTAAGTGTTCACTGTAAGCTGAAAACCCTTTACCTCCCCCAGCTCCACCTGTTTCCCTTCACTTTTAGATACAAACTCACTTTACCTTGGGGAATTTCCATTTTGACAAGTCAAGTGGGCAGATTTCTTGTGGGCAAAGAAAGTTTGCATTGACACACCCTCGACCCCGAGTTTATATGTACACTTCAGGCGGCTCCATAAACCACAATGCAACATGACCGTGACGTAATCCATTTATTGCATTGGGATTTTATCGGTTTGTGTTACTTTATTTTCTCCAGGAGCCGAAGCATATCTATAGGCACATAGAATGGTGCATCAAACAAATTCATGAAGGGAAAAAAAATATCTCAGTGCCATAGCAGATTAAAAGTAATCAAGAGCTTAGAACAAGTTTCGTTTCAACACATTGCAATGGTTTTGCCAATGATGTGTATGGAAGTAAACAAGACGGAGGGATGTTAGCAAGAGAAGAGCATAAAAATGCAAAGTAGAATGCATCCTTTTTCCACTATAGGATATTATTATCATGAAATTGTAATTATGTGCTTTACTAAGGGACTATGCACTACTGTATAACTTGTAATAGACAATACAATTGCAAAAAATAGCATTTACTGGGGGACCTCAGTCAAATGTTGTGGACAAAATATTTTAGAGACTTAACACTGAGCTCTTTTGTAATTTAAGCACCACATCATTATAGCGAGGACAAACGCCAATCGCATTTTCTTCAGAGAATGTAGAAATTTGGGTAACACTTTGCAATAAGGTTCATAGGTTAACTAAGACTGAACAAATACAGCATTTGTTAATCTTAGTTAATGTTAATTTCAGCATTTACTAATGCATTATTTACATCATAAGTTGTGTTTGTTAACATTAGTTAATGCACCGTTCTACGAAGGGTTCTATGGAAACAAAAATGTGACCTGGTATTTACCGTTAGACTGAATATTATTCATAACCTTGAGAAGAAGCTACTGATCCAGGAGACAGGACAATAACACACAACAACATATTTGAGTGAGGTGCCCATGCAAAGAACATGAATCATTTCTACCTGATGTGTGGCATGTTACTGCAAAGGGTTGAGTGCGTCTTGAAACGCTTTATGGTTTCTTCTTTAACAAAGACAGGTTAAGTCACACTTCCTTGATTCTCCTACTTACTGATGTATGTAAATCAGCAGACGAGAATGATCTCTCAAGGATCATGTGACAGTGAAGACTGGAGTAATGGCTTCCGAAAATTCAGCTGTGCATCAAAGAAATAAATAAAAATATATAAAATATATCCATTTTAAATTGGCATGCTTTACACCTTTATGTATGTTATAAATACACACACATACGTGTATAACTTTTTGCATATAATTATTAGCATTTTTCAGTTTTCTGTGTTTCCGCATTGTGGAGTTAATTTAATATTGTTGTTATATACTCCGTCCAGTGACAGTACAGTGATCCACAAATATGCAGGCTATTAAATAGTTTGACAAACCCTGTGAATCTACAGTATCTCTTCTTTCCTATTTCTCTCTTTGTTCGGGAGTCATTCATTGCGTTCTTGTGAAAATATGCTGAGAAATATTCTTTCATATTCTCTTAGCAGCAGCAACTTTATATTCTCTCTCTCCCTGTTTCTGCTTTTCTTTCTCTTTCTGTTCCAGACACACAAAAACCAATCAAATCTATTTAAAGCCGTGTCACATCTCATCCTCGGGATGCATAAGTCACCCTGAGATGCTTAGTGACATTTAAAACAGCTCTCGCATAAACTCTGCTCCAAAACACAGTGAGCTGCTTACATCGAACGGCGGCAACGATCATCAAACCATATAAATGATTTGAAACACTATATATAGGCAGGAGACTCAACTTGGTAGTGATTTTAATAAGCAAATGTGGCCACAATACAATAATATATTTCATAGGTGGAAAATAATAGATTTAGACTAAATGCATTAAGTATTTGTTTATATATTACCTGTATAACAATCTGCATGATATTTATTTTCTTAAAGCAAAGGTTAGGTATTAGAGCTCTGTTGTTGCTTTGTTGTAGCAATATTTTAATAGTTTATTAAAGCACACACACAGCAGCAGCAGATCTACAAGTTTGTCTCTGACATGATTTCCTGTCATCTACAGTCCAGCATCCAGATCCGAACCAGCCGAAGCCCGAGGGAGGTGAGATGAGACCTCTGAATGGGGAGCCTCTGGGGGTGGTCACTAACTGGCCTCCGTCATTACTGGCCTCTTTACAGCGCTGGGGCACCACACAACCCAAGAGCCCCTGCCTCACCGCACTGGACAACGCCGGAAAACCCATCTATACACTCACATATGGTACAGTTGAATTAAATTCAACGATTTGCATAAGAACGCTCCTGATTCTACGCTACTTTGTAATGCATTTGTAATTGTTGATCATGTCACGTTCAAAATGACACACTCATAGGAGTGCTTGTTTTATTTGTGCATATTGATAGCATACTCACTTGAAATAGCGAATGAACTCGCGCTCTTAAGTGAACGGACAGTGCAGGTTTGAATGTGTGTTTGTGTAAATATGTCTCCTTAGGGAAGTTGTGGACGCGGAGTCAGAAACTTGCCTATACGCTGCTGAACAAACTGAGCACCAGGAATGAACCACTACTGCGCCCTGGAGACAGAGTGAGTGTCCTTATCATGCACTGTCATATCCATTACACCTTGTCCATTTCTTTAAAGAAAGAGCCCATTCCCCTGCAGGATCTTATCCTCTTTCTCAATGACTGATCAAATACAGAATGTTACCATAATAATATTACGTTCTGAGCTGATCAAACAAACTAGTAGGCTAAGATACCAAATGTTAGTACGTCCTAATTTCTGTTCTCATGCTCTAGTCTAAGCTTTTTTCCAATAAGACACTGTGCACTTTAAATAACTGAATAATGCACTGAATTAACCAAAACCATTTCAGACACAGCTTTAGTTTTAGTTAAGATTAAACATTACATTTATGTTTGCATACACACTAATACTGTATACTGCAATAGTACTTAGTGACATGACCAGTGATGGATGTTATTACCAAGTGTAACAGGCCCAGAGTACAGAGTTTTTGTAAGTAATACAGTAGCAGTAAACAACAATAATTCAAGAGGTTTACATGAATCTTTTGTGCATCTCCACAGGTTGCACTTGTGTTTCCCAACAATGATCCTGTGATGTTTATGGTGGCATTTTATGGATGCCTCCTGGCGGAGCTGGTGCCTGTGCCCATAGAGGTGCCACTCACTCGAAAGGTATTTATCAGCATTACACCAGCACACAGACAACACTACCATACAGTAGATTTCAATCACAATATAGCCCCCTACAGGAAAAGACACAATATGACATCCTGGGATGTCCTCACATCACAGCATTATCCTTGAAAAAATGTCCAAAACTCTTTATGGTATGAGAATAAATAGTGTACTGGAAGTCAAAAGATATTAGTATGCATTGGTATTGTGAGTATGTGAGGATTTATGAATTACCAGTCACTCAGTCCTGGGGTTTTTTTCCTCTGTAAGTGACCTGAATTTCTCCTATCTGAAGGTATCATGAGCTGTCTCTGTGGTGCTTTGAAGCGCGTTCGGTTGGATTAATAGAGCTGATGTTCCTGATGGGGACAGCTAATCTTTTTAAAAAGAAGGACACAATAACACACACGACGATGAAAGGCAGAGAGGGAGTGAGAGGACTGCAGATGGGTGTTGTATTGATGAATGTCTGTGTCTCCTCTCATCAGGATGCAGGCAGTCAGCAGGTGGGGTTTCTGTTGGGCAGCTGTGGGGTCACTCTGGCCCTGACCACTGATGCCTGTCAGAAGGGTCTGCCCAAAGCACAGACTGGAGAAGTTGTGACTTTTAAGGGTAGGTGATCCGTACAAACCAGTTACTTCATCTTTGTTTAATGGTGCAGTTTCTTGTCCTCGGGTATAATGCGTGTGTATGTTTTTACAGGCTGGCCACGACTGCTGTGGTTCGTCACTGATGGAAAGCATGTTGTAAAGCCTCCTAAAGACTGGCATCCTCCATTAAGAGACGCTAGCAACGAGATCGCATACATAGAGGTCAGAATCTATCTATCTATCTATCTATCTATCTATCTATCTATCTATCTATCTATCTATCTGTCTGTCTGTCTGTCTGTCT
>JAUMHP010000301.1:621392-637922 GCA_032361065.1 Enteromius trimaculatus
TGTGTTGAAAAGACTCGAAAAGACTCGAAAATCAAACTGTAGGACTTTGGACTTGACTTGAGACTTGTTGGCATTTGACTCGGGACTTGACTCGGGACTAAACGGCAATGAATTGAGACTTACTTGTGACTTGCCAAACAATGACTTTGTCCCACCTCTGCAACACAGTACACATTACATTTTTATTGCTAATAGTCAGTAGCCTACACATGCATGAAGTGAGCAGGGAGAAACCTTACGGAAAAGAAAACATGCAAGTAGCACTGTGATTGTTCGTTCCTCTGCAGTTATGCTCATCAGTAGTCAGTATTGCCATATTGTGGTTATCGGGACAGCCCTAGTTGTTTGTTGCAGTATCAGTAGTGACACAAACTTGATAATCCTCCCTCAGTCCCCATGACTGAAGCGCTTCCCTTAAGTTTCGTGCTATCATTTCACCTGTGTGATCTTTCAGGACGTATGAAGTCTGTATAGACATCTACTGCACAATGTCCAGTCTGTGATGAAGCTGTATATGAGCTTGTTAAGCTCTGCTGTGTAGTTCAGTATGTCCACATGTAACCAGTATGAAAACTGTTTATTTTATATGTATAGAATCACACAAAATATGTTCATATGTATACCTGATATGTCTGAGATTTGTGCGTTAATGTGCATCCTCCCCTTTAAATTTCTGGCTGTACTGTTGGCTTTAATTTCCTGTCTTTGCACCTCCTCTTCCCTTTTCTGCCCTGGCTCATCATGGGAGAGGTGTGTTTCTTATGAGCTCTGATAATCAAATTGCATCTTTTTCTTTTAAATTACTTTTGTAACTCAATCCATCATCCAAATCATATATATGATATTTTTGTTCATGTATATTTGATTATTTTTGTATTTTTATCAAGTTGCATTGCATTGTATATTCATGTTTCAGAAATATAAGAGGGCGAGTTGATGCTGCTTTTAAACGCCATTTATGTGTTTTATCAGTAAAGAGGAGTCAGCTGCCAGCCGATGTCCGAGTGGTCCTTTCATTCAAAGTCACAGCGCAGATGAAACCAATAAACACACAGATCTCTTGTGATCGTGAAGTATAACACACTGCTAAGCTGCTCCTCTGCGTCTCGTCTGCATTCTCTGTACAACCAGGCAACTTGACTATGTTTAAGTGCTTCCATCTCGGTATCACATACGTCGGATCAAATGTTTTGATTTGTTATATTTTTTCATTTGCGTGAGGTTTTGTCACATGTAGTGCGTTTACAGAATGATTCGGCCAAACTTGTTTGAGCAGGTGAATGCTTTTTGCTTTTAGCACCAGAGGTTGACGAACCACTTGATGCAGATCGCAGCTTTTGGCTTTCATTGTATTCATTGCATGCTTGATGTTGAGATAATAAAAACATGTTGTTGGTTCGTTGTGTTTTATCAAGTCAAAAGTCAATGAAGCTGTCTACTAGGAGTTTTTGGAGCACTTTATGCTTCCATCTACTGACAAACTTCATGGAGATGCTGATTTCCTTTTTCAGCAGGACCTTAGCACCTTAGTTTGCTGGCCACATGACATTATTGTGTATAATACACACACTTTAATTTTTTTTCTCCATTCTCTCATGGATGGGGTTTTGGTTCTCCTCTGGCTTGCTTAGTTGGGGACACCTGATTTCCAGTGATTATCTTCATCTTGACTACTGAGACGGTCTCTGCATTCGATAAATAAGTAGTTTAATCTCCTCATTATACATTACCATCACTCTGTTCTGATTGACTGTGGTCAGCCAGCATGTCTGTCCTGAACCACATGTGGAAACTATGGGATATTGTCAATCTGTAGAAGCTGAAGCTCAACAGTGTCTCAGCAGAACCACAGACTGATCGCTTCCATTCACTCCTCACTGATGCTTTCATTTGTGCTAAAGGAGCCCTGACCAATTACTGAGGGCATAAATAAACATGCTTTAAAGAATTTCAACTTTTCTTTTTTGTAAAAACATTTTTTTTTGATTGATCTTCGTACATATTCTCATATTGTCAGATACTGCATTTTTGACTTTCCTTAACTGTAAACTCTAATCATCAAATAGGAAAACCACCCGGTCCTTTTCACACAAAGCGCAAAAAAGCGAAATGAATTTCCGAATGCAGTGACAACAGCTTCCTATGGATGCTATCACATAGGCTGCGAACATTAGACATAGACATTTGATTATGACAATATATTTTCTGTATAAGTTTTGTATGCAACTCATGGTATTTTTAATTTTTTTGCAAAAAGGTTTATGAGAAATATTAGCATTATAAGCATATTAAATTATGCCATCAATTACTCACCCTTATATCATTCCAAACCCACAAGATCTTCGTTGATCTTCTGAACACAAATGAAGATGTTTCTGATGATATCAGAGCGCTATCTGTCCCTCCATAGACAGCAACACAACTGAAAGGATCCAGATCCAGAAACGAGTAAAAACATCAGTAAAACAGTCCATGTGACATCAGTGGACAACCTCATTTTTGCGACGCTACGAGAATACTTTTTTCTGCTTTTAAGGCTGAAAGCTCCTTATATTCAGGTGTGCCAAATTATTAGACAAGGTTTTTTTCCCAGATAAAATGAGCCAAGAGAGATTGAACTCAGACTAAAAATTATCGAGTGCCCACGAGAAAGATGCAGTTCTAATGCAATAATAGAATTAACAAAGTTAAGATATGACCATTATTCTACTAGTCATGAACGAAAGGTTCTACATACTGAACTTATAAAAGCCATACTGCCAAACGAGACAGCGGCTCCTGATCTGAGAGGATGCGTGTCACTGCAAGGCATTGCGAGCTAAAAACACTTCTGTGATAAAGATAATCTTGTAGTTCTTCATACTAGGGGGCTTCACATCGGGCATTAACTACATTAATATGGAGGGCAACAGTCTGTTTTTTTTCTCCCCACAAGATAAGATATTACAATAAAGATGTTTCTAAAACGGTTTGATTCATATTCTTGTTCATAGAACCAGATTAGTACTAAATGCCACATAATATTGAAAAGCAATATATTCACATGTGTTTTTATAGTTTAGCTGTTATTTAATAATTATATATATATATTTTTTCATTTTTACAAGTTCACCAACATAGAATGTGTCGTCAAATAGTTTGCTGTAGGATGATTACGGTGTTTACAAGACTTAATAATGTGACTAAAATACATCTAGATTACTTCATGTATTTTGTAAATAGCAATTTCTAATTCGTAGTCAGATTATTGCCATCTATGCAAATGTAACCAATTTTAGGATTTTGTTTTTGTCAGAACAGAGCTGCCAATATTGTTCAGATATCCAAAAAAAAACCAAAACATGACTTGAACGGTCCGCGGCTGCGTTTCCCAGAAGTATTGTAAGCTAAGCGTATCATAAAGACCACTGGTGACAATGCTTTAGATTACGATGCTTTTGGGAAACACAGCCCAGAGGATTTTTTTACATCATCATCAGAAAAAAAAATGTGGTTCAAGTTATCATCTTCAAAAAAGGTTTTAAATGGTTGTCTTAACATACATACTCTTGAAACTGGATATTTGCATCTATTGAACCATCATCATCGTCATAAATACATTTTCAGTGCAACATGAGAAAGTGATCATGTCCATGTATATAAACATCCTACTGTAAAGTGCCTACAAGCAACACAACATTATTACACATTCAAGGTAAAAAAGGTGCAAACATTTCTTTAGATGTATAAAAACAATTGATTTAAAAATTAAAATACATAAAAATGTATATCATGCATTTGTTCTTCGGGACGTTACCCTTCTCAGACCTACATCTGGCAAGCTAAAATTCATATACATTAAATTATTGTCATTTTACTTTATTTTTTTACAGTGCAGAAAATAAAAGTGCTTTCTTCAGATTAGGTTGAAATGTACATATTGCATGTCCCTATGAAAGAAAAAGTACTGAAAGATAATCTGAGAGGTAAGAGGAGAGCAGACAGTTGGTATCATAAATCATGTACTGTACATTAACATGTGCTGTTCAGTCTGTGTTGTGTATACTTGCATCCAAGGGTTTTACAGTCCTGCACTAGCAAAGCCAACCTGACTGTGTGTGTGTGTGTGTATATATATATATATATATATATATAACTGTACAGTTACACACCTGCTGATCTCCAAACCAATCTGAGCTGCCATGATAGGGTGGCACAAGCACAGGAGGATAGTAGAAACTGGGCCGTTTGTAATGTGTTCTCGTTATGTTATAACAAATAGTTTCTTTTTTTTGTTTTCTTAGATTTAGCTTACTAAACATATATTTACAGAAATTCAGGGCATTATAGTCGTAATAGGATCACATTTGTATACGCACCTTGTAAATGCTTTGGAAAGGAAGCATCTGTACATAGTAGCGAAGTCAGTCCCAAACTGAGAGCAACTTCATTTATGTCACGTCTGAACTACTTTATCCAGACCGGACGGAGATTCCTGTGTTCAGGAGGTTCATCCAGCACTACAGATTTGATCTAGACTCTTTGACTTTACATCAGCCGCTAACCACAAGCCTTGGACACGTGAAAGGACACGATTCTGGACCACCTGGAAGTCTGTCTGCACTACAACAGCACAAACCTATTGATAGCATGCTTATTGGGAATGCCCTGAAGTTTTTAATTGCATTGATCTGTTCACGTAGGTCCTGTAGCCGCTAAACTTATCTTGCTCTATTTCCCGTGGCTATGTCCTGGTCACGAGGCAGTTTACAATTGTAAAGTTGTTATGACCAGTGTCGGCATATTTGTTCTTAAGGTGGCTAGTCGGTTTGTGTGGTGTACCGTTGCGTTTCTCAGAGGATGTGTGCGCACACGTGTTTCACGAAAATCTGTGTTGGTTTCGCTTTGGTGCAACTAAAAGTGAAAGTGTGTGCTGGTGTGTGTGTGTTTCAGTTTTGAGGACCCTGGCCCCAGCCTCCGGCGCTCGGGGGACGACTCGGCTCTCCGCTCCCTGATTGGTCGAGTTCAGCACTGTCACAGTCTGAGTCCTCACACAATGCACGAGTCTGGAAACAGGTCAAAGAGTGTGATCAAACTCTTGGAAATGTTTTATGTAAGGACTGCCTAAACCAGGGCTGTCCAATCTCGGTCCTGGAGGGCCACTGTCCAACAGAGCTTAGCTCCAACTTGCCTCAACACACCTGCACGGAAGCTTCTAACATGCCTAGTAAGAGCTTAAGTAGCTGCTTCAGGTGTGTTTGATCGAGGTTGGAGCTAAACTCAGCAGGACACTGGCCCTCCAGGACCGAGTTTGGACAGCCTTGGCCTAAACAAACACAGTTCAAATAGAAGGCAGGCTGGTCCTGGAGGTCCGTCCGTCTGTCTGCAAATTGCATTTTCAGGTATGTTTGCTCCCTGTAATTTTTGCAGGGCAGTGGACCTCCAGAGCCCGGTCTGGAAAACCTTCCAACATTTGCTTTTCAAGGAGCGATAAGGTTTGAAAGGTTTCACACAATATTGGTACCTCAAGAATATTTTGTTCCAGGTCAAAGTTGGCCCTCTCCTGTTCGAGGGCAGCAGCCTCTCTTTCGGACAGAGTAGGGTCTGTAATATCAACAGGAATCTCAGACCCCTGGGAGATGAGGTCATCGCTGCGATCATCCAGTCGCTCGTCTGTGTTGGTGCTGACCACGTCTGGCGTGCCACTGTGGGAGTGGTCAGTGGTGTGGCCCTCCTCTCCCTCAGAAACTGACAGGTTCTCCGAGCTGAAAGTGGATACTGATTGGCACTTGGTTATACTGGTCGGCCGTCTGCAAAATTAACATCATAGAAAACATAGAAACCATTAAAAATTTGAACTATCAAACCCTTGTTGGTAATGTAAGGTAACTACACGGGTTAGGCTTAGTGGTAGGTTCAGGATTAGTACCTAATTATCCAGTTTTTGTTATCACTATTATAAGTACACACACATATACAATTTCAAATACGATGTCTGCTTCTGGTCTCAAAATAGTTGTGATGGGGTCATGTTTATCATGGTGTAGCATCTTCTCTTCTTTTCAAAATGAGTTTCTGGAGTTTTTTTTGTTGGAATTTGGTCCCATTCTTAATCCGATATAGGTTTCCAGCTGCTGAAGAGTTTGTGGTCCTCTTTAAAGTATTTTAGTTTAATGATGCTCCAGACGTTCTCTACAGATGAAAGATCTGGACTCCAGCAGGCCACTTCAGCTCCGGACTCTTCTACTAGAAGTCATGCTGTTGTAATCGCTGCAGTGTGTGTTTACTATTGGCCTGCTGAAATACACAAGACCTTTTCTGAAATACACCTCATCTGGAGGGGAGCATATGTTGCTCTAAAACCTTTATATATCTTTCAGCATTCATAGTGTCTTCCACATGAAGCTGCCCATACCGTATACACTTATACACCCCCATACCATCAGAGATGCTGCTTTTGAACTGAACGCTGATAAGATGCTGGAAGGACACCCCCCTCTTTAACCCAGAGGATGTAGCATCCGTTATTTCTACCATTGTAGCATTTGGACCAATAAGACACACAACTTTTCATTAATAGTTTTAAACAAAAGGCGTAAACTTCCCCTCCAAAAGTAAAAATGGTCGTGATCTGGTTGGCCCTGGGGGGCGTTCCCGCTATCTGACTCGCCCTGGAGGGCCTCTCCGCCACCTGCTCCGCCCTGGAGGGCTTCACCTCCTTCTGCACCGCATTGGAGGGCATCTCAGTCGTCTGCTCCGCCCAGGTGGGCTTCTCTGCTGCCTGCTCCGCCCTGGAGGGCTTCACCTCCTTCTGCACAGCCTTGGAGGGTGTCTCCGTCGACTGCTCGGCCCTGGAGGGCTTCACCTCCTTCTGCACTGTGTTTGATTCATGTCTCCGCCCATCTCATCCGTTGTCATGGTGTTTCATTGCTGGCTCCACCCATTGCTCAGTTTCATGTGTATAAATCCCCAGATGTGTTTCTGTGTCTTCACGGTTCATTACATCGTCACCTGGTTTCTGTATTTCATTCGTGTTCCTGTATTCAGTTTGTTTTGTCATTGGATTTACACGCGTCAGCAGGGGGTAAGCAGCGCGGTTTTTTTCCGGCGCCCATGTTAACGGATGAGAGCTTTTCACACAAATCATTTTACTGCCAAAATGGCGGCCCGAACACTGGTGGTCACGTGGTGTCCGGAGCTCTATGGACTCTGTTTGCCGGTATTTGACCCCCGCCTGGTTTACGTTTATGCTACTGTCTTTGCCTTCTCTGATTCTGTTTGCCGGTGCTCGACCTTTGCTTGCTTTGACTCTGAGTTTTAATAAACAGCTTGCATTTGAACCTGAACTCATCCGCAGATTCATGACCATATTGTGAATAAAATATTGGCTCATGTGATTTGAAAGTTTTTTTATATGTCATTTAATTAAAATTAAAATAAATAAAAAATAACACCACAACATCGGGTTGTAGTGTGAATACGTGGAACCAGACCTTAAAATAAAGTGGCTCCTGTTTCTTCATGGGAGTTTACTGTATACATGTGCAAGAGGTAGGTCATCATGGTATGCTTCCTGGTATACTGTCCTAGAGTGAGTGGTTTGGGAGACATTGATCTAACATAACTGAGCACCTTAACATCTTTGCTATGACCAGGCACTCAATGCTCACCCAGCGGTTGAAAACAAGGCCTTATTTTATTACAGGTGCTTTACATAAATAAAGAAACTAATAACTACGTTAGTTCACACAGATAGAACAAATGATTTTATTCTTACCGTCTCCTTGGTAACTCCACCTCACTGTCCACCTCCCCCTCTTCTTCTTCTGAGGAAACGCCGCGTCGCTGGTGGAATTCAACACAATTAATTCAGACATGCTCAAGGATTAAGGCACAAAACAGCACTGCAGAAATAACACATGTACATTTCACAACTGCCTATTTTATCTTTTGCATTTTGTATTTTCAACAAATCTGCAAGTGTTGTGTATTATCTAACCTTAAGTTGGCGTGTAAAACGCTAACTCTTAATGAAATTTTTTTACGTCTTGTCTAATGAGCACATATTAATTGAGAAGTGATAAAAAAGGTGAAAAACTTAAAAGCAATCTGTCATGAGATCTAGGAAATGCACCTTCCCAAGCCACTTTATTTTAATAAGACTATGATCAGTTGGTTTCTAGAATGAAAATGAAAAGTCGGGAATAGAGAGATATGCACCTGTTTGCGTGTGATAGCAGCTCGATACAGTATGGCTGATGGAGTCAGATGACTGCCGCTGGATCCTCTGGGCAAGCGTACCGCCCCGGTTCCCTCTTCCCTCTCCTCTCCTACATGAGTTCTGCCCACCGCTCCACTTCGGCCACAGCAGGGTGAATCGGGGCTGCTGGAGAACGGCAGTGAAGCGGCGTCCTCACTCGCTGTGTCACTCCTGGGCGGAGTCTCATCCAGACCAGCCCCTGCTTCAGCTCCACCGCCGGGCTCTCTGCCCAGGGCCTCGGTCGTGGCAGCTCCACTGACTCCATCTTCAACACGGCGGGTGGAGCAGAGCAGATCTGGGCTGGATGAGGACAGCTTCAGCGGGGGTGGCTCCAGCTGGCCCTCCCTCATCACGCCCCCTGAAGCAGCTTCAGTGAGGGGTGGTGCGGGCGTGGTTGTGTTGGGCAGCGGGGGCTCTCTTTCTCGGCTAGCAGGGGCAGAGGGGTGCTTAGGCCCTGACAGATCTCCACTGCTTCCCTTGCCGCTCCTCCGATGGCGAGTTTTCACCCTGCGGGCCCGGCTTGGTGAGGTAGGTCCTCGGTTTGAACACTGTGGGACGGTCACCTGCAGTACACCAGTGTCCATCTTGGGGAGAATGATCTCTGACCTCAGGAGGTCAGGTCTGTATATAGCAGTTTAAAAAGGACTATTGGTTAAACAACATACTTTACATTACATAATACAGCACCCTTCAGAAATCCAGAATACTCCAAAAATGACTGAAATTTAAACCAGGTTGAGAATAACAAATCCATGTGCGTACATACGTGTTGTGAATTGGGCAGAAATGAATTAGTTCTGCTGTAGATATTAACGTAACCCATCCAAGTAATTATTAATAAATGAGAGCTCGTGTGAAGTGTTCCTGTCTGTGCTGAAGTCTGTTCGTACCTCTTGCCATGAGGAGGAAGTTTCTGAGGGACGCTTCTCTTCTTGATGAGTTTGTCCACTGTGGTTGAGGGGTGATGTTTGAACAGACTAGGGTACTTCTTATCCAGACACTGTTCCCTCCTTAATCAATAACACAGCAGCATTAGCATTTCACAGTGTTACAAATGAAGGTATCAGGAGCTGATCTCCGAGTAACATGACATGAATATTGGGAGCCCTGTACAAGAATAGAGAACAGACAGGGCTTCGTCTACATCTATCCTTCTCTGTGTCGGCTTATAGCTGGTGGAGCAATTTATCTGCTTTATTCCAATAATATGTTTAAATAATTGTTCCCTTCTACTTCTGTATAAAGAGTATTATTATATCATTTCAGTTTTCTTCTTATATGTTGTATTTCATGTCTTCTGTGTGATTCTATGTACGCCTGAACTATCTTGCACTATGTCCATTCTTTCTTCTACATCGCTCATTTTGTCGAATTTGAGCAATGGCCTAATGGATAGAGAGTCGGACCTGTAACCCAAAGATTGTGGGTTTGAGTCGAGGGCTCTCTCCACCTTCAATACCTGAGGTGAGACCCTTGAGCAAGGTGAGCTAGTACGGGAAACCATACGTCTTAAAATTTCTTTCTGACTTCTGATAATAAATAAGAATTATTGCTACAGTAAAGACTAGTATCAAAGTCAGACTGAGGATGAACAGCTGGTCTATCTGGTTTTACAGTATATTTTACAGTAATTACAGTACATCGGTCAGGACATCCAATCTGGTTTATCATTAGCCTAGCGTATGTGTGGCCTGTGGAAACCGAACAGCAGTGCGAGAATTTGCCTTTAACTTAAAATATTCTATCATTTTTGCTCACACAGATAAGAGTCATAAAGATTAATACACATAATAATACAATACATATATTTAATCTGGTCTATTTTCATTTGTGTGCACTAACTAAATTACAATAACAACAAAAAGTTGCGCTTCTGTAAAATAATGAACAGGATGAGCTTTCTGCTGCACTTTTAAATAAACCTAATTCAACTGGAAAACAGATATTTTCAGATCATGTAATCACATCCACTGCGTCACTGTCGTCAACTTCATCACTGCGTCCAGAAATACAGAAAACACTAGTTTTTCAATGAATTATTACGATGTCATCTAGCTGATGATGTTTCCCTCATCACTTCTGTGGTACACTATGGCAAGCTGTACTGTATGTGTGCACTGACCGCTGATCAGTGGCGGTTCTACACTGAATTACTCCCTGGGCGAGACCCCCCCCAGCGCCCTCTTCTTTGTCCCTTTAAAATGTCAAATAACATAAGCATAAAAGTAAAAAAAATATATTGGTTAGGCTTAGGGAGGGCTTTATTTTCCCAGTAAAGGTGTTAACCATGGCATCATGGAAGGTGGATAGTGCATGCGTTTTTTTAAAAGATATGTGTGATATGAAGAAATGATGTCAAAAACGGATTTATAGTATTCTACATTGATTCTCAATTATTGAAATTACTAGACTATTCGTTACGTTTCATGTTTTATACCTTATTTTCATATTCTACTGCAAATACTGGTGTTGCATGATTAACTATTCATATAAAAACTGTTTGTCTTGTTTTTTTTATGTGCACTAGATTTGAAACTATTTAAACACCATAGTCACAGTTATGATACAGTAGATAACAGAAAACCTTAGGGGGGCAGATGATTTTTTCCACCCTAAGTGTTTGTGCCGCCCCCCATGTGTCATGAAAAAGTGCCGTCCCGGGCGGCTGCCCCATTCACCCAAACCTAAAACCGCCACTGATGTTGATATATTCTATAGCCAATTAAAGGATCATTATGATGAATAACATGGTTTATTAATATAAATGCAATTAGTCAACTACATTCGATCATTCACTTAAAAGGAACGACTACTAAAACTTTTTAGTCATCTTTAATTTTACTTATTATAAATCATTTTAACATTTTTGGTTAGCTAGCTCCTAAATAAAGCCTACCGGCCCATTGGTTCATTTTCCATAGGCAAACTTGGCTGGCCTAATCAACTCTTAACAGGCTCCACGGTGGAGTATCTGAGACACGAATCGTGGCCCATTGGTTGACTGTCTTACAGTCTAAAGGACACTGAACTAGTCCAATGAAATCTCGCGTGCCACGACTGTAGAATGCGTGAGCACTTTTTAAAACAGCAAAAAAGTTAAATGTGTGCATATGGTTTCGCGAATGTGAATGAATCTAGTTTAAATATGACCTGACGTTTTATTTTTATCCATCGACTTTTATTTTGTGAGTTTGTATTATACTCAAATAGCCTACCTAACTTTCAGTACTAAAGACAGCAGTACTGCATCAGTTTTGCATTCTTTGTGGAGGTCTTTGCTGTGCCATAGTGTGAAGATTACTGGCAGAATTTAAAATTATAGTAGTCTATATTTACACAGTTGCCTACTTATTTTTATTAATTGAAAATTATTTTATTCAAGGGATATATATATATATATATATATGTATATATATATACAGCTCTGGAAAAAATCAGAGACCACTGTATTTTACTCCTAAATCAGTATCTCTCGGAGTATGACAAGCCAGTCTTTGTTAAATTTCTACACAAACATACTTCATTCTGTTTATTGAGGTACTTGTTTGGTGAGCACCTGAATCCACCTGTATTCAATGGGCAATGTTTAAAAAGCCCTGCTGTACTCAACACTATCCTCTTGCAGTGTGATCAGTGGGATGCTAAAAATGCTAGAAGTCTTTCAAATGTAATTAGAAATGTAAAAAACAAACACTAAACATGCCAAAAACAGTGAAAAGAAAGTTTTTGAGTCAAGAAAAAGGGGCTCAATCCTAGCTTTACTGTCACAAGGATTCAGTGAGCATCAAGATGCTTCTATCCTTAATATTTCAAAGACGTCAGTTCAAAAAAGATTAAACAAAAGTGCATTGTTTTTTATTTGTGGTGTATTGGTGAGATGAACAGTTTTAAGAATAAAACCCAAAAGAAACTGATTTTTCTGCATTGATCTCTTATTTTTTTCCAGAGCTGTAGGTAGGCCTATATGTGGTGGTGGACCGGCCCTGTTTAGGACCATTCAGTCTGTCACATAGACTCCTCCACCTCTTCTCCAGCAGCTCCATAATACAACTGTGGCTTCTTCTAGAACCATCGAGTCCAAATATCCTGTCACTCCCTTTATTTTGTAATTGCTGTGTTTCTGCATATGCGTGCAGCTAAGAAATGTTTAGTTATTTTCAGGCTGAGGAGATTCATGCTTTAATGATGTATGTTTAAGAGTCAAACTCAGGGATTACCAATAAATGTAGTATTTTCAGAAGTGACCAGAGTGATGCGGTCATTCAACTGTGCTGACCTGCAAAATACTGTTTCTAGTGGAGAGTGAGTGACATGCAACGACTGCATATCATTGTCAATCAGCATGTCTGCAAGGCTCTGTTTTTGACAGATTGCGTTTCTGAAGGCAGTCTCTGTATGTAGCAATATCAGTACTAGAACTTTACTGGAAAACTTGCATTCAACAAAAACATCTACAGAAAGTTAATTGTCTATTAATGGAAAAGTTATTCTCTTGTTTGTTTTCGACCGTGCTATCGTGATTGTTATAGTCACGCTGAACAGGCTGAAGAAGCGCTCCGTGTGTATGTGTTTCACCTCAGCAGCTCTTTCTCTTTGAGCTCCAGCTGCAGCATCACGGCGTTCAGCTCCATGTACAGATTGTTGGCTCTCTCGAGTTTCCTCTCATAGTGTTCTCTGATGTCAAGAGCATGCCTGTTAAAAGCAGTCAGACAGACGTCACACAAGGTCTTTATTTCTTCTCTCGTTGTAAAAACACAGTTATCATGTAAATCATCATCACTTATTCAGCCTTCATCGTAATAGCACGTCTCAGTCCAAACATGAGTTAGGTCGCTGTGATTAACTGCACTACAGCTTCCTGGTGTTCTTATGCACAAGTACATGAAACTTACCCTAATCCCAACCCTACAGTAAGTGCATGTTGGTATTTAATAATACTCAGTATTAACATGTAGAATTACTGTACACTGTAGACAAAGACAGCTTAATATAAAATGTTTTGTGCGTGTTGCTGACCTGAGTTCCTCTCGTCGACGGTTGATCAGCTCTTCATCCAGACGGTGAAGACACGTTCCCTCTGACTTGATCTTCTCAAAGTGCTGCTTGACCTCCTCACGCCACTCGGCCTGCGCTCACACACACACATCTCAAATCAGCAACAACACTTCTGTCCTTACAATTCAGTGACTGGGATCTGATGTAAAACATCACAAAGAACAGTTGGTAGAGTTTTGTGTTACATATGTGTATCAACTTTTGTTTTAACAAAATCCCATCACTTTCAAATGAAACTTTACAGATCTTCTTTACGCAAGAAAGAAAGTTTGAAATCGCTTAAAACGACCATTTAAAATCAGCAGATGATCTTATTCTGATGAGTCATTTATTTCTATATTAGTGTTACTTACACACATTCACTCAACATTCTCCCAAACTATAACAGCAGAATAAAATATGTTGAGTGCAACATTTCAGAAATATTCAGCGTATCTAAATGTTGTAGGACTCGCGCGTCTTACACGTCCTGAATGTTTAGCTCACCTTCTCCACTGATTTATTAAAGAGCATGAGTTATCATGTAACACCTTATACCCAACTCTGTTCCCGTCTGTACTGTACATTGGCCACCCACGAACAAACCATTTTACTGATGACTGCTGCATGCAGTAGACCAATCACAACAGACTGGGCCATCTGACCAATCAGAGCAGAGTAGACTCATGGGAAGGAGGAGTTAATCTTAGGAGAGACTGAATCTTAGAACTGCTTAGAACAAATCACTTTAGTATCGCGGGAAAATTAAGTGATATTAAACACATATTTTGAGGAAACGAAAGCGTTTTATCAAATTGAATGCATGTAAAGCTATTGTACGAGACTCCAAGAATAATATCAGGAGCCTTAAAAATGGCATAATAAGGGCACTTTATAACATGGTAGCAGTCTCCTTCCCTTCCTCTGGGAATTCATGCGGTGAAATGACATGCCGTGACACTTAAAACTTCTATTATATTAATAATAATTCATGTAATTAATAATAATTCATGTTCTCCTAAAATAATGCTTTTTACCCTGAAAAACTGATTCATATAATAGCGCTGAATCGAGGAAATACACTGTAACATTTTTCACAGTGGCTACACTACATGACACTTTTTGTTTTTTAAGTCAGCTTTCTTAAAAGCGGTGAAAGCAGTGCATTTCCAGGACCCTTGCAGGTGTCTTGAACTAGAGTTTCAACATATTGGTCTTGTTCCATCTCTTGCTCTGGTGTGGTTGTATCGAGGGGTCACCTGAGATTTGAAGTAGGTCTCCTGCGGGGTGGAGAGCACGTCTGCAGACGCGATGTCCAGATGCAGCAGGATCTGTCTGAACGACGGCCTGTTCCTGGGCTTGCAGTTCCTACACGCATGAATATAATATAGCTACAGTTATATTCCAGTACTTTAGTATATTAGTCAGGACATCAAAATAAGTGTGCTTTTCTCAATCACAACAAAAGATTAATTATTAATGACTTAAAATGGATTTTAAAGTTACCCTCTCTTGGTAATACTTTATTTTTAGGTGTCCATAATGGTGTTAGTAGTAGGCGTTGTGCTTACATAAAACAAATTGTACTGATCGTGTAACTAAGTTATGGATCAGTTTGTAATGATGTAGATGTAACAGACAGCTAGTGTTACACATATGTTACAGACCGAGTCCGTTACACAGATACGTATGTAACCAAAAGAGTCACATATGTGTTACAGACTTCATACAACGTAATCATAAATTCAAGAACACAGACATAAGCTACTTAAAATAGTGTATCAAGATTGTACTTAAGTGTACTTGATGTGTATCTATAGTGTACACCTTTTCTAGCGGCACCTTACTTTGATTTAACCCATTAGTACACAGCTTAAATACATCTAATACCTTTCTGATTACAATAAAATTACAGAACATTACACAGACATAAGCTACTTTAAGTAAAGTGTACGCAGATTGTACTTAAGTGTAAGTTTCTGTGTAACAGTAGCTGTCTGTTACATCTACCTCTAGGCTGTTTCATTACTTAGTTACATGGTAACTACATTTTATTTCATGTAAGTACACCGGCTGCTACTGAGTACCTAATTAGAAAATTACTCTGTATTATGACACCTTAAAATAAGGTGTTATCAAACTATTAATTTAATATAAATATTATAAAGTGCATTTTTAAAAAGCTTTTTTAAATGTGTTAGGAAACTGTCATAACAGTGCATGTCTCTGTAAGTTCACTTAAGTGGCTTTTTTCCATTAACATATTAACTGTAGCAGATTAAAAAAAAAATAAAACTACTACAATTGCATTTCATTCAGTGCACTTCAGCACACATTATTTCTTTCTTGGTTTCTCACCAGCACTGCCTGAGCAGGATTTTGAAGCCATCAGGGCAGCTCTCAGGAAGAGGAAGCTGCAGGCTGTTGTTTCCCACGCCCCAGATGATAGCGGAGGAGTCCACGTCTTTATACGGGATCTCACCGGTCAGCATCTCCCACAGCACCACACCAAACGACCTGCAGATCACATCAGCTGCATTCATCTCCAGGACTTCGCTGTGCTATCTAAGAACCTCCCAAGACCCAGTGATTATGAAGAATCATACCAGATGTCCACTTTCTCCGACACGGGCTCGTTCCGAATCACCTCGGGCGCCATCCAGGCCACAGTACCTGCAAACGACATCTTGGTGCTCTTGTCTCTGAGCTCTTTAGACGTGCCGAAGTCTGAGATCTTCACCAGATCGTCGTGTGTGATCAGCATGCTGACAGAGAGAAGACACGGGTATAAGGAACACTCTCAGATATAAACCAGGGTCTCAGCTAGTGAGGCTCCAGCAGCGTTATACTTGGGTGACTTGAGATCCCTGTGGATGATCTTGTGCAGGTGGAGGTAGTTCATG
This sequence comes from Enteromius trimaculatus, assembly GCA_032361065.1. Taxonomy (NCBI): domain Eukaryota; kingdom Metazoa; phylum Chordata; class Actinopteri; order Cypriniformes; family Cyprinidae; genus Enteromius; species Enteromius trimaculatus. Next base: position 637,569 of record JAUMHP010000301.1, read on the forward strand.
CCGCCTGCGATGCCCATGGCCCAGTCCACCAGCAGGGATGGTGTGATCTTCCGGCCGGCCCTCAGCACCTCGTAGAGCTGGCCCTGGGCGCAGTACTCCATGATGATGCAGTAACACGGAGCCTGCGTACACACACCCCTGAAACACACGGGGACAGAGGGAAAGAGCTCAACATGAGCTGCTGCTTCTGCTCCAAAAACTGTCTGCATTTGCGAAGGTAAGCCCAGTTCGTCTGACAAGTGTGATCCCTGAATCATCTGTTCATATCTTCCTAAACCTCAGGGTAGTAGCTTTAGTGTAGTTAAGCTACATTCAATGTAGAGTAACTGATAGCTTAGCTCACTACATTTTCTA
>JAUMHP010000301.1:645568-657542 GCA_032361065.1 Enteromius trimaculatus
ACTGTCGAAATCATACTCTAGATTTAGTACTGTCACATGGAATTGATGTTAATGGTGTTGAGATCCTGCAGCAAAGCCATGATATTTCAGATCATTATCTAGTCTTGTGTAAACTCCTGATAGATAAACCGGTAAATTCTGCTCCCCGTTACAAGTATGGTAGAACTATCACTTCTACCACAAAAGACTGCTTTGTAAGAATTAACGTGAATAATCACTAATTATGACCATTTAGGTGCACAGGTTACATGATTTTACTGATTTAGACTGCACTCAGAAACACAGATAGAAAGGGGGCATAAAGTATTTCTATTAACAGCGCAGCCCTAAAATAATATCTTACAGCAAACACTTTGATGAAGACGTTCACACCAAAGCCGCGAGCACGTCTAACAGCAGATGGCTTCTTGGATCGGTCATCTACTGCTTTTCCTGCAGTACCCGGATGTGTGCTCTGTCGGATTTGAAGCACTGAATTTTAGGAAGCGAATTTGTAGAGTGAAATAAAACTAACCGAAAGTTGATTTGTGGAATTCAACTAGCTTTTTATTTCAAATTCTTGAGGCAGGAGTTAGGAGTTTAGCCTCCATTGTCGAGTCTTGTGTTTATTTGTAGTTGTAGTTGTCACATACATCGCATTTAAAAAGAATGATCAATTCTAGTCTCATAGTCTATTTTTTCATCAGAAATATGACCACAAAAAACAGTCGGATAGAGATTTTTTTTATTTATAACAGATATAACGTATGCGGTGGTGAACTCGAGATAATGTAGTTATGACAGATAAAATAGCCTACATAACTCAATAAATACACCACTGCGACAGAATAAGAATTTGGCGTCTGATTTCTTCAAGAAATTGTATTTAATACTATCATGTGTACTACTGTATGGTAATGTTATGGATTGCATGTAGGCTATAGTCTTTTATAAATAACTATTTCTATTTCTGCATGGGCATCATAGTCCACACTGGATCTCAAACAGAAGTTATTCCAAACACTCGTCTGAAAGTGAGTTTATTTTAAAGGTCTTTGATGTCTGTGTTATCTTTTAACTGACGCTCTCCAGCCGCGGAGAAACTCCACCTTTGTTCACAACCTCCTCTAGCCCCAGCTGAAAGAATGAATGTGAGGAGATGGGAAAAACTGTTTTTATTTACAGTACAGTATAATTTAAACAGACATGATAAAGGTTAAAGACACATTATTGAGCACACTGATCTAACTACAGAGACGTGAATAGACTCTGTTTGTGCTCAAGTTCACAGACTGGGATGGCAGAAAGCACATCCTGGTTGCTTTACAGAAGTGCAATGATTTGTTTTTATTGTGCACACAAATTAACGTAGAGTCTTTACACAGTTGAGATGTATTACTGGTGATGATGGAGTATTTTAAGAGCAAGTGAGTGCACCAGCGTGAGCTTCCTCGCTCTGCCTGACACCTGAATCTCTTTTTATGAGAAATTGTGTTTCAGATACCTGAGAACTGTTTTGTGATTCCACCAGCAGATGCTACATACTCTATAATTTAGTCTTCGTCCATTTAGTACTTTCCAATGTGTATACTAAGATTTCACACTTTAGCATGTGCTTGCTCAGAAATCCCAACCTCTTCAGGCCTGCTCAATGACATTACATCTATGAATTATTGCATAGTGCTACATGTATGAGATTCAACTATTGAATGTGCATATGTGCCCTGAACCCAAAGTATCTTCTAGGTCGTGGGCAGAGTCAAGTTTTGATGGACCGCATGAAGATAATTAAAAAGCGCCTGTCCATGAGCTTGCAAAGTGTACGGCGTTTGGACGAGAGTCTCTCAGAGCTTCCTGAACACACCGGACTGGATGAGCCTCCCTTGTCACGAGATAGTGGTGAGAACAAGCTTTTGCAGAACCTATGCATACAAGCACACTTTCACTCATTTAAAGAAAGCTTTTGTACACTGGCAGTTGATCACACAGATGCATGAATGCTCTTAGTAAGGATGTGCTAATGCTTATATAATAAGGAAATACCCAACACCGGGCATTTTCATTAGGCAAGGCAGCAGATTTCTTTATTTCCAAATTGTGTATATTGGATTGATGTAGATCCGGTCTCTGTTTGACATGTGAAGCTCAGTTCTCCAATAACCTGGACAATATATTCTAGTATTTCCTGTAGGATTGGATCAAGTCTCTTACTGCAGTTGAAGAATAATACATGATCAATTAGCACTATTCATGGCCCCCCTAAACTTTAAAAGAGGTACCTATAAAATGTATGATGTCAAGCTGGAAATAGGTTACTATTACAGTTTTTGCCTATACTTTTTGCAAAATTTGGCCCATTATGTCAAATGTCTACACACAAAACAATCAGACATAGCACTTGGAGATTAACAACTCACATCTACGCCAAAATGAAACACTGCAATCAAAACTTAACACTCCTTTCTAAAAATTAAATTCTTGTAACAAAACCATTCACACAAGCGCCATCTGAATGACTCTTTCATATCAGCAGCAACACACTGATGGGCTTTATATAAAACACTGCAGTCTTTGTGTTTCTAGTTTTATTGTCATTTGCTCTGATTCAGTCCTCTGTAAAACTCATTCTGCATGTCTGCAGTAATCAAACGAGATTTTACAAAAACAAACATTCTTTCAGAAATAAAGAAAAATGTTATCACAAATCATCAAATTTAGCAAAAAAAAAAAAAAACTGGATAAATTGCTATTGGAGGGAAAAAAACCTATACTTGTGTGTGTGTGTGTGGTGGGCGAAGGGGGTTTATGGATCCCACCTTCTATTTGGGTCTGTATACTGCACTGTTTTCACACCTGTACACTATTCTGTAACATCACAATGTTATTGTTTTACATATACTTCACAGCACTACCCATTTTTGTATAGTACATTTAGTACAGTAATACTGTAATATGATACAGAATCACGTGACACATACAGTAGGTACAGTCTGGAGTAGAAACCTGAAGATATAGCTGTTCTCCAGTCAGAATGTCCTCATTATCGATGATAATATGTATAGACTGAGGTTAGGGTGGACTCTTTGTGTGGACAGGCCATGATTGGTCCACCGTTTAGTTTTTGAACAAAGTGTCTAATGTAAGAAAACATGTGTAGTGTTTCGCAGTAAGTGTGTTACAGAATTGTAAACAAAGTGCAAAGTTGAAAATGTGTTTAAGCTATGATTACACTGTGTTTAAGATCAGATACAAAAAGTGTAGGTATTTAGGCTTTGGTGTAAGCATTCGCTTTTAGTGTGTAAGCAACAGGCAAAAACTAATCTCCAAGTGCTGTGTCTGATTGGTTTGTTTGTAGAGTTTTGATATAATGGGCCAAATTTTGCAAAAAGTCTATAAGCAATAGGCAAAAACTGTATATACTAAAAAACAAGCTAAAATTAAGTGACTTTTTACTTAAAACATGGAAAATAATCTGCCAATGGGGTAAGCAAAATAATCTTGTTTTCTGTTTGAAATAAGATTATTTTGCTTGTCCTAAGCAAAAAGTCACTTAATTTTGACATTTTTTTTTTGGTTAACAATATTTCTTTCTTGTCTAGAAAATTCTTCTTAATTTCAGAATTTTTAGATGTTTTGGCTGGAAACAAGACAAAAAAAATCTAGTCTTAGAAAGCTTTTTTTGCAGTGCACCTCAATGTCTCCGCATGCCTCTTCCATTGTTTGCAGAAGAGTCATTCGGGCATGTGGTTGCGATCATATACGTTCCTCTGCCACACTGAAAAAAATTCCTCGATTGCATTTAGAAAGGGGCTGTAAAGGGGCAGGTATAAAACTGTGAAATGATTATGGTTGTTGAACCAATCTTGGACCAGAGCTGCCCGGTGGAATGTAGTGCATCTAGAAATGCAATGATCTGTCCTGTATTGTAGGGACTTGGAGTGGCATGGTGATGCAGGACTCCTTGAACACTAATTGCAGCACACAAGGTGATTTTTCCCCCACGCTGCCCAGGGACATTTACAACAGCCATTTGTCCAACTATGTTATGGCCCCGACGCCTGGTTTTGGCTAGATTGAAGCCTGCCTCATCCACGTAGATGAACTCATGTTAAAATATTGAATACATACATACATCTTCTTCCGGGGCCGGGTTGCGGGTACAGCTGTCTAAGCAGGGACACCCAAACTTCCCTCTCCACAGACACTTCCTCCAGCTCTTCCGGGGGAATACCGAGGTGTTCCCAGACCATCCGAAAGACATAGTCCCTCCAGTGTGTCCTAGGTGTTCCCTGGGGCCTTCTCCTGCTGGGACATGCCAGGAACACCTCCCCTGGGAGGCATCCAGAACAGATGCCCGAGCCACCTCAGCTGGCCTCTCTCGGTGTGGAAGATCAGCGGATCTAATCTGAGCTCCTCCCGAGTGACCAAACTCCTCACCCTATCTCTAAGGGAGCGCCCAGCCACCCTGCGGAGGAAACTCATTTCAGCCACCTGTATCCAGGATCTCGCTCTTTCGGTCATGACCCAAAGCTCATGGCCATAGGTGAGAATAGGAACGTAGATCGACCGGTAAATCGAGAGCTTCACCTTGCAGCTCAGCTCCTTCTTCACCACGACAGACCGGTACATCGACCGCATTACTGCAGCAGCTGCACCAATCCTTCTGTTGATATTTCGTCACATCCTTCCCTCACTGATGAACAAGACCCCGAGATACTTAAACCCCTCCACCTGAGGCAGGCACTCCCCACCAACCTGAAAGGGGCAGGCCAATCTTTTCCTGCTGAGAAAATATTGAATAGTGTTACTGAAAACACATATTGTATATATTTTCACACAAGTAGGGGCTGGTTTGGGTTACTATAGACAAAAACTACAAACTACAGGCAGGGCAGGAGGCAGCATAAACCCTCATTCCCACATCACAACATATAGTATGTAAAGTAAAGTGACACATACCTGCACATAATCATGCCGCAGATCCTTGACCCTGACACTGTTCCTCTCAAATGGCACCCTATACAGCTGCTTCATTCTGAAGTTATGCTTCTGTAGGATGCAACTTAGTGTAGAAATCCTGACCCTGTTGATATTGCTGAATACATTTCTATCAGCAATTATGCATTGTTGCAACTCGCATTATTTTCTCGGACCATTTCAATGATGACAAGCTGTTGTTGTTCAGTAAAGAGCTGTTCCCTTCCACCTTGAGGCGGTCATCTAACCATTCTGTTGAAAACGCCACCACAAGATGTTATTGGCTAGGTTCTTTTTCACATACTGTACTTTCCGTACTTATTTTCACAACTGTACACAGTACTGTAACATCCCATATAGCTGTTCTCCACTCGGAATGTTATAGATGCTAGTGTGTATCGACTGAGGTTAGGGTGGACTCTTTGCATGGACGGGCCATGATTTATCACATGGTCCACCAGAGAAGGCCCTGATGTCATCTGACACATGTCTCCACACTGGTCCTCATCTTTGTCCTCGTCCTCTTCCACGTCCGACTCCTCTCTCTCTTTGTTCTCCTCTTCTTCTCACTCTCATTGCCTCCATGCTTGCAGAGTTCTCAGACATGCAAAATGTGCAGGCCAGGGGTGCTTGTAGGACAAGTTTAAAAACCACTGGTCTAAACTTTCGCTTTTAGTGTGTAAGCAATAGGCAAAAACTGTCATTCTTTACTTTCAGGAGCTAAATAATAATAAATTGGCATTTATGGAAGAATCATATCACAAAGATGATGGGAAAAGAGTAAACATTTGCTAAACATGACAACTCTTAAAGGCAATAGATCTGCTGCGTCGCTGCTCCTGCTGTGACAGACAGGTACAGAGACTTACTATACTGCCTGTACATCCACAATATGCTGCTGTGAGCAATACATATAACATGAATAACCACCATAGGAGATCTACATAGGTGAAGCTGAGGAAGAGGGAGGGTTTCTGAAGTGCTCTGCAAAATGCTACCACAAGCATTAGCCAAATATTTCAAGTTTGAGCAGCAAGCTCATTGGCTACCAATATAGGAGTGCACCCAGGGCAATATCCCAATAACAAGTCATTTTTGTACTGGTGTCCTTGGTAGTTTGGACTCGCAAATTTGACGCAGCAGTGTGAACTCACAGGGATGGGATGACCCAAGTCCTGTAATTCTGCAAATGGAGCAGCAGCATACTTGATAACGCCAGTCAGCTCGTCTTGGCTACTACCATTTTCCTCACTGACTTACGGGAGGAACAAGACGTGAGAAGCGGGGATCCATTTGCAAGGCTTTATTTGAAAGACTCGTTCACAGAAAGGCATGGGTCAATCAATGGCAATATCATCGGCAAGACACTAAAGCAGTCCAATAAACAAGCGAGGGTCAATCAACAGCGAACGGAATCCAGGGGGCGAGACAAAGAGAGATAATCCACAAAAATCCACAATCCACAAAAACTGAACTCGTAGACATTTCATAAGCAAGATCTGAAACTGGAAGGGCTAGCAATTCATGCTCAGGGTCGGTAGTGAAAACTGGACGGACAGAAACATTATTATGAGGCATATTGACACAATTCTGAATCATGAGCATTGATTATATCTGGACTGGCTAGACAGATAACTGTAGATTACCTGAGGTTATCATGCATAAAAACAACAACTAAACAGTCCTGGGACGGGACAAAACATCAGAGGTAATACATTTTTGTGTGTTTGCAGGTGTAGTCCATCGTAAAATAGGGTCAGATGGAGAAAGCGATCAAGCTTCAGGAACCTCTTCTGATGAAGTTCAGAGTCCTGTTAGAGTGCGAATGCGCAACCTTCAGCAGCGCATCTCTAATGAGGTAATGCATGTACAATCTGAAGCGAGCAATAAACAAACATTTCAACAAGTAGACTCACACTTAATGCTGTGTCCAAATTATATATCAGGTTAAGCACAAGCGTAATGCCAGCTATTTGCCTCGGAGGTATGCAAACCTGTAGTTCTTTAGTGCCATGAGGGTCAAGTGCACCATGTGTCACAGGTCAGCTACGTTATCAAATACTATGGTCTGTGAGACAACACAATCTATATATTGTTTTTACTAGTTTTTTCCAGTCGCTAGGACACATTTCTCAATACTTAGTTCACTTTTGCAGAACTCTTCACACAGTAAGCACAACAGAAGTCTCTGAGGGCTAAACTGAGGATGTTTTGGCACAAAATGCATTCAATGACTTTCATGACTTCTTTTCTCACTCAGACACAACAACTGCCAAACATCTTGGTACGAACAGCTCATTCTGCACATGCTTACATACTGTTTTCAAAACTGTGAAATTTATGTTCAAAACAATAACATAATGCTAAATAAATAAGACAGCAAAATTCAACAGCACTATTTTATTGCTGTTGAATTTTTATAGATTCGCATTACTATTGTATCTGCGTCAGTGGATGGGGTGTATACAAATTCTTGTATTTTGAAATTACTTATAAATAAAAAAAAAAAAATAAATGCAAATAAATAAACAGCATAAAATATTGAGGAATTCTGCATCATGTCTGATTCGTTCCAGTAACATAGATTGCAGTTATAAACAATATTTATTGCAATTATAAACAAAGATGTGTCCTTGTTTCACACAAGAAAACACTGTGTGATGCTACATGTGGTTAGTGTTTTTTAGCTCATTGTTTTGTGGGTGACAAAGTGTGTTTGCCATCTGTCAACATTTGTTAGTGTTCCAGAAGAATGAGTTTATTTGAGAGCTGAATAAAGTGTTTTGGTAGTTGTAGTGTATTTTGAATGTGAAATGAACTGCTTTGCTGAGCTGAAACTCCTAGCATCTGGAAAACACTGTAATTTAAACATTTGTAATCATTTTAATTAGTCTTTGTTTGACCTAGCAGGCAAAAAATGTTAATAACATGACATTTTTTTAAACATCAGAATTGCCGTGACCATAGATAGGACAATGAAGTTCATGTTGATTGCCAAACTTGAGCTTAAAGGAATAGTTCACCTAAAAATTAAAACAATCTTGTCTTATACCCACCTTTGAAGCATCCTAGGTGTATGTGACTTCTTTCAGGTGAATCCAAAAAGTGAAAGATAGTCCAGACCCCTCCAAGCCTTTGAATGGGTTTAAACAGGTGATAGCCGCTACACTTCAGAAGCCGTGAAATGATAAAATGTCCCTCACACAGCCCTGGGGGTTGATAAAGTCCTCCTGTTTTCGTATGATACATATCCATAAGCACTTTTCTCTCACATCTGCTGTCTGTGGAAACCGGTGGATGACATAAAACACATTGTGCCGCGTGATTAGTGACGAGCGTGGAGAGAGAACAAAACAAAATGCCAGTCATGAATAAGAAGCACAAACCAAGGGTTTGTAAAGAGATATGTGAGAGAATTTGGATATAAGCCAAGAGGGACCTGTTTTTCCTTTCCTGAAGAAACTACATTTCCCAGAGGCCATGCATCCACCGGGATTGCTTAATATGGATTAGGGATGTCCCAATCAGGTTTTTTTTTGCCCTCGAGTCTGAGTCATTTGATTTTGAGTATCTGCCGATACCGAGTCCTGATCCTATCGGATACTTCTATAATACATAAAGAAAGCATAGAGAGGAGCGAAGAAAAAGTTGAATCTGTGCTGTCTTGGCTGTAATGTCCTGCACCTTCACGCTGTCACGGGGCATTTTTCCTCTCCTCTTCAAACTCTCAGGCTTGCAACCCCAAGTTTACATATCTCACAGTTTGCTATGGCATAGTTGTTAATCATGGCGTGATATGTTTTGAGCATCTTGTCAGTAAAGCCGTTCTGTAATCAGCGGTAAATTCCATCAGGTGCGTGGTCTTACATTGAGCCGCGTTTACTACGCAGAGCCGTTGTTCACTGACGAGCTGCACAAAATCACGCTGATAATGAACCCGAATTTGTGCAGCTTATTTCCAATCGTGTGATCGGATCAAGATGAGTCATGGATGGAAATATGGATGTTTATCATACAAAAACGCATGAATTGCAAATAAATGTAGTGTCACATGACAAAACGGGCAGCGTCCATGTTCATGGTGTTACTCGTGTCAAACAAACTTAGCCTCGTTCAAAAGCACATTAAATCATCTGAAATTATGGTAAAATGAGTTACCTCTCAAACATTAATATCTTAATTTGATGTTTCTTTTTAATACTTTGAAAGTCATTTTGTTCAGGATATTATAGGTGTCGAGTTAGTAGTTTAATGCGTTACTGCGTGCGGCACAGACAGGATCACTTGATTTTGTTTCCCTTATGAAAGTGGAAACAGCTTACTATACTCGTTCAAGAATAAGACATTATTCAGAACTATTCGAAATATTTATTTTATTTGAGTACAATCACAATAATAACGCTCATGCTTTTGTAAATAATTGGGTGCTGCTTTCAAGAGCCTTTCAAAAAACATCACTGAAATTCTGCATATAGGCTGCTACTTGTTGTGTTTTATTTTTTGTTTTGTTTTGTTAGTTCCTTATTGTTTACAAAACAATATATATTTGGCATACGGGCCTTTTTTTGTTGTTTTTCTCTGTTCGCTCAAGCTCTGCGCGTGATGTGAATCCTCATGTTCTGTTTATGCTGTTTTTTGCAAATATAAAATGAATCCCTGGAAACAAATGAAGCTATTTTAATGGGTCACAGCCTCAAATGTAATTTATTTGTAATTTAGCATAATCTAATAATGGCTTAATGACCGCCGGCTGTTGGTTAGGAGAAATAAAACTAAATAAAACCTAATTTACCATTCCAATACAGTCTAATAAAATATAATCAAGAAAAAAATAAAAATAAGGAATACACCCGCTTATGAATAGCCTATTACTTATAACAAAGATCAAAAACATGAAAACTCATTAAACTTTAATTTAATAAAAATAATTACATTTTTTTATAATTTAATAATGGGCTGAGGTTTTGTTTTGTATTGATGGAAATAATGGACTATTTGCATATGATTCGCGCAATAGGTGAAATTATGTATGGAAACTGCTTAAGGGCAATTTTTTTTCACAATACACCAAAACTTATGCAACAATTGTTGTTTTTTAAGATGCCGTCATCATGCACACCATTTAATGGTAAAAGGCCAGTTGGATGGAAACAGGACACAGCAAATCTTGCAAATGTTTTTCTTACACAAATTCTCTATCGATAACAAAACAGCGTTTAAACTGGATGGAAACTAGGCTTGTGACAGCTGTCACCCGTTTAAACCCATTCAAAGGCTTGGAGGGGTTTAGACTATTTTTGTTATATCTCAGATTGGATCCGTCTGAAAGAAGAAAGTCACATACCTTGTGCACCTAGGATGCTTCAAAGGTGAGTAAAAGACAGGATCATCTTTGGGTGAACTAACTCTTGAAGGTGGAGCCACATTTGGCGATAGCTTGTTTGTCAGTGCCCTGTGGTTTTTGAGCTTTTACTTCAATCAGGAGTTCATTCTTCAGTGAATGCACTTTTCATGCTCTTTTGTGTCTGTCTTTGTACGAATGGCTTCAAGATTTACTGTAGTTTGTCTCTCGAGAGTGGCCAGACATAATTGGCTACAGCCTTGCTTTGCTAAGTTTTTGCTAATGTGAGCTTGAAATAGGGTTGTATACCTGCACTTCCAGCAGTATCCCATTAAGATATATTCATCAAGAGTGCTGCCCCATACAGCTGCTCTTTGAAACATTCTGTATTTCCTTCCATTTCCTCTTCAGGACATCAATAAACGTCTCTCACTGCCAGCAGATATTCGTTTGCCAGAAGGTTACCTGAGGAAGTTTGCCACAAACAGCCCCCCATTTGACAAACCTCTAAGTCGAACACTTCGCAGAGCATCACTTGTGAGTTTTTCTTTATCTTAAGAAAATATTAATTTTATTTAAATCTATTCTGTCTTTGTTTTTAAGGCCACTGATAGATGTGATAATTGTCATCTTGATTTTTACTATGAAGATTATCTTTGTCAACATTGACAGCTTTTTTTTTTTTAAGTTGGAATTATTTTCTTTTATTATTATTATGAAATCAAGGTTGATCATGGTGTTAATTATACTGGCAATTTTGTGTGAAATATGCTGTAGAGGTTTGGTCTTTAGAATGGTAGTGAATTATTGTCATTTGTTGCAAAATGAGCAATTTGGAAAATAGCTAAGTTTTCTTTAAAATCAAATAAAACAGACAACAGATATACAATCAATTATTTTTAATATGATTTGATTTAAAGGAGTCATGACATGTGAAACCAAATTCCCTGTGATCCTTTGACACAGAAGAGATGTTTGTATGCTTAAGACATCCTGCGAGTTTGTACGAGGGATGAAAATTATTTTTCCACATATATTTTCATTTATTGTGCAAAATTTTTGTTAACAATATAAGTAAACTTCAATGAACATATTAAAAAATCCTTCAGGATTTGTGGATGTTTAGAGAGATTGATTTTCGTAAGTGTATAATAGAACCTCAAATTTCACCAGTTTCAAGGTCTGTTCACACCAAGATGAATGTCTAAAGTTGTGTGCAATAAACATTTTCATTTTTAATGAATGTCAGGTAATGGCTCTACGCTGACACAAACATGTGATGGCCAATTATTCAAAAAAAAGGCCAGTTATATATAAAGGCCAATTTTGGTCATGTGCCTGGAGATGCCATATAAATAGTTACATAAAACTATTACGTGGTGGCACTACGAATGGACTATTTTACTAAAAGCAGAGAAAAAACTTGTCCTATAGTCCTCTCGTGTTTAGTGTTCTCTGATGAACATCGTAAAAACAAAGATCTGAACACATGACGGGTGTCACAATCAGGAAGCGAGGAGCCGTTCGGATTAACGTGCGAGCTGTTTATTACGAGACACAGATCAGAAGCAGACAGACATTCAGGGTCATCACCGGCAAACTCTCTTTCTCTGTCTCTCTCGCTCTCTTTCTAATAACTTCATTATTAACTGCATTAGTCTGCTATCAACGGCTCAA
>JAUMHP010000301.1:694845-713806 GCA_032361065.1 Enteromius trimaculatus
ATAAATCACAAAAACCAACATGTGTGTGTGTGTGTGTGTGTGTGTGTGTGTGTGTGTGCGCTAAAGAGCAGCCACTAAATCACTTACCAGTATATTCCAGCATATAATAAATGTTTGTGCGCACACACACACACACACACACACATGGTGGCTCTTGTGTTTGTCTGTGTGTGTTCTCTGAATTTCTCTCTGATCACAGCCACGTGGGTCGGAGGAGGATACATCAACGGCACGGCGGAGTCTGTGTATCTGCCCGGATCCGGTCTGGCCTGGGCTCAGGCACCGTTCGGTTACGCGCTCAGTTTAGTAGTCGGTGAGGAGATTTACACTGAGCATAACTCGTGGATTTAAAAGAGTGTATTAGCACAATTAGGACATGGTCATGATAGTTGTAAGGAAGTTTTCTGCTGTTTTAAGAGCTAATCATTCGTCTGTTAGTATGTAGTATGTGGTAGCTTGAGTGTGTTCTCTCGGAGCAGGTGGCTTGTTCTTTGCGAAGCCCATGCGCTCTCGAGGATACGTGACCATGCTCGACCCGTTCCAGCAGCTCTATGGAAAGAGAATGGGAGGCCTGCTCTTCATACCTGCTTTACTGGGAGAGATCTTCTGGTCAGCCGCCATTCTGTCAGCCTTGGGTACGGAAACACATTCATAACACATGAGAGCTTCACAGATACGTCAGAGTAAAAGTGTCCTCTGCACAGGAGCAACCCTGAGCGTGATCGTGGACATCAACATCAGCCTGTCGGTGGTGATCTCGGCCTTGATTGCCATCTTCTACACGCTGGTCGGGGGGCTGTACTCGGTGGCGTACACAGACGTCGTCCAGCTCTTCTGTATTTTCATTGGTCTGGTGAGTCTTCCTCACAAACACAGATGTGTTCGGCTAGACGTAATGAAGCTCAATAAACAATAAAACAGTGTCACCAAAGAGGTGCAGAGGGCCCTGGATAGAGCTGAAGACTGCTAGGCTTTTAGGCCACATCAGTCCTTCACAGTCGTTACAATTATGTTTTCCCCACATTGAAAAGATAGGGTGAAGTTTCTGAATGAACAGAACGAGTAAATGCAGGCACTGGTGTCTTAGATGAGGTTGAGTGTGGTGCTGGCTCTGTGTGAGGAACAAAACTTATATAGAGCAGGACATGCTAATTTTGCTGATTGTTAAGGGTTAAATCAGAAAGAAATGTCTCTTTAATGTAACGTGTGTTGGTTACAACGCTGCATAAAGACAAAGCAGTAACTCTTAGTTTGGCTCAAGATAAATCTGAAAATAATAATAATAATTTAATCAACATTTGAAAAAAATATATAAAAAATGATTATTGATATAGATTTTTTTCAACTGTCATTGAGTGTCAGAAAGTAACAGAACATGATCAGAATGAACTTTTGGTCAGCTGTAAATGTAGTGAAAATGCATTTAATGTGCAACCAATAATACATATCATGTCTTCTGTCTCTTTCATGTTAAGAAAAAAATAAGACAAGTGTCCTTGTACGGTTCGTGAGTTTATTACAGCATGAAAGATTAACAACAATATCAAAGTCATTTGGTTCATGACTCAATGGCATGCTACTGCGAGCTGCTAATATCATATTTATCAGTCTGAAATATGATTGATTTTGTATTTATTTTTACCTAGCTTGTGTTTGAGCCGACAGCAGCTTGAATTAATTGACAGATGTCAGAACGTGTACATTGGTGTGATTTCCCCCCCCCGATCTAAATTTAGTGGATAAGCGTGCCGTTTGCCCTGTCCAATCCTGCTGTGTCGGACATCGGCGTGACCGCAGTAAACACCGTGTTCCAGGCTCCGTGGCTGGGTCAGATCGATCCATCGGACGGCTGGATGTGGGCCGATAACTTCTGTCTGCTTGTGAGTAGCAGAAACACACTCGCTACATACAGCACTGCCCACATCCCAAGATCTTCTTGTAGGATTGGGTCTGGGAGTGCATTGAGTACATACTTCAGTGTTTTGTCATTCTTTTAACTGCAGTGTTAAAAACATCACAACTGCTGGAAGCTGCATCTCTCCAGAGGATCAGATGATGGGTATGGTCAGTGATTATGTGTGTGTGTGTGTGTGAGCAGATGCTGGGTGGGATCCCATGGCAGGTGTACTTCCAGCGGGTCCTCTCCGCCTCCTCGGCCAGCTACGCTCAGGTCCTGTCGTTCCTGGCTGCCTTCGGCTGTCTGGTCATGGCCGTGCCGTCCGTCCTGATTGGCGCTATAGGAGCTTCCACAGGTAACACAGCAGGGAGCTTTCCGAGAGAGATCCGAAAAAAATGAACTGCTTCACACTGAAACTCACCTGATGAATCTGATGTGTGTGTGTGTGTGTAGACTGGAATCAGACGTCGTACGGGCCGGTTCCTCCGGTGGAGAAGGACGAGTCAGACATGATCCTGCCCATCGTCCTGCAGCACCTCTGCCCTTCGTTCGTCTCTTTCTTCGGTCTGGGGGCGGTGTCAGCCGCTGTGATGTCCTCTGCCGACTCCTCCATCCTCTCAGCCAGCTCCATGTTCGCCAGAAACATTTACCAGCTTGCCTTTCGTCAGTCAGTAAGTTCATTATACACTGCTGTGTGATACAGTATAAACGGTGTAAGTGTTTTGTTATATTTTTGTTATTGTCCTCCTGACTACACTGACTTTCAGATCATAGCAGAAAATAAGATCTTTGACTCATGTTTTGTTCATCACTATAATCTTCACAATCATCACAATTCTGAAGTCTAAATACAATCAGCAGAACCAAAAGCTATAAACAAAGTACATCACTGTCACATGACTTCATTAACAAGTCATTCAGTCTGTATCTTAGCAGATATCTTCTGATGTTTGAGTTGCAGTAGCTTGCAGGAGTGTGTTTGTGTGACAGAGACGAGTGTGAGTTCATCTCTTCAGTGTGACGATCACTCTGTAGTGCCGGGTAGACAACCGCCGCTTTTTTAAAAGAAAACAAAAGATTTTAAACCTTATTTCAGGCGTTTAACAGACAGCCCCATTCAAATAAAACCCTTTGAGTTCAGCACAGGAACCAGAAGTGCTTAAATGTAACTCATTTCTGGGTTTGTCTACACAGCTGGTCTGTTATCATTTATAATGGAGTGGCCCAGATGACATCAGTGGGAAAGGACTTTTGTTTCTTTGTTTTAAGTTTCATCAAAAAATGTGCTTAAGAATATAGTGCTCTGATGAATCATTGACAATGATAGCAGAAACAAGGTGAATCAAGTCCAATGGGATTTTATGTTAGTTGGGTTAGTTCACCCAAACATGAAAAATCTGTCAGGAATGATTTAATCTCAAGCC
Source organism: Enteromius trimaculatus (assembly GCA_032361065.1). Classification (NCBI taxonomy): domain Eukaryota; kingdom Metazoa; phylum Chordata; class Actinopteri; order Cypriniformes; family Cyprinidae; genus Enteromius; species Enteromius trimaculatus. The sequence goes on from JAUMHP010000301.1 coordinate 698,167, forward strand.
ACTTCATACCTGTAAGACCTGAGTACCCCAGAACATTATCATCGTAATCACCGATGTTGATGCTTTCTACTGAGCGTAAACCAGGCTGAGTATGTCGATGACGTTCTGGGCTACTCTGAAGTCAGTAACCCAGGGGAAGGATGGCTGAATAAAATATGTTATTATTGTTTTCTTTGTTCACAAAAATAATTCTTTGTAAAATTAGGTTTGAACCCCTGATGTCACATGGATAACTTTAACGATGTGCTACGTTTCTGTGGTTTACTCATGCTGTCTGTAGAGGTCTTACGGGTTTGGAATGACATGAGGGGAGTAATTAATTTTTGGTGAGTGGACTAACCCTGTGGCTCCGCAGGCTTCGGACCGGGAGATCGTGTGGGTGATGAGGATCACCATCTTCGTGTTTGGAGCGCTAGCGACCGCCATGGCCCTCCTGACAGGCTCAGTTTACGGCCTGTGGTACCTGAGCTCAGACCTGGTGTACGTCATCATCTTCCCTCAGCTCCTCTGCGTGCTGTTCGTCAAGGGCACTAACACTTACGGCTCGGTGGCCGGTTACGTCTTCGGGCTGCTGCTGCGGGTCGGCGGGGGCGAGCCCTACCTCAGGCTCCCTCCGTTCATCTACTATCCCGGCTGGCAGACGCGGCAGCGTCTCACGCCGGAGCCGGAGCACTTCGTGGAGCAGAGGTTCCCCTACAAGACGGTCTCCATGCTGGCCTCGCTCCTGAGCAACGCTGCCTTCTCGTACACCGCCAAGTATCTGTTTGAAAGCGGCACGCTCTCGCCCAAGTACGACTTCCTGGACGCGGTGGTTTCCAGACACAGTAAAGAGACGATGGACAAGACCACACTCGTCACTCACGACAATATCGTCCTGTCAGAGCTGGCAGCTGTTCGGCCGCGGCACAGAGGCTCTGTGGCAGGAACGTTTGTGAACGACGAGGGCGAGGCGAGCCCTGACTCCGACACAGAGCACCAGTAGAGACAGGAATGATTACACACTCCAGCTGGACGACAGCAGGCAGAGGAGGAAAACTGCAATACTAGCACAGAGGAAACCCGTCGTACAGTTACCATTGATTTAACGTGATTGACGGTATGTATGAAACGTACGAGCTTGCGTTTATTCCTTTTTTCTGCTTAGAATATAACTGTAATAGAGCAATACCTTTTTAAAAGCATCCGTCACTGTCTGTAATTCCACAATGCATTGGTTCTTTTAAGGACGTAGTTACCCACCAATGAAGATGCGGTTTTTATTTACACACCCTCAAGCTTGGTACATGAAAGCGTCAAAGATGATAGCACATGCAGAAAAGAAAAGTGTTATATGATTTTTAATTGGTGGAGACAAAAAAATGTAAATCTGGAGAGCATGGTTACCAGTCATGCCAGAGGTCTTTTGTTGCAGTGAATTCTCATCTCATCTGTGTACGTCTCTGTAGAGAAGCTGTGAGAATCATTTTAAAAACAGCAATGTCACCACCTCATTGCTAAGAACTGTGTCATATGTGAAATCTATATACAAATATTTTTCGTAGCACAATCACGTTGGTAGTGTTGAGGCTGTGCATATAGCCTACATTATTAAAGGAGCTGATTTATGGGCAGTAAGCCATGTTTTATTACACTAAACTAGGTAATATGAATCCATCAGCAGTCTGCTCATATAGAGATCAGTGGATCATCATTTTTAAATACTGTTGCAAATACCAGTGAACTGAAGACGCAAATCTTACTAAATCACCGCTGCGTGATTCATTTCAATAGCCTCCTCCCGTAAATATACCGCTCTAGATGAGGGCTTGTTCTGGATGAGCTGGTCTGAAACATCAGAAACAATCACACCTAGAGTTGTCATGACTGCACTGAAATGATAAACGTGATATATTACAGTTATGTGTATGACCTGATTAAAGCCGTTACCATGTGCTTGCTGTAATAATCCAGTCCTTCAGGACATCTCAAACATACACAATGCTTCAGCGCACGTTAAATGTGAAGCAAACTGTGTAATGGCTTGTAAAACACTTTCCGAAACACGTGTTTTCATCGGCCACAGTAATGTCTTTGAGTCTTGTGAAAAATGTAGGGGCTTTTCTCATCAAAAATTGATATCCCTAGTAAAAAATGAATATATTTAAAATACATTTATTTCATACTAAGTATAGATCAGATCTATGAACATATTTTCGGACAGATAACTTGAGACCATATGGTCATATAATTTAATATGGAGTATTACTTGTGCACAATACATATATCTTATTAATAAGCCTAAGTATATTTATTTGTCACTAGGGATGGTATAATCAATGTAATTGATTGATGACTCTGGACATTAGTAATAGAAAGGTGTTGTGGGATCTGTTTTAAAGTGTGTTGAAGTTGTTTGACAGCCTCAGCTGGAGTCGTGTCTGGAGATCTGTATTCATAACGTCATACAGTGAGCAGCCCTGCTAATAATGAGCCAACAAATATAACCCTTAAATCAGTTTATTCTTCAAATCAATTTATTTTATTTATTTATTTATTTTATTTGTACTTTTTTTGATTTCTTAGTTTTTTAATTATATTCTAAAATTGCATAATAATTATATAATTTATTCAATTAAATGTTAAATTGTTGGAAATATTCTGATTGAAGCACATGTACATCCCATTCTGCTCAGTTTTACAAAGGGTGCCAATATTAGTGTGTGTGTGTGTGTGTGTTGGGATTTGTGGTTTACGAGGACAGGAAGGTGTATAATGACATGGGTACTTCTACGTAAACATGGCTTATGAGGACACTTCCTGTGTCCCCATAAAACAAAAGGCTTAGAAAACATACTAAACAGTGTTTGTTTGAGAATGTAAAAGTGTGTAGTGTTTCCTGTAAGGGGTAGGTTTAGGTGTAGGGTCAGTGTAGGACAATACCACATACAGTCTGTACAGTAGAAACACCATTACACCTATGACCTCATAAATCACAAATGCAAGTATGTGTGTGAGGGATATATTTCCAGTACAGCTGTGTTTGAAGGAAATATTTCAGTGATCTGTTGTATTTCTATATCTGTTGTTGTTGTTGTTGTTAACACATATATTTTTGTGTGTGTATCTGCTGTATCTAGCTGTCAGAAGATCAGAGATGTCATTTTGACATCCAGGAAATATCGAGCTACTTATTTAATAACAATGTGAAGAATAAGTCAGGTATTAAATGATGTTGTTTGGCATTATCTGGCTATTTGTGTTTTCTGGAAACTACACACTAGATCCACAGCTGCCACTCTTATAGAAGTAACTGTATACTGTCGATTATCCAGCATTGTTCACTTGCATTCGACTGACCAAAACCAAAACAAAGATCCCGGAGACAGCGAACGAGACAAACACTAACAGACAGAGAAGAACTGCACACATCCTGCAGACCTGCCTTGCTCATCTTCACGATGGATGACTTTTAAAGTGGTTGATTGAAGATGTCGCTGTGCTATCAATAAGCTCACACTCGTTTAGTGTTTAGCTGTCAGTTCAGCCACTTTCTATTACAGCGTGTTCCTTCTTCAGCTTCCTAGAGTTCCTTCAAACCGTGTCAGTTGACGTCATGACACAATGGGTCATTATGAGAACAGATGTGTGGTGGTCTTCATGCTTTAATGTCAGAAAGTCCTTCTTTGAATGCACCGTCTGCCAGGCCGGCTCCCAGGAGATGCAGATGCTAACCCTAACCTAACTAAATTACTATTGAAAATAGGAACGTTCATTTGGGTTACCGACAACTGACAGTCGTTAAGCCATTATTAACAGACAAGACTATGTTAAATTACACTTCAATTTGAACTGATGTGTGGCTGTGACCCGTGAAAAATAAAACATCACTTTCCTTTTCAGGGATTAGTTTTATACAAGCAAAAAGCAGCATAAACAGAGATGATTCACACGAACAGAGAAAAACATAATAAAGCTGTTAAAGAAATAAATACACCCATGTGTGAAATATTGTACAAACCGAAAGAAAACAGCAGCTTATATGCAGAATATCAGTTCATTTCCTATTGGTTTCATTTATTTACAAAAGCACAGCTGTTTTTATTGTGATTGTACACAAACACAAGAAATGTTTAGAATAGTTTCAAACAATGTCTTATTCTGGAGCGAGTGTAGCTGTTTCGTTCAATAACTCTTCAGAACTAAATGAATGCGTTATACAGTACGTTTCAACTTAATAAAGCAACAACAAATTAAGAAATTTATGTTTGCGAGGTAACCCTCTAATTTTTCCATAAAAAGTCCTTGGATGGAGACCTGATATGATCAGATGTGTGTGATCGGAGCACAGACTAGACTCTGGATGCTAGTTTAATGTTAGACTCAATATGAAGTCAGTCGTTGTCGTATTAGAGTACAGATGAGATGGAGCTGCTCCAGAACAGAGAGAGAGAGACAGGAACAAGCACTAGTCCCTTCATCGGTTCGTTAAGTAACGGTTAGTTTGAAATAAAAAAATGTGTTTAACGGTGGAAATTAAATCTCAAAATAATAATCACACACATTTGTGACCACATTTTTTGATAAAACGATTGTCTAAAATCTTTGTGCTGATAGTAGTAGCTACTAGCCTGGGCCCGCCCATACTTCCTGCGACGCGAGCAAAGTTAGTCTGACCAAGTTGTCGTTTTAAAGCATTTCAGTTCCCAAAGAAACGGGAACCAATGAGAAACAAAATATATAAAAAGTGAAAACATTTTCCCCAATCTTGTGATTGGCTGTCATGGTGTGGGGGTCAGGGTCTACACACTGTTAACCTGCTATCTTTATCACAACACAGTTCACAATAGACCTTATATTCCAGCCTGTCTCCTCCTGAGGAGCAAAGGACTTTAAAAGCAAAGCGCTTTAATACACAGTCACTGACCCATTCTGATGAGAAATGCATTTCCTGTAATGCTTCAGATGTCTGTAGATAAAAGGCCTGGGGTCCTGGGATAGGCCGAGGTGCTTCCCATCAGTCTAAGTGCTCCTCTAAAGCAGAGAGACGGCCTGGACACTCGTTCATGTCCTCTGATCCTCCGAGCTCAAACACGTGTGACCAGCCTGTCCACATGGAAAAACACTGTAGTAATATACAGTCAATACTATAATGCTTTTAAACTCTATTTATTACAGTAACAACAGCACTTTGTTAATGAATGCTGTTACCTTTATGGGACTGATAGACTGTAATAAATCATGAAGCATGCCTAAAGATGTCGAAAACGTATTTATAAAATATATATTACAATTATTTATATTATATACGTAATTATTGTTACATAACCACAGCAAATACAGAATTACCATAACAAATGAATTAAAGTACTTTACTATAGTATGGTTCAAAAACACCATAGTATTTACTATATTAGTAGCAGTAGTTCACTGTAGTGTTTTTTGATGAATTCCCATCTTTCCCTGTGTTTCAGGATTTCAAGCAGATTTTCACTGATTGTTATTTTACTGTTTAAAGCTGTTTTGAGACTGGAGCGCAGCGTGTGGTGTTTCTCTCTTTAGGAGGACCGTGGTCTCGCTCGGGGGCCGTCTTTAATTAAACAGAACGCTGTCTTCGCACAGCTCAGCAGCGGCCAGATTGATCACCTGCTGATGCAATGAGTTTAAACATAATAACAGCACTTCTGAAACTAACCTGCGATGTTTCACTGAAACAAGGGACAGAACTCATGAAGAATCAGGGTAAAGTGTCGTGTTTCACTAAATTCACAACACAAGATGGCCTGTTATCAAATGGTCATTGAATAATAAAAATGGTCCTACATGTTTTTATGAAGCAAAGAGGCATCCTTCTGCAAGAATATAGTCAGTGGTGTTGATGCCTGCGAGAGCAGGATACACACATGATTTACGTCACCGCTACTGTGTCGGCTGTAATTGGACTCCTGTCAGTTTATACAAATGGACTTAACAAATATGCCTAGAGCAAATTTATATTGACTTCTGCAATTTCCCTCTCTAATGCTGCTGGCATCAGTTCCTATTACCTTCTGTTCTAAAGAAACCCTGTCCTTCAAGACTTGAACTGCGTTTAGTTTAGTGCCTCTGACATCTCTATACACCATTTCTGTATATTCAATGAAGTGAACGAAGCCAGTTGATTGGTTGAGCGCTCACAGAGACCATCAGGTTTGTGCAGGGTTGCTGACGGATGCAGTTCTCCTGATCCATCAGATATTTTTCCCTGAATGAGTGAAATCAATGTTACTGTGTAGCAGGAGAAAAAACAGCAACTGACGTCTCACGTGGTGCCTTGTGGGGATTTATTATGAATGTTGGACAGGACTGCATGCTGGGTCATGCTTTGTATCAAATGAATTCAGGCTGGGTGAGCAGAAGAGAATTCTTTAATAAGCATTAAAAGCCATACTGTTTGACCAGTAGTGTATATATTTTCCACACATTAGTGTACCTTCCTGTCATTGACTGGACTGAGGTAACTGTGGTCAGGTGTTTAACTGCATCATGAGGTTAAATAAAGCTCAATCTGATTGTGTCGTTGTAGTCGGAAGAGAGAGGAGCATCTGCTCAGCACCTGCAGTCACAAACATCTCCTGTCTCTCCGAAGGCCGTTCATATTCTGTGACTTTAATCAGCTCACTGGCTCTGTATAGATGCAGAGGTTTGATAGCTCACTATACTGCAGTAAAGCACACGGCGTACACGTGCTAGCATTAAACTGACAGGTTCATTCCGGCAGGATTGAGGAACTGCAGTGAAGTGAATGGGCTAGAGCGTTTTATAGTCCATAACAGAAAGACTTCATATGAAGCTAACAACTGTACAGATTCCACACTCCTCAAAGGCTGGACTCAGACGTGTTCATGTCAGAAGCACAAATGACAGCCAGGTGTTGGGGGAAGTGTGATGCGATGGTCTCTGGTTGATGAAAAGCTGTATTTGGCTCTGCTGAGATTGGAGTTGCAAAACACGTAAAGCATTGAGCAGAAAATATAGCTAAACAAGAGAACTAACAGAAGCGGCAGCCCTGATGAACCCGTGTGTCGTTGCTATTACCTTTCCACCATCAGGCTCGTTCACGGACAAGAAAACACAGCGTGCGACTGCTCATCTATCCTGCTAACAAACTGCTGTCAAAGCACTCCGGCGCACAGCCCTCGGCTAATGTTTGAGAGGACTGTCGTTTAAAAATGATCCAGGGCCCAGCAGATTTAGAGAGGAGAGCCTCTGCGGAGGCGGACATGGGCCGGTGATAGATCTGCTGTCGCTGACCACTGGCAGTTATTTATTTGATTATTTTCTTCCCGGTTCAGCTCCAGTATGAATCAGAGGCAGGGAAGGAAAGCTGACGGGGGGAAAAAATCCATTGTCATTTTTCCAGACACGGTCCAGAATTACAGCCAACAAAGTGTATCTGCATCAACTGTGTGCATCACAGAATAGCACTGATCGTGTTTCATCTGCATTTCCTTTGATTAGTGAAAGGGTTAAGAACAGAGGCTGGTCTCAGCTACTGCCTCACAGTAACCTCTCTCTAACAAGTGCTTGCTTCACTTTAACAGAGGTGCCATCTAATGCTCGCAAAGGTCATTTTATAGCTCTGTATAACAGTTATAGAGCCTATGTTTTCTGTAGTTAATTTAGGCTTCTTTAATGAATTTACAGTAATAGCTTCGTTGCGCTGTTGTTACTGGATGCAGTTCTAAACGTTTGAATGAAAAGTGTTACCCATATCAGCGTCTACATGATCTTAAAAAAAGAGAAGAGCTGTGGGCAGCAGCTCATTTCTACGGTTCGTCAACGGAAAGAAACCAAAGTGAAGAAAAACGAGCGCTCAGTTGAGGGAAATGAGAGATATACACAGGATCAGTGGGTCGCAGGTCTGTTATGATCGGGAAGAGAGGTTAAGACGTTTCTAAAATGCAGATTAACACATACCTGACTGTACAGTCTGTATTCAAAATAGCCCAGTCAGTGTATCGGATTATAAAAGAACTGTGTGTGCACTCGCGATCAAATCACTGTAACACACGTGGCTGATGGCTTTATTTCCCATTCAGCCAATGTCATGCCTATCGTGGCAGGGCCAAGGAGTCTCAGGAAGTGGGCTCAGATAGTATATTGCATTATGTATCTATAAAAGGCATTTGCAGCTAGTATTAGGCCATTTGTGTTTACGTTATATTGTGTACTGTATGCATGATGCTCACAAAATGTACAAATGTAGGCTTCATTAAAAGAGAGAATCTTATGTGTTAGGAATCAATCATTATATTGAGCTAATGACACAGAAGATCTGCTACTGTGAACAGTCCATACACTCCTAATTAATATTGTAGATAGAGTTTCAGTGCACTGATGAGAACACGCTCAGGACAGTTGAATATCAGAGGTTAAAAAAACATATGCTGTAAATATTGTATCGTCACGAGGCGCAGGGTTTAACTTGGATTTGTCTGAGTTTGTTTTTTACTCTGTTACACTGAGATACGCAGATGCTTTGACTGATGAAACCCTGAGGCCAGGAGCAACTCTTTTATAACTAATTTAGAAAAGTAAAAGAGTGACAGAGATGGTCTATTGGTCTCCATTCTCATAGTGGAGGAGTTTTTAAAACATTGATTCTGGCTCTTCCAAGCTTGGTAATGCTGCTGGAAAGAGGCCATTACTTTGATGCTCCGTAAATTGGATATATCGATCATAAAACTAACCTATACACCTGCGGGGGTGACTTCTGAAGCAGATTTATCACTGACTGAATGTGCATTCAAGAGAGTTGAGTTCATCTTCTTGACCTCTGACCTCTGGCTCTCAAGTCTCACGCATTCACTGCGAGACACACGCATTTCAGCCAGTTCACACGCTCTCACGCCACACCATGTGTTTCTCCCGCTGAAAAGTAAGAGATAATTATAACTTGTATATACAATTAATAGACGAGGCGCAAGCATCGATGTTAATTCCCCAGCGAGTTCATAACTACCAGCCAATCAGAAATGAGAATATATGGTTTCCGGGTGATCCTGCCAAGTGCCAGCTTGCCAGCACATTCGTCACTAGGCAACATGGGCGCGCACGCACACACGGAGTGGAATTTGAAAGAACAATGATGAATGCGGTAGGAAATCCATTCATTAATTATTTATGTGTATTACTTAATATTAAGATCAGTTGCCTGTGATCAAAGATAGTGTGAGCTGCTGCTGGGAAATATTGCCAAATTTGTAGTATGGTGTTTTACTTAAAAAAACAGTTTACAGAAGGTCTACCTACCTATAGGGTTCCTGAATTTCTGAAACGTAGGCTACTATATTTCTAAATATCCTATTGCTACATTTAATGGCAATATTGCACTGGTCTGTTGGACTCGGTTGAACGAAAATAAACTATATTTAGTTGCTTAAGCTCATGTATTCAGTCATTATTCAATGGTATAATAAAAACCCATATGAAAAAACTTACTTCTCACTGTTCTCAGGTCAAACATTTATATGCGAACAAAATGCGATTAATTTCGATTACTTAATTACAAAGCCTCTAATTAATTAGATTAATTTTTTTAATCGAGTCCTGGCCCTTGAAGGCAATGGCAGCAGAGTAGACTGATAGATCAAGTGTGTTGTGTTGTCTGATAATCAGTAGTGGTACCTGTACACCTGCCTTTGACCATCTCTTTGAGCTTTTGCACCTTTTTCCTGGACTCTATCAGTCTTCATGGACATAGGGTTGCACTGCATGGATGAGATTGGATTGGAAGTTAACAGTTACCAATAAGCAGTGCAGCTGGACTGTCACACAGATACACAGTTTGAGAAGCAAAGCTCTTACGAGCCGGTCTGTGAACCAGAGAGAGATTATGAGTGGGACATGACTAGTGTATTCCACGCTCTGCATCTCATTAAGTAGCTACAGCATTGCAGGTTGTAAGTTTTCTCCTTTAGATGTAACCTTAGCATGAAATTCAACAACAAATATTCTTTCTAATAATTACTATACAATTAAAAGCTGGAGACTCGTGCCACACAGGCCTGAGACTCATACTTGTATGTGCTGTCATCTCTCCCTCACAGGACAAATCAGGTCCATCTACCACACAAGTGTCCTTGAAGGTTTATAGATAATCACTCACCAAACCTTCACCAGAATACCTCTGACTCAGACTGTGCCGTATGACTATATACAGTGGGTATGGAAAGTATTCAGAGTAGGGCTGGGCGGTATACCTTTTCATACCGAATACCGGTGTTTTTTTTATGGTAATTCATTTTTCATATACCCCAATACCAGGACCTCAAACTGGGCTAAAGGTTTACCTTCCAACAAGACAATGACCCTAAGCACACAGCTAAAATAATGAAGGAGTGGCTTCACAACAGCTCCGAGACTGTTCTTGAATGACCCAGACAGAGCCCTGACTTAAACCCAGTTGAGCATCTCTGGAGAGACCTAAAAATGTCTGTCCACCAACGTTTACCATCCAACCTGACAGAACTGGAGAGGATCTGCAAGGAGGAATGGCAGAGGATCCCCAAATCCAGGTGTGAGAAACATGTTGCATCTTTCCCAAAAAGACTCATGGCTGTATTCCATCAAAAGAGTGCTTCTACTAAATACTGAGCAAAGGGTCTGAATACTTACGACCATGTGATATTTCATGTGTTTTACTTTCTTAATATATCTGCAAATATGTCAACAATTCTGTGTTTTTCTGTCAATATGGGGTTTCTAATGAAGAAAAAAAATAACTTAAATGATTTTAGCAAAAGGTTCCAATATTACAAAGAGTAAAAAAAAATCTAAGGAGGTCTGAATAGTTTCTGTACCCACTGTATATCGGATGGATGAAATAAAAACTATGCTTTCATATTATACTCTATTGTTAACGGTGTGGTTTCACAAAGTACATTGTTTGTTGTAATACTTTTTTATCAGTATAAGCTTGATCGTACACTTCATCCAAGACTGGACACTCTGCCGTCGATGTTTGCAGACAGGATATTTTCCTTCCAAACAGGAGAAATGCTGGCCGGAGGTCTTAAAGAATCTCTTGGGGTCATGGGGTCTGTGTGAGGATCATCTAGTATATGTTCCTACAGATAAAGAACTTCAACTGGCCATCATTGAGTGTCTATATTAAATATAAAAATAAATAAATAAAACTATAGCAGGCCACGTATTTGACAGCTTTGATGGTGCTAGTTAAACATGCTATAAGGTTGGAGACTGATCGTGTATTAAATCTTGTTTTAAGTTTGTTACTTAAATCATTTTCAAGTTTCAGTGTTGTGTTAGTTTTCCTGCCAGTTTGTGCATGCCTCTTTAAACTAACTACTTATTAAGCAGCCTGCAGTGTTTGCCATACTCTGATTTGTGATATAGTTAGAGTGACTCCTGGTTAACATGCAGTATTAATGGGTATAGTCACTACTTTAACATGTTTAAAGCATCAAACTGTTAAATCCACCGAGGGTGAGCAGTTTATTACTCCAAATATTAACAAATACAAAAGTTGACATAGCTTGACAATAAACTGTAAATCAAAGAGTCATCAACAGCAAAAGTCACTATACTAATAAATGTGAACTACAGTGATTATTTGGTCTGACCCCTCTTAAAACCACTTCTGACTGGGCTGTGAGCGGACAGACGGCTTTCTCCCGGGAAACTCTCGTCATTTGTAAGCATTACTGGTAGGAATGGCATTAGAAAGTTCAGGTGATGCTGCAAAAAACAATCGCGTCGACAATTTCTGCACTTTTTACAAAGCAGCGTCGCACAGATATTAGTATTGGACACGGTGTGAAAAATTAACACAGCACAATCATGCTGTTGAGGAGCAGAAGGGCACGCTGATGATTTCAGGCTTCATCACTCAGGGACGGACAGAAACTGTATCACAGAGTGAACTGAAAATGGCAATGTTGATTGCAAAAAAACAAGCAAACATTCAATTTTCTTTTTACAATGAATCCAATGCAAGCGTTCCCCGATTCTGCCATCGCCAGTCCTCTGGAAAGACTCCTAGTTCATCTGTCTTTTATTTTTCCTAACTGTTACAAATGTTTTGTTAATTATTACCGTGTTTGTTAATTATTGTTAGTTTATACTTTTAATAATGTTTACTAGTGAAACCTTGTTGTAAAGTGTTACCACAGTCTTTACACAGGCTATACAGGCTTTTTAAATAGCAACATTTTATGTCATAAAACATTTTTAACTCATAATGCCATGTTAGTGTCACAGAAAAGTCTGTTATGGGCTCATGGAAGAGATTACAGTCAGTGACAGACATCAGCCGTGATCAGCACATGGATATCTGGACTCATATATTGGGTAATGATATTGCCATTATTGCATATGTATTGGGGTGTGATTTTTCACTGTAAACGGTCACAATAGTTTTATTTATATTACTTTATTTATATATTTATGAGAACGTAACCCAACACCTGCCCCTAAACCTACCGTCCGTTAATAAAACACAAGATAAACCGGCTGTGATACACTCTCAGTCGGATCCATTTGCAACACTTTATTCAGTGAAGTCCACGGGCAGAGGGTACAATCAACGGCAGAGTTAATCCAGCAGATTCGTCAAATAACAGGCTTACGTCGGAAGGGCAGGCAGCAGTAATCAGAGTCAGGGTACACAGTCCAAGATCATACACGGGAAGAAACGCTCAGAACTATCTCCATGGGGAGACTATAAGACTTCGCACCGAAAGGGTGGAAGTTGGGCCCTTAAATACTGAGTGTGTTAACGGAGCGGGATAATTTCAGCGATTAAATCCTTGTTTTTTGCTCTCTTCTTCACGTAAAGACATTGTATGGCTTCAGAAGGACTTGTTTGGTCGGATTTTTGCAATAAATACCTGTGATTGCGCTTATATTGTCTGTGTGTGTTTTATATTGTTCAGAAGTTTAGGGTAAAGGTGGCGCTAGGTGCTGCAATGAAAATAAACTTCCACAGAAACGACAGTATAAAAAAAGAAAAGTTTGTCTGTTCTCTGTAAATTTAGGGAACGATGGCATATTATCCATTATTCCTATAAATCTTCTTATTCTTGTCATTTGTGTTTGCTGTAGTCCTGAGAGAGTGAGCTGTAAACAGAGTTTGTGGAGTTTACAGACACAGAGCGTCTATGTGCTCAGATCCGGCCTCCACACGTACATACAGAGACGGCTCAGACTAAACTACCACAGCACATACAGTCATTTTTACTGGATTAGTACAGCACTAAAATAACTCAATTAGGCTAAAGGTGAAGTGAATCACATTGATTATATCGTCATAATGTCAAGGTGTGGGATTGTGCACAGTCAGGAGAAAAGGGGCACATGAGAAGATCTGAGTCACCTCGACGACTGTCCAGTGTAAAACTGTTGAGGAACAGATTGAGAAACATTACAAGAAGTTCAAGGTGAAGGCTTGATGAAAAAATCTGAGAAGAGTCTGTCTCTCCTCTCTGAAGACCAGGCCGGAAGGTAAACCGGTGTCCTATCACTCCAGGAGCGTGGTGCTAGCACTGCTCAGTTCTGATGGAAACCCACCTACAAGCATCTGCCACTCATGGAAATGTTGACCACACGTTATGTTCATCTCACGAGTCTGCTCTTTGTGTGTATCTATGTATGTGTACTTTCGTGGTGTGCTGGGGTGAAGCCAGACAGAGATTCACAACTTAATCAATTTAAGTCCCAAAATCAGCTGGAGTCTGATTGCTCTTCAGCACCAATCACAGGAGAAGGATCTGTAACGACCCCAGCAGGAAACATCACCCACCTCGCCCCGAATACATGCTGTGAACTGACACAGAAAAAATAAAAGGAAACAGAAAAGAAGAAACCAGACCTGCTGGGCAGTGACAGTCCTCTGAAATCACACACGAATGTTCATCTGATGATACGCTCTAGAGAAGACAAGCCACAGAGCAATGTCATATGTTTGGTTCTTTCTCCATCCTTTTCCACTCTCCTAGAAAGCAGCAGCACAAGTCAACGTCGTTGAGTACACTTCTATAGTGATAAATGTAGAGTTGTTTAGAAGTAAAGGCATGCTGGAGACCACGGCCCTGGATAACCAGCTAACACGGTTAGTTAGGTTTAGATCTAGACACTGTACAGCAGATTCAGAGAAGTCCATCTGAGTTATTGTGGATATAACACTAAAAGACTTGTAGTCTAGACTAGCACATAGACAGTGATGACTTTAACACACTGATCCAACAATAAACAGTGAACTACTGATGAACACATGAATGAACTGAACTGAGCAAATAGACTGATCAGCTGCTTCTCATTCCTTTAACTGATGATACACACACAGATCCTGCTCCTCCTTCACATCTGACACCATTTCAAACACTCACTCGTCACTTGTGTGTGTGCGTAGTTGTAGTGTTTTCATATTTGAAAGCATTTGAACAAAGCATGAATCCTCACATTTATCGAGCAGGTTTATGAGAATGTCTGGATTAAGAAGTAATGGAGTCTTGGCTGGAGTCCCAGCAGCTCCTCTCAGTCCTGTCTCTCCTCCACTGCCCTGACAAATAAAGGCAAGCATAAAAACAAGAAGAATATGATGTGATATTAGCAAATGTTGTATTAAGGAAGTGTAAGATAGTAATCGGAGTAAGCTGGAGAAGTGTTTCTGGCTGTAGATGGAGTAACTGTTGGAAGGTTTCTCTGTAGATGGAGTAAGTGTGAATGGTGTATATAGACGACTCCAGCAGCGCCGGAACTCTGGGATGTCATCTCCACTAATTCAGTTGAAGTCTGACTGATAAGACTGATAATTCTGTTAAGAGGGGAAGTGAATCAATCAGTAGAAGCATTAAGGGTGCATCTTTAACTCACTGATGAGCTGAGACTGCTGGAGCGCCTGAGGAACATCCACCTTCTGCCCCGTCTCATCTGATCCAACTCCTGCTTCACCTCTTCACTTCACACTCAACAAACGGCTGGAAACACTTCTGCCTCCATCTGGAAAATAACGAGCTTTAAACCTTTTAGCTTATTTAAACCATGTGTGCTTTATATCAAATAAACTAGTTGTTACAAGTTAACAAACAGAACATACTAGTTCTCTTCACAAATTACAAATGAGAATATCTAGGCTACACCTTGAATGAAAGCACAGTAGTAAATATTTTTTTAATTATTTATTTATATTTTATTTCTGTGGCTGATAGATTTCATATGTTCCTGTAAATGACATGCACATATATTTATTAAGATGACCTGTCCAACATGGTCTAATCATCATCATCGCCACATACTTGCTTTTGTGGATATTTTACATTTACATTTTAGTCGTTTATCAGACACTTTTATAAAAAGGAACTTACAAATAAAGAAAACAGAAGCAATCAAAACATGCAAGTACAGTCTAACACAGTACACTAGCAAGTTGGGGTTTTTTTCTTAAGAAAAACGAAAAAACAAGTATACAGAATAGAATAGAAAAAAAAATCCAGTGTTAGTTTTTTAAGAAAAAGTATTAGTTAGAGAATAAATGCAATTGATAGAGGGTCAAGGGTTTTATATATATATAGAGAGAGAGAGAGAGATGGATAGATAGATAGATAGATAGATAGATAGATAGATAGATAGATAGATAGATAGATAGATAGATAGATAGATA
>JAUMHP010000301.1:733506-748517 GCA_032361065.1 Enteromius trimaculatus
ATAAAAAAAAAAAAAAAAAAAAAAAAAAAAAAAAAAAAAAAAAAAAAAAAAATCGAGCTACGCGCTCGAACCCCTAACAATGAAAGCTCTAACAAACAAAACTGGACTAGGGTCATTTGTTTTCATGTGGATCTTACCATCGCCGTCATCGTCGCTGGCGTATCCCGGGCGGTTTTTGTAACAGAAGAATGTAGGAGGAAGCATCAGACTGGCAGCCAGCTCTGCTTGTTCTCTCGTCGGCTTCAGTTCAAAGACGATCTCAACATCCTCATCAGATACGTCCTGAACGCTCCTCTGCTCTGATGGAGAGGAAACTGAGCAATAAACAAACAAAACCTAGATTAACTAAAGCAACAACAACTGCTGAATGGATAGTTCCTCCTAACATGAAAACCGCCGTCATCTACCACAGTTCTATTTCTGCACGACTAAAAACACAAACCTGAGATGATCTCATTTGTGTTCCACAGAAACAAGTCGTACAGGTTTGGAAGGACGAGGCGAGTTTTCATGTTTGGTGAACGCTCTCTTGAAGAAATGTTTGAGAAGAGCTTTCAAAAGCAATCATAGTGATTTCATACTAACAAGTGTCAAAGCATGTAGGAGACTAAAGTACTCTGATCGTCCCATCAGCAACACACGTCACAAACAATGCTAATCTATAAACACACGCAAACACTCATGCTCTATCAAACAGTGAGTTCCCTTTCGACATTTCACTCGTACAGTGTCTTGCTAGACGCATGGGGAAAACTCCTTTTTTCCCCCTAACTGAAGCCTTATTTAAAAACGCAGTTTTATTATTCATTAAAACCTGCCTGGGCAAAGACCATGCGGAAGCCGCCCTCGCCGGTCCAGGCTGCACGATCTGTGAGTTATTCACTATGGCCACTCTTCGCGCTAGGCTCGCGTCCTTTTCAGGCCTCAAGCCCTGCCTACTCGCAAGAGACACCGGGCCGAGAGCAGCGCTCTGAGTTGGGTGTTATGCCGACACAGCCCCCGCGTGTTTCACCGCCTCGTGAGGAAGAGTTTTCTCCCGTCCTTTACCTCTCCGAAGAGGCCCGTCCCTCTGCGGCTGCGAGCGACTTGGTCTCTTTCGGGGCATCGGACGATGAGCTTCTTGAGGAGGCTTCCTTAGCAGCTTCGGAGATGGATGAGCTGTCGGGCTTTGACGACCATCCGCTTCATCTGAAACCACCTCAAAGAAGCCAAACATGGATGCCGAACTTTTCGGACGTGTCCTCAACAATGCTGTCTCTGACCTGGGACTGGACCTGTCTCCTCCGGAGGAGCCCTCGAAAAGCAGGTTGGACGAGTGGTTCCTGCCGGAAAGCTTTCAACCCCCACGGCAGCTGTCCACACCGTTCTTCCCGGAGTTCCACGACAAACTCACTAAGTCGTGGAGATCGCCATACTCAGGCGCCACAGAAAAGGGCTACAAGACGCTACCGCCGCTGGACCAAGCTGTAGCTGCCCATCTCTGTCCTCCTCCTTTAGCCGTTAGGAAGGCGAGACTGGCCCAACCTTCTAACCCCTGGAGAAGCACTTATGGCTCACCTTGACCCAGATTAAGGACGCTGACAAAACCCCGTTTTTGGATGCGCCAATCTCTCCAGCGGGGCTCTTCGGCCCCTCAGTCGAAGGCTTCACAGAGCGTTTTACGGAGGCACAGAAGGCTTCGCAAGCAATGCGTCACTTCTTGCCAAAGAAGCCCTCCAGCGCTCAGCCTCAGAAGCCGCAGCAGACGCAAGAGCCGCAGAGACACCGCTCGAGGTCTGCCAGCCGGCACTTCTCTCATCCGAGAGTTCAAAGTCCCCGGCCCAAGGTTGCGCTGGATCCTGACCACGGAAAGGCTTCCTAACAAGGAAGCGGCTGGGCAATGGTCCCGCAGATGCCAGGCCGCCCCGAAAGCTGCTCTCTCTGTCTTCCCCGCAAAGCCATGGGCATGTTAACAGTTAAGAATGCTGCGACAAAAAGGCCCGTACAAGCGTCCTTGCAGCACGCCTTTTTAAAGGCGACCTCACAAATTCACAAAAAGAGCAGTTTTGCACAAACACATTATGTCACAAGTTATCAGTCCCTGCACAGCGACTCGACTATAGACATAATAAAACCCTTATCACTCCACATGAATGCCTGGTGCGCCATTCACGGGGTTTCAGATTGGGTTCTGGGGATAATAGAAAAAGGCTACCGCCTTCAATTTGCCAAAAAACCAAGGCCCTTCAGCAAAATTATTCACACTTCGGTCTCGAGCCCCGAAGCCACGGGGCTGCGAGCCGAAGTCAGCGCGCTGCTGTCAAAAGGGGCGATTCAAACAGTTCCCCCCTCAGACAGAGAAAAAGGGCATTACAGCAGATACTTTCTAATCCCCAAGCGAGATGGCGGGCTCAGACCCATTTTAGATATGAGAATTTTGAATCGCGCCCTTCACAAATGGCCTTTCAAAATGCTGACTCTCTCAAAAATCCTCTCGCAAATACAGCCAGGGGACTGGCGGGGCTCTGGCACTTATTCGTGAGGGCGGAGATAGACCTTTTCGAAAACGAAAACGCTCGCTGCCCAGCATATTTCAATATAGAAATGGATGTTCTAGCCCAATCCTGGCCGAGAAACCTTCTCTATGCATTCCCTCCGATATCCCTGATAACTCAGATCATCAACCGAGTCAGGGAGGAGGGCCACAAGATGCTGCTGGTAGCTCCATTATGGATGAACCAGCCGTGAATAGCGAGCCTATATGCAATGCTGACAACAGCTCCTTGGCCGATTCCCCTGAGAGCTGTGGCCCTCCATGTATGGGAGCCTGACTTCCTCCCAGACAGCGTTCTAAATACTATTTCTCAAGCTAGAGCTCCGTCCACGAGACGCGTCTACGCTATGAAATGGTCGGTGTTTTTAAGATGGTGCATTGAGCGCCGCGAAAACCCATCTGCTTCCGACATATCTCTGATACTGTCATTTTTACAGCACCTGCTGGATACGGGCCGCGCCCTTTCCAAACTCAGGGCTTACGTGGCGGCTATCACAGCCCACCACGACCCGACAGCAGGACAACCTGTGGCTAAGGATGCTCTGCTCATCCAATTCTTGAAAAGGCGCGAGGAGGCTGAAGCCCCCCCACCCTCTCACTGTGCTGCCATGGGACCTGCCCACGGTGCTGAATGCCCTCAAAAGCCCACCCTTTGAGCCCCTTCAGACGGCTACAGTGAAGGCACTGATGCTTAAGACTGCTCTGCTTCTAGCACTGGCATCTGTTAAGCGAGTAGGTGACCTACAAGCACTGTCTATTAGCCCGGAATGCCTGGAATTTGGGCAGAATGACTCAAGAGTCAACCTGAAACCAAGGCACGGCTATGTACATAAGGTACTCTCTACGCCGTTCAAAGCTCAGGTGGTCTCGCTGACGACTTTGCCGCCCTCCAAGGGCCAGGATTACAACCCTCTCTGCCTGGTTAGGGCATTAAGAGCATACATCGAACACACAGCTGAATTCAGACGCTCTGACCGGCTGTTTATATGCTTCGTAATCCGCTCCAAAGGGTTACCGGTCTCGAAGCAAAGGCTCGCAAAATGGGTTGTGAACGCCATTCTAATGGCTTACTCTTCAGCGAGCTTAAAATGCCCCCTGAGAGTTAAATGCCACTCTACTAGATCCACAGCCTCCACTTGGGCATGGGCTAGTGGCGTTTCTCTGTCAGAGATCTCTGAGGTGGCCGGCTGGACCTCGCCGTCTAGTGTCTAGCAAGACGCAGTACTCGTTCCATGTCTCAGGGAACAGTGGTTACGATAGTAACCTATAAGATCAAGCATCTTCAGCTCTCACACTCATCAGAACAAAACAAGAATGTTGTCCCAAAAATGTTTTTAGGATAAATATCCATCTTATGACTCAAACCTATTTATACGGCAAGAGTTCACACATTAGACATTTCTTTAGCTTGGCTGACATGGTGGTCCATCATTATATATATATATGAGGAACACATCAAACAACATGAGGAGGAGGTAAGAAGCAACAAGAGGCCAACACATTTTTAAAGAAACCAAACCTGATTCTTTATAGCATGCAGATCCACACACAGATTTGTTAGCTGGTTAGCAGACTCACAACCACCAACTATCGAAAACCAGGAGACTTGTGTCTGTCCCATTGACGGCCAAACAATTACGACTGTTAAGGTCCAGAAGAGTATGGAAAACATTGTCTGAATGTCTTCATTTAGGAACTTATAGATTTGTACTGTAAATAACTGAATACTCTGTCTCGCACACTTAAATTCCCCTTGAATGGAACATAAGTTCACTCTGAAAAAGAATCATGGAGGAATATCCGGCGATGTCCACTTCGTAGGGCTCATACAAAGCGGTGGGGTGCGAGGGACCGAGAATCACTGCCCTAGACAGACGTGGGGCAAACCAAACAATCCAAGTCCAACAACTTGCAGAAACTTAAATGTAGGAAAGAATTTTCCAAACAATACTCGATCACCATTGTAGAAAGGATGCCATCATGCCATCTACTGTGTTCTGCAAGACCTAACGGTTTCCTCATCAAAGCATAGCTTACCTAAATATAATTTTAATGTACACTGAGATAATAAGCAGCATAATTCTCAACTGTAGAAATGTATGCAGTCTAAATGTTTTCTGAAAGCCTTACATATATTTATTACACGGCTCTCTGGAATGCTTGAATCCTTATGTGGCAAGTAGCCGTGTAATAAGCGGGCTAATGCAGAGGCAGCCGGTAGCTATCGCGAAACAAGCCCCTTCAGCGTCATACAAGACCCTCCGGCTCACGTCGGGTCCAGATCACACTGTCTGGGCTTATTGCTGCGATAACTACCGGCTGCCTCTACATTATCCCTTACATATATGCAATATTGGTTCAGCAGCCAAGTACAATACAGGAACACTGCTGCTACACGTATGATGTATAGCAGAGCCAAAACAGTCGTAACTATATAGCTGAGATAAAAATACTCGGAAGGGCAAATTCCTGTAATGACACCTGTCAGCGTCACATCTAAAGATGGGAAGTCACTTTTCAAGACACTCAGAGTACCTGAAGGACTTTGAAGCCACTGGTGCATCCTAACTATAAATTCTACTGAAAAGTAAAAAAAAAAAAAAAAAAAACCAAGTAAAGTTTAGCAGATTTCAGACCATGCCGGGTTTAGTAATGTCAGGTTATCACAACATTCAGCCAAGGTCAGGTCTCCTGGCTCATGCCAGTCAGTGAGAGCTCTATATGCCACAGTAACTGGTGACCTGAAATACCTCTGGCTTCAAACTGGTTGGCTGATGTGCAGGTCCAAAAGGCCATAGGATTATTTTTGAAAAGCCTAAAATCCAAACCTAAAAAATAATGTTGTGTTAAAGTTGAGCCATTCTGAAGAACTTGAATCCATCTCAGAAACTGCTTGGATGAAAAGCAGTCTCTATATATGACAAAAATATTGGCTTAAAATGAAGCATAGGCAACAGAGCAAGAATGATTTACAACAATAAGAAATTGAAGAATCTCCTCATTAAAAAAGCTAAGCTAAACAGAACCTAAACCAGAGATGTGCTTAGCTCCAGCCTTGGTTGAACACGTGATGGAGCTAATCATAGTCTTTAGGACTACTTGGACTGTGGACAGGTGTGTTTGGAGCACGATTGGACAGCTGTGAGCTAAACAAAGAGTTTTATTCACAATTATGGGTGACAGAAAAAAGCTTACTTTTTGTTGGTATGCTGAAAGGAGTCCCAACTGATGACTGGCTGGTCACTACTGGTCCAGAGGTTTTCAGTCTTGAGGCAAACGTGTCCTCATCTTTTGGACTGGGAATCATAACCGGGGATTTTTCTTTTGATGGTGAAGGGCTTCCAAAGATCTTCTGCACCGAGTCTGACCCAAAGACGAATTTAGGAGGAGAGACCACATTCTTGGTGCTTTGAGGCGACTGATCCAGGTTAGGACTGCTTTCCTCAGACAGTCCAGTATGTTCTTTAGTAGTTTCCTCAAGTACAGCAATTGCAGCCTTGCCACAAAGCGTCTCCTGGGTAGAGGAAGGTACTCTGGCAGAAGACGGGGTCAATAGAGTGTCTTTTTCCTGCGCGGTCTTTGCCTCTTCGAAAATATCTTTGAAAGCATTTGCAGTTTCCTGCAGTTTAAATCGAACGGCCAGCTGTTCCACCTTGCCCTGACCTTCAGCAAAATCGAAGGCACTCCAGATCCACGCTTTCTCAGCTCCTTTCATGGGCTCCAGCTTCATGTTGGAAACAATCCAATGGTTTGCACACAGTTTGAGGACCTGGTCCCGTCTCATCACAAGTCTGACACGCTTTGTTTCATAGTGCTGTAGTATTTTAAGGTCTCCTATTCCTCGTTCCTTCCACTGACTAAGATCTTTATCATAGCGGTATAATTTGGCCCGATGACTGAAAAGGACTTCCTCATTCTCCTCTCCTGTTGAGACATCAACAAGATCAGGAAGTGGCACGACAGGCTCAAAGTACTGACCGTCTCGCTCCTCCTCCTGAGACGTTTCTTGCTCATCATCTGTGCCAACAGAAGCCTGGCTCTGGTTTAGCTTGGACGGAGATTTTGAGGGACTGAGAATAGGCTGAAAACTGAAACTAAACCCTGTGGACGATTCGCCAAAGCGGAATAAATTTTTTGCAACTGTATCTGGCTGCGGAGGAGTATGAGGTGAGCTGGCATAGTTCTCATGCACTTCCTCTCTCAAATCATAATTATCCCATTCTAAAGTGGGTGCAGTGCTCTCAGAGTCGAGCTTTACTACAACACTAGAGGTACTAAGACCTGTATCGGCACTTTCATCATCCTTGTTTTGGTAAGTCAAGAACGATTTGAGGTCCTTCAGACCAGATTTCATTTCTTCAGCTTTCTGTATGAGCTGGGCCGTTCTGCCAGTGTTCACGAGCTTGTGAGGGGTCTGCAAAGGAATATCCAAAAGCAGTCGCTGACACTCCTCGAATTTCAGCTTGAATTCTTCTGCAAGCTCTGGTGTTTTGAATTTTGCCGCAAGCTGTTCTAATTTGGCGTCTCCATCTGAGAAGTCACTGGCCAGCCACATCCAGGCTCGATCCGAGCCAGAGAGGGGCTTTAGGTTCATCGTGGTTGTGATCCAATGATTAGCACACACTTTCAACACCTGCTCTCTCCTCATTAGAATTCGCAGTCTCCCGTTCTGATTATTCTTGAGCAGCTTAAGGTTTCCGACTCCTCTTTCTTTCCATTGGTTTGTTTCTGTATCAAATCTGAAGAGCTTGATACGCTGTGAATACAAGATTTTCTCATCTTCTTCACCTGTAACAAGGTCAATCTTCTCCGGCATCTGAACAACAGGCTCAAACTGAATATCATCATTCTCCTCAGTTTTGTACATGTCATCATCTTGATCGCCAGAGATGTCAGCCTTGGGTCCAGAAGGAAACCCTGTAAAAAGCTGCTGGCCAGCCCCATCAAAACCTTTAAAAGTGGGATCCTTCACGCCAAACTGAAAATTTCCTTGTGACTTTGCCAAGTCTGCAAAACTAAAGGTGTTAGGTTTACCAGTAAAGAGGGGGTTATTATCGTGATCGTCAGCCTCAACAGTCTGTTCTGAGGAACTTGGGGCTGCCTCTTTTTCTTTCTCTTTGTGATGCTGAGCTATATTTTTGAGGAGGTCAGATGCAGATGTGTTTTGGGACTGTTCTTCTGATGGTTTTGCCTCAGATTCTGCAATGCCAAACTTAAATCCGCCAACAGGCGCAGACATGGAAAATGAAAAACTGGAACTGCCTGATGGCTTTTCAGCCTCCGCTGTGGAAGATTCAAACTGGAAGCCTTCTGAGGATGTCTTTTCCTTACTTGTGCCGAACTGAAAAGCAGAGCCTGGATTAAAATTGGCTTTAAATCCTGTTGCAGCAGGTTGGCTGCTAGAACTACCGAAACTGAAGCTAAAAGAGGAACTTGACGGAGCAGCAGAGGTCTTGTTTTTCATATTTGGGTTTGCTGTCTGACATGAAACGCAATGACTAGATAAACCTTCGTTTCTTACCAGGCAAGTGTCACAATCCCACTGTCCATCTTTTTTAGCAAACATGGCAGCTAGCCCACCTTGTGGAGTGCTGCAGGGGGTTCTGCAAGAAACACATTCAGTTGCTGAGGCATCATTCCTCACGAGGCAGGAGTCACAGTCCCACTGACCCTCTTTCTTGGCAAACTGAGCACCAAATCCACTGCCAAATGGGACTGCTGGAGCCGTTGATACTTTCTCTTGTTGTGGTGCATCAGCCTGAACCGTTTTCTTCTCAGCCTGAGCACCAAAGCCAGCAGATGTGACCACAGCATCCTTCGTTCCAAACTTAAAAGAAACTGGGATTTGAGATCCAAACGTGAAGCCCTTCGAGCTGGCATCAGTGCTGGTGGTGTTCGAAGCGGAATCTCCAGAGAGTCCAAAAGAAAACAGTTTGGCAGGAGGAGCCACAGGGCCAGAGCCTTTGGGTTCCTCTACAGGTTTGACCTGTGCTGTAGAAGGAGCTGGACTGCTGCAAGCCACACACACCGCAGAGGTGGGAACGTTTCTTACACAGCACACGTCACAGTCCCATTCACCCTCTTTCTTGGAAAACAGGGTTTTGAGACTCACTTCTTTGGATGAAACCTGAGCCTGTGTCTTTTCGGTCTGCTGTTCCTGTGGGGATTCTGAAAGGAACTTTTGAGCCTCCTCAAATTTAACTTTAAACAGCGCTGCCTCGTCTGCCGTTTTAAAACGAATAGCCAGCTGTTCAGTCTTTGGCATTTCATCTGCATAGTCCATAGCGTACCACACCCAGGATTTGTCAGATCCAGCATTTGGTTTGAGGACCATGTCAGCAGTGATGTAGTGATTGGCGCAGATTTTCAGAACCTGCTCTCTCCTCATCAACAGGCGAACTTTCCCAGAGGTTTTGTGTTTCAGGATTTTGATACTGCCAATACCCCTCTCTTTCCATTCTTTAGTTTCTGAGTCAAATCTGAAGAGTTTTGCTCTCTTACAGAACATCTCTTCTTCCTCCTCCTCACCAGTTTTCACGTCGACTTTATCAGGTAGAGGGACAATGGGCTCAAAATGAGGCCCATCCTCGTCCTCTTCCACATGGGTGCTATCATTGTCACTTTCCCCACTTTTCTCTTCCCGAACCTCTGAACTCCCCATTATTGGCTTCTTTCCGCTTGTAAAGCTAAATCTTTGATCAGTGCTGCCAAAAATACTCATCTTGTTCTGAGCACCATCAGTGAAGGAAAATCCTGCTGCAGTTTTACTCCCAAAGGTAAAGACTCCGCTCTGGCTAGGCTGCTGGTCTTGGGTCTGATGTTCCGGTTCTGACAGCACTGCTTTGGGAGGAATATCTGATGTCAGAAGTCCCAAGAGACTTTCACTATTTTTCACCTGAGCAGAGGAGAAGGTGAAATCACCATCATTGGACTTGAAATTGGAGTTGAACTTGAACGCGGTTGTTGCCGGTGTCGTTGTTGGCACAGCAGTTACTCCTCCAAAATTGGGAACCTTAGCAGGTTCACCTGTGAACTGAGACCCAAAATTGATCTTGGGGTCAGCAGCTTTGCTTTCAGTGCTCTTGGACGGCTGTGTGGATGCGACAGCACATGGCTTTGTGAAATATCCAGGCTCTGGCAATGTTGGATTGACTGTGGGCTGAGGAACATTGTGACTGTAATAATCCTCACTGTATGGGGAGAGTAATGATGTAGCTGGTGACTCAAACCGGATGGGAGGACCGAAGACCTGCTCCTGAGGATACATGCATGCAGGCGTTGACTGGAGAGGTGGAGTGTGTGTTGATTGTTGGTAGGCATACATATGCTGCTGTGGAGGAAGACGATTCATCCCATATACTGGGCCCTGCAGAGGCAAACAAACAATACTTTGATATAAATTCTCTGCTCTTATAGTTTAAAGTTAGAATATTGTGCGTTTACATCAAAATCCCTCCAGTACCTTTGTGGGCGTGACATTTGCAGCAGGGCGCAGAAGATACTGCGAATTATATGCTGGAGACTGATTGTAGTACACAGAGGGACCTGTAGTAGCAACTGAGACAAATAAAGGAATGGTTTAGACATGAACTAATTGTGAATACAGTAGTTGAGGCTTTAGTTTGTTTGCATAAAGCACATACATAGAAGAAAAACCTGTACATGCTCATTGTTTCTCACACACTTGTTAAAAGTGAACAAGACTCTGGGGTAAACTTATGATAACTCCTAGTATGTACATACAATTACACATTTCAAACAAAGACGGCTAATTTAACTGACCGGTGAGAGGAACACCGTGGAATGTTTGAGCCGCAGGAAACGTTTCCTGAAGTCCTTCTGCAGCATAGTTGTCTCGATACATCCTATATGAGGACGCTGTTGAATCTGAAGAATTATGGCGCAGGTCATGAACCTCATTCTATTCGAGACAAAAATAAATACATATATAATGACATTATTTTTTGTATACATGTATATAAATACAACATTTGTTTCTAAACTCATCTTTCAGGTGGAATTACAAGGCATTTATTATAGTTTCTTTTATAAGTAAAATGTTTTTCCTTGTATGTATTTATTAGGAGTAGAGCAAGAAGGGCTCAGGAGCGATGAACACCTTGAGCTGGGACTGGAAGCTGTGCTAGCATTGCAGGCAAGACCATTTAACTCAATATTTATTGGTTTAACAGGGCTATACTGTATGTGGATTTAGCCTTACCTTCCCCTTTGCTTGAAGTCAAAAGCAGGTTAAGTCACACCATTAAATTAAAATTATCTCTGTGAAAAACTGTCAAACTGTTCAAGAACAAATGTATTCATAAGGTTTCTATCTACAATGTGTTTTTGCAGCATTGAGTCATGTTACAGAGGCGTTGAAATCAGTGCACTTTTGCACAAAGACATGAGGTGAGTTTATCAGCTTCAATCAATGCTTTAGTGTTTTTAATAAATCTGTCCTATGAACACCACCATGAGTCCAACACTTAAATTTATCGGTGTTGTTTTTTCTTCCAATAAGCACTAGATCAGCCAATTTTGAGTCTGGAGGGCCACAAAACGATCCCTAACTGCATCCTGAAGACCTTAATTAGTTGGTTCAGGAGTGATCGATTAGGGTGCTCAAGCGGTTTGTCTCCATGTTCTCACTCCATGAAAATGTTCAAAGTGTATGTATATATATATATATATATAAATAAAGCTTAAAAAAATAGAATAATTAATGCAAAAATAAAGCTCAGAAGGTAAATTCACACAGCGACAAAGGAACAGCAAAGAAAGTGATTTTTCTGCAGGCTGACCTTCAATGCCTCGACCTGCTGGCATAACATCTGCAGCAGTGACTTCTGGTCCTCCACCCAGACGGGCGGTGTTTTGGGGGAGAACTGCAGGAGGGAGACAGGGACAATCAGAAACAGAACAGCATGCAGGCTTCGAGCAGAAACAGCAGAGCTGTGACGTACCACAGATCTTTTAGACGGTGACGTGACACTCTTGGATGGGGAAGGAGTGGAGAACTTAACATGGCTTTCAGCGGGCTGACCGGGGCTGGATGTCACAGGATAGACCACCGGATCTTCCTCCGCCTCACCACCAAGCTGCTGGTTGACCTCATTCAACAGATCTATCACCTCCTCCATAGATACAGGTAACTTCACAAAAACACATACAGACATGCCAGCAGTGCGCCATAAGCAAAGTTGTGTCAATATTATGATAACTCTGGCTGATTACAACAAAAATTGCTTCCTGCAGACGCGTTTTCAGATTTTAAAACATTGTTGTGCTTGGCACAGTAACATTCAGCAGAACACCCAGACAAATAAACAGAGAATCATGGTATTGAAGTCATCTCTTTCAGCACAGCTATCGTGACGTGTGCATCTGTGATGAGGTTCAGTACAGGCTACTGATCATTTTATTCATCACCACGTCTACGCCAGACACGACAGCTGTACACAAATACCCTTTTTAAATCAATTCAGCAGGAGCGCACTGCAAGTGATTGCTGAAAGTCCATTCATGCTTTATTGAAGGGAGTGTGGGAAGTGTGAGACCCCGAGCCCTTTGGAGAGGAGGGGAACACCGGCCCTTGATTTGAGCTGTGTGTCAGTGATCATGAACAGAACGAGTTAGGAGTTTACTGCTGGGGTTTGTCGTCTGTAGTGTCCGCTGTAGACACGGTGAGAGACTGAAACTATATAAAGCATGTCTCTGCAAGTATTCCTGTAGTGTTCGGTGAAGGTCAAGAAAACGGACGAGGTATGCTTTGTGTCAAATGTTAATCAAACACAAGGTTTCTCCTCGTTTGTACCCTCTCTTTTGTAGCATTTTTTATTTATTTACTGGATTTAATTAATGCAGTGAAGAACACACAGTGACATTTCATTTGATTAATCCGTTTCTGTAACGAAACACTGTTAGGCCTACCTGACAAAATACCTGCACCGTCAATTAAATTAATAAATTAAAAAGTCAAAAGTACAGATAAATAAAATAAATACCCATTTTTATATTCGTGCATGTTAGTCCAAAACATTTCAGCAGGATGTAACACATACTTAGTATATTTCTTTTGGGATCTCTTGTCCAGTGTGCCAATCATTTACTCAAACCCCTCTTTGCTAAAAGTGCGTTCACACCTGAGGGGACTTGGGCGAATATATCTCGCTATTCAACGTGTAGTTGATGTTCAATGTCCTGTTGATGGCATCTGGGACACAGTCACAACGTAAATGCATCTGTCTAAAGATACACACAATCTTTCAACACCCCTCTCCAGAACGCAATCTTCACACAACAACTAAAAACCTTTGCTGAGGTCACCATTGGGTTTGAAATGAGTTGCTCAATTTTTGTAATTAAAACAGCTATAAGCTTTTTTTTTTTCTTTCTGATGTGGGTTTATTACATATTAGTAAAGTAATATTGGCCTAAAGAGATATAGCCTTACAGCAGCTAGGTTTATTTGCTCTGCTTCTTCATCTGCAGTAAAGCCATGGAAAAAGCCATTCTGTTTGGTGACATCCTTCAGGGGGAATCTCTGTTCAAGAGCAGTTATACCACACAGAACTGAACCACACCACAAACACAATCAGTTCAGCCTCTGCTCTGAGGACTCATGACGGCTGCACAGGAATACGGGGATTCTGAACTCTACAGACTGACAGTTTGATACAAACAGCACAAACATCTGGAGCCTGTGGAATTAAAGTGAGCAGCACAGAGACTATACGCGTGAGCTGTGTTTCACATACCTTCTCCATATCCTCTGCATTGGCCTGGTAAATCTTGGTCAAGTATTTCCTGAACTTCAGGAGGAAGTTGGCGCATCTGCCCTGAGTTTCCTCAAGTCCGTTTCCTGCCTCCTCTGACAGCCTCTGATAGATCTGGTGATGAACACATGAGACATCAGCAGCTGTCAGACACCCAGCGCTAGCTCTTTCAGAGCAGAAGCACCGTTACCTTCGCCAGATGCCAGTTGGACAAGACGCTGTTGAGCTGCTCCAGCTTGGCGATGGCCTCCTCGGTGTTGCCCTCGATGTCAAGGAGTGTGGAAAAGCTTATGTTGGCATCTTCCTCATACACTCGCACCTGAGACGGCTAACATCCCAAAGACCATTAGAGACAAACAGCCCGCTGCAGAAGGCCACGCACATCAAACAGCCAAAGGACTGAAGTAACGGTGATACCTGTATGTCTCTGCTCCGAAAGTGCATGAACATGGGGTGGAGGGGCTCAGGGATGCTGCGTTTGTGTCTGACCTTCTCCAGCAGAGGGAGCACAACCTTCCAGTAGTGCACACTGCGTCCAGCATACTCCTTCTGCTCGTAGTAGGAGCTCACCCGCTCAGCCTGACACACACACACACACACCACTTTCATTTCTCAAGACTTGAGAACACATCCCCAGTAATTGTGACTTGTTTTAAGGAAGTTGAGATATTAGTATTGGAAAGCAAGACAAAACTACTGATGAAGCAGTGCACACAAATAAACACAGTCTTATTAAAGAAAGAGAAACTGTTATCAGGACTCTAAAACATGGCCCAAACTAGTCAAAAACCAGGATGTGACAGCGCTGAGAACAGCTTTATTTGTCCAGCTGATTCAGTCAGCAGAGTGCTGAAGTGTGAAGAGTATGACATCAGAACGTACCGCTGCAGTCAGGTGATTAGCCCAGTGTATGAGCAGCGCCGGCTGAAGGCCGTGTTTCTCTCCGGCGCGCAGCGTCCCCAGACCGTGCTGAACCACCAGACGCAGTTTAGCAGACGTCCCGGACCTGAGAGAGACACACTGCAGTCAGGAACACATGACGTCTCTCACACACACAAACACGCAGAGCTGGGGTCACTCACTGCGCTCTCTTGTGAATCAGGCTGTAGACGGCGTCCCACCACTCTCTCTGTCTGTCAGACGACAGCAGCTTCATGATGTTTAGCGGCAGACAGCGAGGCTCGTGCGGCTGAGAGCAGGACGCCATCTTTGCTTTCTCCTGCAGCTGCGCCTGACAGCAGAACACCACCCCGCTCACGAACACCTGCAACACACACAATCAGCCCAGACCCATGAGTCCGTTTGTGTATATATAAGACAACCCCACAGTTGTACAGTATGACACGTGTGGTGGGAGCGGCAGCGCTGAATGAACCTTATTGAAAAATGTTAACTTATCATCTTATCAGTTAACGGTTAATAATCAGATAATGGATTGCGGTTGTTGGTTGGGAAAATTAACCGAAATGAGCCTCCCTAATAGCTAGCAAATACAAGTAAGTTAATGTTAATGCAGCTTAAACATCCTGCAATAGTGGAAAATCACTCAAAATCCATCTTCTAATCAATCGACAACCAAGTCAAATTAGTAACTTATAGGTTATATATAGACACAAGCAACAATCCTTAAACAGCACCCGCATCTGACAGAAGGCAATCCTCTTCGGAATCTATGACTTAGTTTGAATGGGTCAAAATACAAT
>JAUMHP010000301.1:800001-838790 GCA_032361065.1 Enteromius trimaculatus
ACTTACAGCTAATTTATTATAGGATTTGATTTTATAGCCAACAGACGTAATTCTGATTTCTGTGGGTGATTTACTAACAACAAGCAAAATAAAAAACATCTCATTTACATATAGACCAACGCAATATATCAAGGGCGGCACAAATTAGCATAGTCGCAAATAAACAATAAAGAAGCCACGTTAGTCGTGTTAGTAAATCGCATTGTGTGATTCATTTGGATTCTCTCCTTCCATAAATTTTGCATCAGAAAGGAAACTCCTACAAAAACTACATATCCAATAAGGTCAGGTGCAGAAGTAACTGTCCATACCTTTTCAGCGCTAATTTATCACTGCGTCTCTTTAGTAAAACCTAACAATTTTAACACCAAGATGGTTTGCGCTGGTGCAAGCTGTTAGCAAAACTGGCCCTATAGCTGTAAAAAAAAAAAGTAAGTCTAAGTCTTGCTTGCAGCATTCACATTTCCCCTTCTCTCTACATTAACAAACATTAATACAGGAAGAGGAAGTCACCTGTGTGCTCACGGAACTCCACCATGGCCTTCATGGTCTTAGAGTCTGCTAATGCCATGAGCCAAAAGAGTTTGGTTCTACCACAGCCTTCATGTAGGTCCACCTTAATGGCTTCTTCCTCCTCCTTAAAGACCTGCACACAACATGAAATGTATTTAAATGTAAAAAAAATTTAAAGCACCATTTATTATTAACTCTCTCCCCAACATGAAGTAATATGAACAACCAGCCAACAATTACAGGCCTAATGTTGATGATTAGGTGTTCAGGTTCACCTGTCTCTGGTGGGTCCGTGTGCGTCGGTGGAGATGGAGGAAGCGGTCGCAGTCGGTGCACAGGTTTCCACAAGCATTACACAGAATGATGGCTGCTGTCTCCCCGTCATCATGGTTATCACACATGGGCTGTGAATTAAATGTCAGGGTGAAGAGGTAAAGAGCTCATTCTCGGCACAAGGACTAAATGTACTGCTGCCCTGATTGTGTTTTATAGCACTCTAGAGGCCTATTAGGCCCAATGTGCCGTACCATCTGCTTCTGCTGCCCGTCTTTGCCCATCCAGCGTCCTGAAGACAGTCGGTCCACGTGGTCCTGATCCAGTACACACAGAGAGGCCAACGCAAGCCATAGCTGAAGAGAGGAAGTAGAACCATTTAAAAATACAGGTTCACACATTTTTTCAGGTTTTCTACGACAGTGGGTGCCCTGTTTATTTATTTATCTAGATGATATTGCAGCGACATTCAGCTGTGCTGCTGACCCATATCAGATCACATGACTGGTAAACTCCACCCCTGATCCTCCAGCTGAAGGATCCGGAGTAATACTGACCTAGTTGGCAAGCGTTCAGTTGTGACAGATGAAGTGTGTGCAGTGAGTCGTACCCGAGTGGTGGCGATGCAGCGCACTGGACAGCGATGCTCTTCTTCCATCTTAGTGAGCGCAATGATGGTCTCAGCAATAGCATTCTTAGTGACCCTGGACCAGGCTTCCGAGAGGTGGCCCTGGGGTGAGACACACTTAAAAAGTTGAGTGACTATTCCTGTAAATGCATTAAAACACATCTGCAGAAGAGCAGTGCGAGATGTTGCATAACGTCACTCAAAAACATGCAGCTGAACAGCAATTCCACTGCATATTGTTGAAACAAACACAGTGTTTGGTTTTATATGAGCCATCATCACTCACAGCAGCCATGTCTTTGACGAGTTTAATGATAATCTCAGCGATCTGAGGCGGAGTGGAGCCCTTCATCCACCAGTGACTGATTCCACGCCGTATGTAGCTGCACCAACAGACAAAAAATTTATACATTATTAAATACACATTCCTAAAATAACATCATTTCAGACCCTGTGTTTTAAAAAAATAACATTTAAAAATTTAAACAAACAAAAAAAAGATTTTTAAACTATATTAAAAAAAGTAATTTCACAAAAGTGAAATAATTAGTTTTATTTCATTTGAAAATGGCGCATGCTAGCAATCTAACCTTGAGTTGAAGATCATGGGCAGGGTGACTGTAGTGACTCCTTTTCCTGCAGCCATGCCAGCTGTGCCAACTATAGTGGTGCCCTTCGCCTTGAGCTGCACAGTGAGGGCCTTGGCGATGCAGCCCAGAAACATATCTAAAATGCCCAGCTTGTTCCAGTCGCTCTTCTCGGTGGAGTGGATGATGTCACTGATGTCTGCTGGTGGCAGTGCCTTTACGCCGATGACGCTGGCCAGGCGCATGGGAGTGACCTCAGGAAGAACGCGTCTGAGCAGAGATGTCACCTGCAGGGCAAGAACAGCGTTGCATTCCAGATCCTGGTATTAGAAGTCTAGTTCAAGACTAGTGGTTCTCGATGCGTTCACAAACCTGTCTCTGGACGCGTGGCGAGGCGGTGTGAAGGAGGGAGAAGAGGTCCTGCAGTAGGGTGAGCTGCTGAGCCAGGTACTGCCGCCCAACATTAGAACCACTCAAGGCCAGCACCATAGACAACAGCTCAAAGCAGTAAGCATCAGAAGAGGCGTCGTCGTCGCTGGGCTGAGAGTTTGCGTTCTCCTTGCTGGAAATGGCGTGCTCCCATTCCTCCCGCACTCGTGTGGCCTCCATACGGATGGCCTGGACGATATGGGCACACACCTGAGGAGGAAAACAGTCAGGTGTGGAGTAGTTGATGTTTTTTAGAGACTTGGGAACCAGAAAAAGCTGGCTGTCTACTGCTTGATGGTGTTACCTGTTTCTGAAGGTTGGTCAGTTTGCTCCTGCTGAAAATAATGCCAACCATGTGCTCCTTCAAGTCTGCATCAGATGGAGCCTAAAGACGAAACATTTGGCACAACATAATTTAACGACTTCATCTTACGCTTCAGCACTTGATAAGGTTGTAACGAGCCACCAAACACAACAGATGTTGATGCTGACCTTGTCTTCACCCTCAGGTGAGGAGAGCAGGTTCTTCTCTTCTTGTTCTGGTGTTGGTTCTGCATCCCCACAAATTAGTTTTCCAAACACCTGAACAAAAACATAAACATGACCTTTCCTTAAATGACATCTGTGAACGAGTGATGCACAGCGGTACAGCAACCATGTTGCGGTTTAAGCCTTCGCAAGCTGTTAGAGAAGGTTACCTGTGATGTAATGAGGCGGAAAACACGCAGCGTCTCAGCCTCGCAGTTCTTCTGCTGAGCAACACTGGCTGATATCTGCCCAGCAATCTTGATGCTCTCGCCTTCCTTCCAGCCAAGCACTTTGACCTGCCGTACCCGAAGCGTGTTCTCAGGACCCTTAAGCTCGATCTTGATCACGTGGTGGTCTCCCCCAGGCAGCTCACTGGTTACCCAGCCCATGTGCCTCGAGTCTAAGTCAATCTGAGACAACAAAAAGTCCAAACCAGCCTTTTTTAAACTGACTTTATGTCATATTCTGATGTATCAGAGGAAACGGAAATTTAACCAAATGTAAAAAGGAACACAGATAATCTTTGTCATTTAAATCCCACCTGTTTGATTCTGCAAAGATCTTCCACAGCCTTCCCACAAAGGAATATCATTGACGTGACCTTATTCTGACAGAACACAAAGCACAGGTGATACAAATTACTAGATGTTTAAAGATGTATATGTATTAATGATATTACAAAATAATCAATTCAAACTTCATATCTGAAGGTTTGAATGTTATATAGACCTTATGCACGTCATAACATCTATAGAGAATCACCAGTTTGCCAACAGAGAGAGGGGTACTAATATACTGACTGGGAAAGAATAACCAGAAAACCCGAAAGGACAATAGTTCCCAAACTCACTCCAATGTCACGAGAGTTGTCGACATGGACAGAGACATATGACGCATTGATGCCTTTGACGCAGCTGATAGTGATGCTCTTTGTTTTGTTCTTATCTTCATCTCCAGACTCCCAGAACGTCTCAGTGGAGCCGTCAGTCAGGCTGCCAATCATGGCTGGTCGGCTGGACGTCTTAATGTCTACCACGGTGGTCAGATCTTTCAGACAGGTCACCACACAAAGCTCCTGCAATACATATAAAACAATTATTTGTGATTTATGCTAAATTAGATAAAAGCTTCTGCCAAATGAATACATCTCAAGGCAACAAGAAAGAAAGCCTTTGTTGTAAATCAATGCAGATGAAGCTTCCCACCTGACTAATCGCTTCATATCCTGATTGAACACTGATGTTAAAACTCTCCTCACTGTCCCCATCATCTGATTTGGACAGGATGTTGTTGATGTGGTGAAAGACATTACTCTGGTGCAGGAACTGATGATCTGACTGTTTGAATTTAAGACTCCAACACCTAATGAAACAGCCAAACAAATACTAGATTTTTACATTTGTGAAGACAATGTTATCACTATTTTTAGCATATTTACAGGAGGTTGTAAATGGTGTTTCTATGAACAGGCAAAAGCTACCTGAGGGCCATCTGTTGAAGTGAGCTTCCACTGGGAAGTGACATCATGAGGTCAGAGATGGTCTGGAGCAGACGGTGGAAGGTGTGGGGCAGCGGGTGAGCCGCCTCTCCTGCGATGAGAATGTCAGACAGGGGGTGCTCACACACACCTAAATCCTTCTCCTGTGAGAACAAGACGAAAAACGCCCGTTTCAGAAAAAAAACTGTTCATCATAAGTGAACTTCTTAATAAACCATTAGCAGTGTTGTCGTAAGGCCACACCTGTTCGAGGTTCTCCTTGTTCCCTTTGTTCTCTTCATCCTCCTCTTCTTCCGTCTCGAAGGGAGACGGAGTCAGAGACGCCACAAAGTGCCACAGGATATCATGGAGGGAGGTGGTCTGGGTAACGTTACAAAGCAGCCAATTAAAAGCCTGAAAAGGAAATGCAGAACAAAAGGTTTGTTAAGAGTTCCAAGAACTTCTGACTAAATTTTCCTAGTCACTTGTGATAACTGGAGAAAGAGTTAAATACATGTCTTTTATTAATACCGTGACTGCATTATACAATTTAAGACAGGAAGAGGAGGAATGGAAGTCGGCAGAAGGCCAGAGTTAATGTCGCTGACCTCCATGGCAAACACCCTGCAGGCTGATTTGCGGAGCGCATGCCTCATAGCCACCTCCAGGCCCTCTAGGTCATGATGCTGGATAACAAATGCCAGCACAGGCCACTGGAAGTTCCTTTCACCCTTGCTGAGAGAGCCGTGGGCTGAGATCAGTCGAGACAGTTCAGGAGAAGGGTGACGAAGTAGAGATGACCCAACTTCTGTAGAGACCACCAGATATTAACTCCCATTCAAAACGCTTAAGCATCACAATAGCAATATTTTAGCAGTGATCAAATAAAACAAAGATTTTCAAATACAGCATTACTATTTACAAATTAACTAAAAAGTGGCATCTGGTCAACTATCACTTTTTCTGAATGCAAAGATTAAAACGATTCGATTGCAAACTGAAACATTGCTAGAATGTTGCTAGAAAACAGGACTGAAACATCGCTAGACGGTATAGGTAAATATTGCTATGCATATTGGTGCACACAAGCCATTTAAATGTAGGCTAAACAGTAAAACATTGCTCTAATGACACCAAGCTCACAGGTTAAAATCCCAGAGGGTCAAAGAACTACTTAACGTTGGACAAAAGCACAAGCTAAATGTACATTTGGTGTGGGATGCACGTTTTCACCCTTAAAGAGTGGCCCAGATTATATACAGAATAACTTTAAAAGACTGAAACTAGATCAGTCATGTACTGCAGCAGCACACCTGAGGTAAATATATTCTCAGAAATCACTCTAATTAGCGGACTTAATTTGTTAATTAATGACAAATGACAATGACAAATTTTGTTACTGTGCTGTACAAAGTGACACAACATTACCTGCATCCCCGCTGTGCACCCTGCGTCTCGGCACTGCTTTGACCCGTGCTGGGGAGGCTGAGTGCTGCTTATCATACTCGGAGGCCACCACTGAATATGAGCGCTGGAATACTGTCCGCTTGGCTGTGTCACTGTCTGTGATTGGACTAGTCTCCAAACTAAAGGAACAAAGTCAAATAAAGAAGTCATGAAGAGATAATAAGCACACAAAGGCAAAATGTTAATTGAAACCAGCATTAGAGCATGGCACTTTGGGAGATACATGTAAGTGTTTGTTACAGTACCTTGGGGGCATGGACTTCATGTTACTTCCTGGCTCTTCAAAAACATTGGGGCAGGCATCAGGAGTGACTGAAATATAGGGAGCAGGGACTGACGTAGAACGCAGGTAACGCATCTCATCCTGAAATAAGTTGTCGTCTTGATAGGCCCCAAAGTTCTCAGTGTGTTGGCTGCAAAACAGACATTGAGAAAGACTCTGTAAGATACTGAAATGCAATGAATGACTACAACAATGCTGGCAATGGTCACCAGCTGGTATTTACCGGGCTAGGGTTTGCAGATAGAGGCAGCCCATCTTGTTGGGTAGTTCCTCAGACACCCCCTCTTTGAGGCTGGGTAGATGTGCGTGGAAGGGTTTAGGTGGGTGATGACAAAGTAGACTTGGCTCAGCGGCGCTGCTCAGAGATAGCAGGAACAGTGCATTGGCACGGATCACCTGGTGCGCCTCCATCGTGGGCAGAGCCCGTGGAG
Organism: Enteromius trimaculatus; assembly: GCA_032361065.1. Lineage (NCBI taxonomy): Eukaryota > Metazoa > Chordata > Actinopteri > Cypriniformes > Cyprinidae > Enteromius > Enteromius trimaculatus. Next base: position 806,618 of record JAUMHP010000301.1, read on the forward strand.
TTTTCACCTGGAGAGGTTTCTTCCTTGACTGCTTAACCTAATCCGAGAACCGCAAGGTTGAACCCAATAAAGAATTATTCAATGTTTAGACAGAGTTTTACAAATATTACGAATTCCCCTACTTTGGTCATGACAGGTATACCTTTTCTCTGGCAGCTGTTTGTTTTTCTCTCAGGTACTTCTCTCTACAACGATCACACACCAAGTACCAGGTGCTTCCTCCAATCCCACCATCTCCACAGTTACCGGCCCAGCCCCCACAAAAGTGACCAATGCTGTTATAGCCCTGACCTCCAGCATACCGACCACAGCCTGAAAGAACACAACACAGAAAAAAAGATGATATACTCCATTTTTGGTCTTTATATCCACTCTGAATGAAGAAAGACCCAAGCACTGTACCTGGGTGGGCCTGTCTCATGTGGTACGTAACAGGATAAGGGTGAGATTCTCCACACAGCTCACAGATGGTATCCTTCTCTGGGCCTCCCATAGCTAACTGTGCCATCTCCCCAAATAGGTTCCCCCTGGGGCGAATCTCGGCTTTCTCCTTTTTTTTCTTCTCTTTCTTGGTCTTCTTGCTGTCCTTTTCATTCTCCTTCCTTTTAAGAATAGCACTGGACCCTGGACTCGGGAAGATCATATTCTGTGTAGCAGCTTTTATGGTAGCCATGGAAATGTCCTCCCAAAACGATACTAGGTGCTGGAGGGTGAGAGGCAAGATGGACTTAGACCTCATGGTGGATTGGCTGGTCATCTCATAGGGGACCGCCTCGCTTTTTCCATCCTCGCACTTCTCGGGCAAGGGTGGCTCTTTCAGCATTGACAGAACCTTGTTCTTATTGATGCTACCCATCTTGGAAATGTCTGGGCCATGTGGTGATATGTTGAACATGTTGAGGGCCGAGGAGATCTCAAGAGAGTGACGGTTCTTCAGTTTGCTCTCTTTCTCTTCAAAGCCCTGCTGGTAGCTGAGAGAGTTACGAATGGGTGCATGTTCTTTGGTCAGCTCAGGGTTGAACTTCAGGAAGGAAGAGCATGCCATGGCATCATGTACTATGCCTTCATGCCACAGGAAGGCAGCAAAAACAGCACGAGCACATTCCGCAACAGAAGGCGACATGGCTTGCTTTGCCGGTTCAGTGGGACGCACATTTTCACCCTTAAAAAGTGGCCCGGATTTGTCTTTTTTGGGTCTCACATGCCTGCTGGAGGTTTTACGGCTAACTTTGGGTGAAGAACGACTTTCAAGTTCCTCCTTGACAGGGGCTTTTCCAATACTAAAGTGGACTTTGGAAGAGCCCTCTTCAGCATTGTGCAACTCTGCATTCTCATCATTGGCTTCATCATTGGACAGCAAGGTGCTGGACCTACACACCTCCACCACTTCGCTGTGAAGGTTCTCTTGAACTACATGGGGAGATGGGGCTCGGTTCTCAGCATTGCTGCTTCCTCCTTTGCTCTCTTTGGGTGAAACTTTTGGCTTGGGAGATGTAGACCTGCCCCTCAGAGGTTCCATAAGAGGAACCTTCTTCTTTCTGAGCGTGTCGGGGTCTAGCGTATAGGAGTCCGATTTGGATCTCTCACGAGGAGGGTCCAGGTGAGCTTTAGAAGGACTGACTTTAGAGGGCAGGTTCTTATCGTGAGGAGAGGATGAACGTGGAGAACTGTTGCTGGAAGGGCTAGATCTACCCGAACTGTAGGTTTTCTGTTTGGGTGAGGTGGAACGAGAACCAGGGTTCGGAGACTCAGCCCTAAGGCCTGAAGTTCGGCCATCAGCTTTCAGGGCTTGTAGAGTGTTATGGTTGGGGGAATGTGAGCGGCTGTGAGAGTCGGACCGCAGTTTGCCAGTGTCTGATTTGAGAATGAGGGCCTCGCTGGCAGACAGACTGTCATTGTTCTTGCTCTTCACCTGGTCAACAGACCGACTTGAGTGACTGTCGGTTTTGGAGGATCGACTCTCTTGACGATGCTTGCTGCCTGGAGACATAGACCGACTGGCCATGTTATCCCTGTCACCTGTGTATTGTAACACACCAACAGTTACCAATGTGCAACTTATTTGTGTAGAAGGCAATCCACAAGGACTTTTCAGGCATTTTACATAGTGGTAAGAAACTATAATAATAATAATAATAAAAAAACCAAGACAAAAAAAGATCTGAACATGTAAGGGAAAAATAATTCACAACATAGAAGAAACCAAATGTAAAACCACAGAAGTAAAATTTAAAATGACATCTACAAGAATCCACTGAAATCCAAGAATGACCAATTTACTGACCAACATTAAGAATTAAAGTATTCACATGACTTTAAAGTAGCAAATACATAAATACTGATGCAAATGGAAAGCACCCAGGTTATGCGAAATGTTTTGTCAAGCTTGTAAACTTGTCCCTATATATATTCCAAAGCACTACATACTCTGTTGCCATGCCTAAGAGGGGGAATAAATGGACTGTGGAAGAGAGGATGACATGAAACCCCTCCCTGTAGGGAGTCTCCAGGGTGCTCCCAGGAGAAGACATGCATTACCCACCCTTTTGTCTGAGAACAAGTGATGAGAGAGCGGTGCCAGGGCCGGTCGCACTGCTTTTGTGCACACGCTCACGTGAAGCAAGGCTGCGTGATGAAGCATCTACAGCGGAAAACAGTGGCAAGGAAAGTAAGCAACAAGGCTTAAACCAAGGAAAACCATCAGAGAATGAGAAAGAAAGTGAGAGTAATGAGCAATGAAAAGTGGAAAAAGAGTGTATGAGGGGGGAAAAAGGACTCTGGCCCTGTTAACACTTGATATTAACAATCATCATGGGTGATCTAATCACAAATGGAAAACTGAGATTTGTAGTTTACACCTTGTTTTAACTAACCAGTGTAAAACATAAAACATCAGTTGCTATAGACCTTAGTCACAAATATGTGACCCTGTACCACAAAACCTGTCAATTGTGTATCGATTTTTCAAAATTGAGATATATTGAGAGTCCTGGAGAGCCGCAGCCCTGCAGACCTTCTGAATATTTGGAATCTGCGGGCGCAAAAAGAAAATCACCTTTAAAGTTGTCCAAATTAAGTTCTTAGCAATGCATATTTCTAATCAAAAATTCAGTTTTAATATATTTACAGTAGGAATTTTACAAAATATCTTTATGGAACATGATCTTTTCTTAATATTCCAATGGTTTTTGGCATAAAAGCAAAAAAATCAATCATTTCGAACAATACAATGTATTTTTGGCTATTATTACAAATATACCCCAGAAAATTAAGACTGGTTCTGTGCTCCAGGGTCACATAATCTTTATGGATAAATTACCAGTAAATTACAATTAGGAGATCATATGTGAATAGAACCCAAAAATACTGTTAAATATGTTCTGCCAATTTACGGGTATGAGAAATATTATCAGTAACATCACGTAACATTACCCCCCTAATGTCACTCAGACTTCAAAAATGTTGGGACAGGTAGTGAAACTGAAGTGCTTTCACTCACACGGGTAAATGAAAACAATTTATACAATTTTTATAAATTTTATTTTAAAATTTAAATTTTAAAGGTCGTTTCATTGACTAACATAGAATTAATCTGTATTTTGGAGCTAATGTGATGAATGGTCTCTTACTGGTAAAAAAAAAAAAAAGAGCCAGAACACCGATGCCTGTGTGAATAGCATATTTGTGTATTTACTGGCAAAAACATTCCAGTCATTTTACAGTAACTTACCAGGACTGCTGTGTTAAAGTGTCTATTGTTTAAAATGGATGTAATAGATGTGATGATGATGTAAAGGCTATTTTAGAAAAAATGCATCTTAATTATGCAGCTTCCATAGACACTCTGCTCTGACTCTAAGGCAGCATTATAAATATCAATTGCTCGTTTCCAGATATACTTTTAAAGTCTTAATCTCACCCAAAATATGATGTTTTATGTGGAAGCACCTGAGCATTTGAGATTATCTGCGTTTTAGATTATTAGATTAACCTGGTTGAAGCCCTGCAATTGGTGATGGGATTACCCAGTTAAGTGTAAAAAGGGCCAGAGGAGCATCTAGGTACTGGGCAAGATGTATGAATAGAGAAAAAGCAACAAGTAGAAGGACAGACACTGAGAGAGAGAGACAGAGACTGGTAGAAGCAGGCACGAGACTGAAACAAAACTGGGCATCAACCAGTGCAAGTTAGGGTGGCAGAAGAGTGAGAATAAAATATGAAGAATTGTAATAAATCTTAAATGCAGATTCAGAGTATTCTGGCTGTGGAAAATATTGAGACGCTTGTGCCTGAAATATCCAAAAACCCAAATTGTGGATTACACTGGGGGATGCAATGCTAAAACACTGCACTGTTTTCATTGCGTGGACAGATTTCTGGACCTCTTGGTAATTATTTGGCTAATGAATGATCAAATTAAGCACTGAACATGTAGCAAGCAAAAACAAAATGCAATCAAGTTAACAGCAACATCTGACACGAAACACACACACACTGTTAGTAGCTACAATAGAAACACAGAAGAGGAGCTTAAATGTTATTTGGCCACTCAAGTTAAAATGAGATGAAGAAAAGAATCACCAATTCAAACATAGCAAGCAAGCGGGTGGACGCCGACAGAAAAGCAGGGGAAATAAGTCTGAACGGATCTTAACACAACCTACGGGACACTAAACAAATAAGCGCTTGAGACAAGAACAAGTAGCACCTGCGCAAGCAAGCACCGCCACTACCTTATAGACGGACAGACTTACTCGGAAGCTGTGGATGCGGTTGAGGCTGCTGGGAAAGGGATTGTCCAAACACAAATGGGCTGTGGACAAGGGAAGAGGGAGGTTTGGCAGCTTGCTCAAATATGGAAGGAGTTGGGAGGAAAGGCCCAGACTGAATGGAATTCAGTATGGCACTCAGCCGGTCACCTGCAATGCGGAAGACAATGGGAGTGCTGTAGCTTATATGATCCTTAAAAGGAGCCATACAAAACGCTCGTCAGTTTAACGCCCCACACAAGCACGCTCACTGGAAGTAATGGGGTGTGTGAGTGGGTCAGCTGAACCAACGTGAGGGGAATAAGGAACAGCCGGGGGAGTGGGTCAGGTATCTGAAACATCTACAAGGTCACAGATAAAACATTGGCAGACAAAGCCAATGCTCTGCTTTCATCCCTTTTATTGTTGCAACTCGTGGAAATTCTGTAGGGGGAGGGGGTTTGTAACGATTCTATCAAACATTAACATTTCTATACTAGCCTAACAAGTAGCATGACATTAATGAAAACTAAGATTTCAGTCGAGTTGTTAAAGTCAACATGATGCGTCTCCGACAAATGGAAGCCACTGAATAAAACTGTTTTAAAAAGTTATTTTGACTTTTTTTCATCACAATCCTGCCTTTAATTCTCAGAATTGTGAGATAAAAAGTCACAATAACCTTTTAAAAGTCAGAATTACAACTATATCTGGGAATTCTCACTTTATCATTCACAATTGTGTGATATCAAGTCGCAATCCTGACTTTTTTCTCAGAACTGTGAGATTTAAATTTGCAATTGCGAGTTATAAAGTGCAATTTTGAGCGAAAAAAAAAGACGCGTTTGAGTTCATATCTCGCAGTTGCGACCTTCTCTCTCGCAATTCTGACATAACTCGCAATTGTGAGTTTATACAAGTCAGAATTCTGAGATAAAAAGTCACAATAACCTTTTTTTAATTTTTTATTCAACGTCAATGGCGGAAACAGACTTCTATACTGACAAGATAGTTTTTGAGGGGGAACTACAGAGGGGAACTGATTGGATCACAAGTAGTATGCATTTCATATGAGAATGGAACACGAATCAGAGTTTGCAGTGAATTTTGAGAAGGTTTTTTGACTGTTTAAGGTCAGGTTCACCATTGACAACAGGTCAAAGTATCCCAAAAAAAACATTTTTTATTATTATATTAACATTATCAAAGGACTGCATTTCATAATTTCTCTAATCACTACATTATTTGCAAATACAGGCAGGAATTTAGAAAGATGACCTGGACATTCAAGGTGACACTGGCCCAAGAGTCTTTTTAGAGAAAGCAAATTAATAATTGTTCCTTTTTTTAATATATTAGAAAGACTTAATTTTCTTTGGAATACCAAGCAATTTTGAGGTTAATATTGACTTCATGTTGACTTTTAATCAAGTAGCATTTAGTTAAGCACCATAGTTATGACAGGGGTATTTTATTCAGATAGATGTATTAAGTATAAGAGGTGATGAAGGACCCATCAGACAGCGGTCTATGGGTAACGCCACTAAGCAGCGGTGCATGAGAACAGTATGGTGAGAGCCAGTGGACAATAATGGGTAAGACCCAGCTGCAGCACACAGAGTCTTGCCCATGCACACAATGATGCCTTCACACGCCACAGACGACAGCCAAGACACACAGATCACAGCATGCAGAACACAATTACTCTGATTACACAGAGCTGAATTGAGACAAATGATTGTGTTTGCTTTTTAATCAGGGGTCATACAACACTTTAAATAGATTAAGATTTTGATGTCCACTATATGCAGGGCTCCATGACGTTTCCAAGACTGTTCCTGTTGTTTGTAATTACTGGACAGGGATTTTAAAAAAAGCATTTACATGTGGAGTATACACTACCATTTGGGGTTTTACCAGTAAGGGTTTTTTTGGTAATACTTTAATACTTTCATTCAGCAAGGATGCATTCGATTAATTTATAGCAACAGTTCATTTGCTGTTCTTTTGAAAAAGCATCTTCGAAGGACCCTGGGAAAAAATATTAATGCAGCGCAGTTGTTTTTAGCATTATTTTGTCATCACAAGAATAAATTACATTTAAACAAATACATTGTATTAAAATATCATGATATTTTACATGAGTTTAAGTTGCAATAATCTCAGTATTATTTTAAATAATTGTATTTTGGAGAACAAGACGCTGTTAATGTTCTGTTAAAAACAAACAAATATTACCAACCCCAAATTTGAATGGTACTGTATGTTTGGTAAAAATGATTTATTCCACTTAATTTAATTTCCACTTAACACAGCTTTCACTTCAAGACGACGACAATTTTAAGGAACAAAAGGAAACTGCGGTCACAAAAACATGAACATAATCCTGAATGACTCTGCCACAGTTGAATTGACATCAGTTTGGTTTACAATCAGGGAATAAACTACCAAGATCAAATATGACATTTAGCAGGCGCAAGGTAGGGATGGATGGGCGATATGACCAAAGTCATATATCATAAATCATTTTAATTCACTGAAACTATATCACTATATAATTTCTGTGTTATATCCCAAATCCTTGATATAATAGAAATTAGTGTTCAATATCCCCAAGAAACGAATAGTTGCCTAGGTAAAAAAACAAAAAAACAAACTCAAGCTCACTGATCACAAGAGTCAGCAAGTAAATAAGAATAACAAAAAAAAGAAGAAAAACCTGCAGTACAACAAATAAATAAGAACTGCTACATACATTGTATAAAGCAATCAAATGTTCAAAACACTGCATTTTCTTCACATTTCTACTGGTTATATCACCCACCTCTAGAGCATGGTATGAAAAAAGATGAACTTTAATCATATAAACAAAGGTGTAACTGTGTCGCAATAATAAATCACTTTTTGTTTTTTACACCACTCCAGGATTTTTACTCTCACCTTTGTTGTTGATGCCGTAGTCGAAGCCCTGAGCTCCCGAGCTGCCCATGCCTCTGTTAAAGGCCTGGACTGAGAACGGGCTGGGAGGAGGGGTCTGGGCTCCATGCTCCAAAACGGCTTGCTCTGTTTTAGAAAGAAACAAAAAGCATCATCAGTAACCACCAGCCAGCTGTTTTTCAACTTGAGGTTTATACATGCTCTATTGCACTACATTATTGGTTTCCTATTTAAAGAAACAGTTCACCTAAAAATAGAACAGCCCATTAGAAATGTTGTTGGCGTTACCTTCTTCGTGATGCAGGTACTGGTTTCCCCCTCTGTCCCGGGCCAGAGACCAGGCCTCCCCCTCATCACTCTCACAGAACTCCACCACACTGTTCTTATCCAGCTGAACCCAGGTGCCTTCCGAGTTAATCACCTGATACAGACACAGCTTTATTTACCTCCTCTCTCTCTCGCACACAGACACCCCATCAATCCAGAGGAGCAAGCAAAACTCAATAGAGGCTCTAAAATAACAGCCCTTAGATACGAGGAAACAAATATACTGTATGATGTACCATTCAATTCTCGGGATTTATGAATTGAAACCAGTTCAAACAAGGACACGGCTTTAAATCTGACATGAGAAGAACAGCAGTATGTGTGTAAGTTGGGAGGCTCAGAGACAGCGACTTTAGGAGAGCATTTGAGGACAGCATGACACACCACACCCTCTACTGAGAGAAGAAAGAGGCAAAGTCCAGACCTTCCATGACCACACATGGAGACCATTCAAATGCCATAAAAGACAGGTGTTTACCAAGATTGTGCGCCATTCAGAATTCCCATTCAATTCCTAAATTTGAATTGACACAAAACCAGATGCAGAAATGTAATTTGAAGCTAAGGAAGTGCAATCATAATGAAATAAAATTCAAAGAAAATTCATATCAATTTAAGTAGCGTTAACAATAATTTGTTTGTATGAATTGCATATGAACAAACACATAACATAAATGCTATTTCCAGAAACGTTAGAGAATAAAAATAATATCTACATTGTTACCCGCGTATATGTATAACACAACATAATATACCACTTAAAATACTTCAGTGTATCTATAAAGATTCAAATATAATATAACACTACCTCAGGGAATCTACAGAAGCGACACTGCAGTATAAAATAACAATATATCATATTATACAATGCAACATAATGCCTCAGAGTGTCTATAGAAGTTATAATACAGCATAAAATAGCAATATATAATATAATACAATAATAAATTGTTATACCTCAAAGTAATGAAGTGGTGCAATTATTTGTGTTCGATTTCACAACAAAAATGTGTGTGTGTGTGTGCGCAATTAAACTTCTTAGCATTACAATTCATTAGGTTACTCTTCCTGTCATTCCCATTCAAAATCCAGATCCACATCCTATGAGTCAGAACTAATTCAATTCAAATTCACAATCCCAAATTGAAAGGGAACCTATTCTTAATTCTGAATTTTGCTCAACCCAGGTGTTCACAGAGTGGAAATTATCATATGACTTCAGTTTTTTTTTCTTTTTTATTCACAAGCTTCATCTGTCATTGTTGTTAATAGGTAATTAGGATCATTGTTGCATCACACAGATTATGCTACAGAGCATGCCAGATTATACTGTACTGTTACTGTGCAAAAGCTGAAGCCATGCTTGGTGATTCTTGAGAGGGGCTTTAATAATGTGCACAGAACGACAACACACCCACGCCAGAGCCATAGCATGTATGGCGTTTATCAAAAGACGTTACACAAAGGGTTCTCTAAACGTCTACAGAAAAACGAAGAATTTGTGTTAAAGAAACTGCAGAACTAGCAAGAAATCTGGCTAATTAGTCATTTATTGGCAGCCACAGTAACACAGTTGGGAGTCCATACCTCGCCTACCGCCTTGACTTTGTTCCCCAGAACTAACATTCCAATGGGGATACCTCTAAGGTTTGGGCAGCTTCTGATGTTGTGACCCGAAGGTCCGGTCTTCACTACCTTATAAAGACCCGGTCCGCCACCCTGGCCTGCACTCAGGTCACGTACATTGGCATCATGGGAAGGACGGCCACCGGTCTCCTTTCCATAATCATCCAAATTTGACCTGCCCTCCTGAAAAACCAAAGGACACTGGTTAATTTAAGATTAAAAGTAAGTGGTGCATTGAATATTTTGAGAATTTTTAGAATTTGTTTAAGATTAAAAGACAGTAAAGGTCATGTTAGGGTCTATGACACATAAGGATGTCTAATAAAAGTTAAAGGAACACTCCACATTTTTTAAAAATAGGCTCATTCCCCAACTCCCCCAAGTTTTTTACCGTTTTTGAATACATTCAGCCGATCTCCGGATCTGGCGATAGCACTTTTAGCATAGCTTAGCATAGATCAGTGAATCTCGTTTAAAAATGACCAAAGAGTTTTGATATTTTTTTCCTATTTAAAACCTGACTCCTCTGTAAATTCTGAAATTGAAAATGATTCAATGATCTATGCTAAGCTATGCTAAAAGTGCTACTGCCAGACCCAGATTCAAAAACGGTAAAACTCAACTTTTTAACTCTGGGGGAGTTGGAGAATGAGCCTATTTTTAAAAAGGTGAAGTGTTCCTTTAATACTATTTTCAACAAAGAGAAATTATGATTTTGGGACAATTGCATAACCTTGACATTTTTGTCCCGTAAAAAAAAAAAAAAATTATATACAAATGGATTTTTATTTCAAAACGTAAAATACATTTCATTGAAGCAGCACATGCGTGTAAGGTTTAATGTATCTTTGATACAAACTACTTGCAAATTGTGCTGCTAAATACAAAGAAAACAATCTTTACAGACATCATCTTATCCTAATTGTGATCCTAATTAAGACCGTTATGACAAACATAACAGTGTTCTGATGTTAAATTCTGCTGACTAATACTATATAAACATGCTGTTCATAAACTGACAAAAATCTTTTCCCCCTTTTTTTGAGGGAAAACAAAAACATGCATTCACATATTCCGTTTTAAGAAGTCGTTCACCCAAAAACTCAATTCTGTCATTATCATTATGCACATGTTGTTATTTGTACCACGGAACACAAAGGGAGAATTATGAAGAATATTTTTCACAAATGGTTGGACATCACGTCAAACTTATTTGCATAAATTATTTTTCTGAGCTTAACAGATGTGGTCAATATTAACGGTCATAAAAAGTGTGTACTTATTTTTTGTTTCATGGAAGAAAACTATTTTTTTTAAAAACGTCATGAAGGCGAGCAAATAATGACAGAATGTATATTTTGTGGGTGAACCGTTCCTTTAAATCCTCATGCAACTGAATATCAATTGTTTTAATTGTGAACTAAGACATAAAAACGTACAAAAAAAAGAATTTACCCAAGATTCACATAATGTAATGTAATGACTATTAGGTTCTTACAACACATTCAAAACGTGTTACAGGAAACTTTGTGCATACAAGGAAAATATGGTCAAATAGATTTGTTTCACTCACACAATTTACACAATTAAACATGCAACTGTGATGATTCTCCGGTACTACATGTAAAAAAATCACAATCTGAAACGTCTCAAAATAACGAGAAACACTGGTGAAAAAGCAAAGCAGCAGCCAAGCTACACACACCTCATCTCACAACTCACCTGAGGAAAACAAGATAAGGTCGTCCAAGACAAAAAGTCGATATCCCTGACTCCTTGGCTAGTGCTAAAGATATTCTGAGCAACAGATTATAAGCAAGTCAAAACACGGTCGGGAATTACCTTCAATTAGAAACGCAGATGGCATGGTGTCTTTTTTTGGAAGAGATGGGTTTGTAGTAGTGACAGTTACTTAATGCATATTTAAATTCTTTTGAATTTTCTTCATGAGACAGTACAAGAAGAATTTGACGACTGAGAAGAAGGTCTAGCAAACAAAACGATCCTGATACTAGAGCTGTGCTCCAATTGCAACAGAATTTAAAAATCACATAATGGAAAATAAATCACATGAGAAATATGAAGATTCATAATCTTCCAAAAAAGATTGGTGGTGTGTCATGCTGTTCATACAGGGAAGCCTTGGTGATATTTTCACATCCAGAGGTAATTATGCTCTTAGAATTCCTCGCTTTCAGGCCTCGGGTTAGTTAGGACAATAGCTTGTTTCATGGCAGAACCTCATTAAAAGTTGCAGGAACCCGACTGAAAAGATTTGCATCAAATAAATTTTGAAGCTTTTAGAATCAAGTTTTCATTGGGCTGCACTGAAGCAGCTCACACGTCTATACTGTCATGACCAGGAAACAGCAACGCTCTGTACACTGATATTCGTTACGCACAAGAGCTATTTTTCACACCACATATAATGAGTAACAACACAGTAGGGCTGCACAATTAATCGAAGAGATCATGATTACAGCTGCCGCAATAAACTAATCATGAAATATCTATTACAGCATTTCCTTTAGGTGTATTCCTGTCGCCTTGTTTTGCATTGGATTCTGTTTTTTGTTTCTGCTACAAAAAAAGAAAGGTGAAGGCATATGACATTCCAAAAAAAGCTGTAGTAGAAAGAATAAAATCCAATCACAACCCGGTGTATTACTCACTGACAATGTAGATAGTGTATGAGTGATACCAATGGGTATCAATGGGTAATCAATGGGTTGCAATTAATCTGTTCCAAATTAAAAGTTTGTGTTTACATAATGTATATGTGAGTGTTTCTGGCCTTAAGTGAGAAAAAAAACAAAGTAGTACTCTTTAGTCCAAGTGATTTTTATGACTTGACCTTCAGTTCTTATGTCTCTCCATCTGTGAAAGATCTAGATGTGTTGTTTAATTCAGCTCTCAAATTCGAAACACAGATTAATACTGCTGTTATGTCATGTTTTTATCATTTACAACATTTTACAAAAGTTCAATCTTTTCTTTTTCTGATATAGTTGGCAGTCCTTTTTTCCTCTGTAACCGTTTACAAAGTTAGCATCAAAGTTTGATTCTAATAGCATATTCCAGCCTTTAATAAAAACAAGGTGTAGATGTGGTATAACTGGGAATAATGTACAAGAAACAAAATATGAAAAAATACGAACTTTGTCATAATCGTGCAGCCCCACAAAACAGTGTGCATGAGTTAGTGTCTTTCAACCAGGAGTTAATAAGACAAGGGACTGGCAACATGCATCCACCCTTAACACTTTCAATCCTGGTCACTGAGTGATCGTGCCCCAGCTAAACTACACAGTAGCACTAACACATGCAAAGACGCATTTAACTGGTCTTTGTAAGTAATCGACACAGCATGCTTGTAGACATTTGGGAGTGGGTCATTAGATGCCCGTGATTCACTGTAAAAAAGAGCCAAACTGAAGTATACCGAATGATCACCCTAAACATGCTGGCGGTTACAAATCCCGTTCCCAAACTAGCAATATGTAAGGGCTCTGGCTAATCTACGAAGGGGGGAGGCCTTTTACTTACGTCGACAGGGACCAGGAGGCTTCTGCCCAGATGCTGGTTAAAAGAGAGGCACCAGGCTTCAGTGTACCCATTCATGTTGGGAACATACTTCTTTACAGTCTCATCATTCAGTCTGAGCCAGACACCATCATCATTGTGGATCTATGGGAAACAAGCAACAGAGCGGAGCCATGCCCTCCTGTAACTGCTAACACGCCTCTCGCACGAGCCTCTGAGGCTGCAGAGCCAATCGCGTTAATGCACAGCGCCAACCAATTGGATTTATAGTGGGAGTCCGGTTAAGGGAAAAGGAGACAGAATTTGTATATGCATGCAAATGCTATTGGCGGTTGTCAGCGGGGAACAACAGGTCCTTTCACCTGACTCAAGTTCAAGCTTCAACATGCTCAGCACGAGGGTCATGCGCTACTCTGAGCATGTGAACAGCACTGCGGTGCCATCAAAAGGGTAACTTCTGCCAGTTAACAAGACACTACCATTCAAAAGTATGGACGTGAATAGAAAAGAATAAAAAAATAAACAAATAAATAAATATACATACTATAATATTGATATGATTCTCTTACTATCCATTTCAACAAGTTATTTTAGTTTTGCAAAGAAATTAATCTGCAAAAAACTAATATTGATTCAAATTTGGTGATCAAATATTTCAGTAATTATTAGATAATACAAAACCCTTCAAAAGTCTGGGGGTAAGAAACAGTAAGAAATTAATACTTTTATTCAGCAAACATGTATTAAATAAAAAAATAAAAATAAAAAGATAAAAAATAATTTATGTTGCAAAATATTTCTATTTCCAAAAAATGCTTTTTTCTCCTAAAATATTAAGCAGCATCTAAGTGTTAAAATTGATACAAAAGCACCAAATCAGCATATTCGTATGACGTTTTGCATAAAAGTAATAAATTAGATTTTAATACATGTAATAATGCATATATTGAAACGGTTATAATAGTTTTTAATTGTATAACTGTTTTAAAGGTTTACTGTATTTTTAATCACATGAATGCAGAGACTACCTTTTTAAACTTCTGAACAGTAGTGTGCATAAAACAGATATGAATAGATAATGTCTTGTGTAATTAATAACATGCATATACAAAGTAGTCCATAAAACCAAAAAAATTAATTTAGTTAAATGTGTCCAAAACTTTGAATGTTAGGTGTTTTTGTTATAAATAGTCATGGCCTGTCATGCAAACGTCATGCAGTTTTTCCAATTAGATCAGGTCAGCGGTAAATGATTGAGCCATGTTTCTTGGTAAGGCTATAGCTGATGCGTCTCTCCACAGAGTTCACTGAGTTCAATGCACCTGCCAGTCATGTGAAAGGGCCTACAGAGCAACCGATAGCTTTGTGGGTGTGAGATTGGGTCTAATAGGAGCTATGAGTGATTGGCATGCAGCAATGGGCTTTTTTTTAGCAATTGGCTGGAATAGCTGCTATCTGGGATTTAACTACAGCCTCAAAGTCTCCTGCATGTGAATGAAGCAAAAGGATAAGGCAAATAAACGCTTGTGACCAAATCAAAAGTCAAATTGAAAGCTTAGAGAGGTGCAGAAATCGTTTTAAAAGCCTTTCGTTTTAAAACAGATCATTAATCAATCATTCATAGATACGTTCACAGATAAAAGAAAGAAAACAGAAAAGGGCTTTCATTCAGAACAGTTTGGCCCTATTCTAGAGCGGTTTACCTCGTCAATGAATGTGATGGTGCCATTGACTTGGACTATGCCTATCTGTTCGCTCTGCAGAGAGGGGTGACTACGCACACGCAGCCCTGCGCTGTCCTTGGCCACAAATTTGCGCACCTGAGAGAAGCAGAGGGGGAGAGACAGAGAGACAGTGAGACAGATGAGAAGATGACAGGAAGCTGCAGTCAGAGAGCGAGGAGAGAACAGAACCGCACATCCTGTCAGAGACATTCGGCAGCGAAGAGCAGGAAAGACATTTGATTTTGCGCAGTGGTGTTGCTTGTTTCCCAGTTCAATGCACAGTCGAGAAAAAAAAAAAAAAAAAAAAAAACAAATAGTAACAGTATTTGCACTTGTATGGATAAATAGCACTGACACCACACGGCTATCTGCACACCAACAGTCTCAAACCTTCCACGCTAACTTTCACCTACATAACCAAAACCAAATCAACCAGTATGTGTGTGTTTATGTGGTTTGACATAATGACATAGGTATTACAATATGAATGTGATTTATGAGGACTACTAAATGGTGTTTTTTTTTGAAAATCTAAAAAGGCCTATAAGGGGTAGGTTTAGGTGTGTGGACAATACTACATACAGTCTGTACAGTAGAAACACCATTACACCTATGAAGAGTCCCTGTAAACCACAAAAACCAACATGTGTGTGTGTCTCCTATGTTGTGCCTCAAACAATAGGTGTACTGTAAGCTACATGTAAAATATTTGTCATAATTAAATAATAAATAATGGACATTGAGATGGATGTTATTATGTCAAGCCACAAGGCGTCACCTTCCAGAACACCATTAATTTTGATCAAATAAATGCTGTAATCATATACTATCCTCTTCTGTGGAAAACATATTTGATCATATCCAAAGTGAACAAAGGTATAATGTTGCTATAAGATTTAGATTTCAAATAAATGCTGCTCTTTTTCTTTCTGTACATCAAAAAGCAGGGGGGTAAATATTACGCGGCACTGTTTTAAACATTAACAATAATAAATGTTTCTTGATTACCAAATAAGCATGAGAGAACCATTTTTTGAAGGATCACCTGGCGCGCTAAAGACTGAAGTAATGATGCTGAAAATTTAGTTTTGCATTATACGAATACTTTTTTTTTTTTTTACTTAATTGAACAGACAGTTTTTTCAAATTGTAATAGTATGTTGCAACAATACTATTAAACTGTATTTTTGATCAACTAAATGCAGCCTTGGCGGGAGTTTTTTTTTTTTTTTTTAACCAATCTTACCAACTCACCTTGCTAGGCTGAGGTTCAGCTTTAGGTTTAACCATCTGTGTGCCAGGAGGGATCATTCCTTTGGGTGGATCCTTGACCTCGACCTCCAGCCCAGCATCTGAACAGACATTATTCTTGTCAGCAAACCCATTTCATGAGCTCTGTCATATCAAGCCTTACTAAACAAAGACGTCATGCACAATGACTATAAATCACATTTTCGGTTTTCCCCTGATTTTCTAAAAATTATTTGAGCTCTAGAAACAAACACACAACACAAAGTTCTAACATGAAGGTTAATAAATCCAGAAAAGCGGTTACCAATCTCAATGCCGTCGATGGTCACATGAATGGTGTACAGCCCGACAGCACCTGGGGTCCAATTAGCGCTGTAGGTGCCATCTGTGTTTGCCCGGATAAGCATGTTTTCACTGGGCCTGTGTAAAAGTGAACACAATGAAATAACCTGTTCTTACACTTGAATTTGTTTTTAATTTGTATATGAAAAGTAGTCTTTGAACCTCTTTGGAGTCGGTGAGGCGAAGCGAAGCTCTTCGAATGAGTAATTTTCATATGCCTGCATTAAATAAAAAAAAACGCATGAACACACCATGCATAGAATCAAATATCTGCCCTACATTATTCCATTTAATGTAGTTGCACATCAAAAAAAAATGCAGCCATATCATAATTTCAGTACTTTATCAATTAATTTAGTCTAAATAATTTTTTAATAAGGTAAGGAAATGGGAGGAACCTTCATCATGGTGATGGCGATATAACGGGCCTCTTTGATGATCATGGGCTCATATGTCGCCTCCAGTTTGGGAGGTGGGTGTCCACCGTAGGTGAGATCAGTGCCTGATGTGGAATTAGAGGAGATGCCTGGCAAACGCTGCAGTTTCTTCATGTTCTCCTGCTGGATGGATTTCTTCTGAGAGACAGGAACAGCCTTGACCTCAACCTACAACACAGAGCAGAGACAGTTAGCTATACGCTGATTTATAACATACCTTTTGAAACGAGAAAGCTTTTAAACCTTCATGTTTGGCACATGCACAACATCTCCATATTGGTCTTTGGTCTGCACCACAACAGTAGTGGGCCAGCCACAGCGGATGTCGTCTTTGTTGAGTATGAGCGAGGTCTTTTGAGGGTCTGCGTAGGAGTCTGGTTGAAGCCACCTGGGACAGCAGAATGGTAAAGATGGTAAGATGAGGGCCAGGTAGATTCTTTATGAATAAAGGGAGCTGAAAAGTGTTTGAGCCCAACCTGGCGAGCCGCCCACCGCTGGAGTTTTGCACACAGGTGATGAAGTCCTCTAGGAAGGAGTGTTCGTTAGTCTGCAGGTGCAGTGGCAGATTGCCTTCCAGCGCCTCGAGGATTGTGGGAGAGTGAGAAAGTGCCAGTCCCTTACCCAGGAGCCCTGAGTGGGATTTACAAACCTGCTCGACACAAACACTCGATTAGAGTTCAGTCTGATGAGGGTACTGTGCTTGTAAACACCAAAACTATTTCTAATGCAGTACCTGGAGCGAGGCCTCCTCTAAAATCTCCAAATCCTCCTCCAGTTCATTTCCTGTAAGATGGCACATAATTCATATAATCAGATGAAAAAGACACAAAGTTCATGCTAATGATTTTATCAGTGGCACCAATAAAAGGTAATATTAAGTTAACTTCCTTCTTTCATAGCTCAGATGAAGCTTTTCCTGTAACAGGCTACTTTTTAAGACTTCCAGAGTACTGGGACAAAACTTTTCTGCTTAAATGTCAAATTGGGTTATGCTTTCCAGTAATCAGTGGCAATACCCAAACAACCTCTCAGCTTTAAAAAAAAGTTTGTTCCATTTTCACATATATGAACCGATTCATTTGTATATCAAAATATTTCTATAAATTATTATAATTTCTTTTATTTAGAAAGTTACACTTGCAAATTTAGTAAATGTACAAAATGTATCAATTTGATCAATTCTAAAAACAGATCAGGTATTGTCCGACAAATTACTCCCTTTTTATCCATTAAAATTCATTTGAACACTTTTATATGTAAATATATAAATAAATACACTACTGTTCAAATATTTGAGCTCAATACGATCTTCATTAAGTCTTCATATATTTAATAAATACATCAATATTGTGAAATGTGCATTTTAAATAACTGGCCCCAAATTTGATATGGTAGTGTATGCTTGGTATGACTACTTTAAATTAAATAGCTACTTTAACTGCTTAGAATTATGAGTAGTATGTAGCGTGTCACATTACAGTTTCTACTTATCTTCTCCAGCACTGGCAAGCAGCAGTGATTCTTACCTATGGGTAAGGCAAGATCCTTTTTCATGAGTGCAGCTGCACACACGCTTCCCAAATAGGCCAGTTCCTTCTCCAGCTGAATAATTCCCTGAAATCATAGCCACATTTACATTACAATCAGATTTACAGCCACATGACAGATGCCTCAAATACATATGTGGTATGGATTACTATTCCTTTCTCTGGTCAACAACAATCCATAACTGAGATGCTAAAATTGGTATACATACATATATACACACACACACACATATATATACACACACATATATTTTGGGGATGTTGTATATATATACATCTGTATGAACAACAGCATTGCTCTGGTTTCTTTTTTATATATTTCTATAAATGCTGACATGCAAATTATGCAATTTAACAGTGCAGGGCCACATAGGGTAAAAAGGCAGGGTTTAAGTTTAATTTCATGCATTGGGCTCAGGTTTAAGACACATTCATATTGAGCTTCATACCTCATCAAGACCAGGGTTAAACTCATAACCGACAGCTACACATTTGAATCCATAGAAACAGGCTTTCTCGTCTTTCACATAATCTGATGCAGTTTCCAAGGAGAAGTGGGCTTCATTACCTGAGATGAGGAAAAGTTAATCATGTAGTGTAGCTTAACTCATGAATGAAATCAGAAAATTTAAATTCAAAAATTGATTGAAAAAATAAAAATAAAAAATTGCTATCTTAGCAATACTAAAATAAAACCGATGAGGTAGCATCTGAACACAGTCCTCATAGAGATAACATTCTAAAAACAATCCCAAATTTTCCCAACTGGGATCCTGTGTTTCTAAACCCTCTGTGGGACAAAATATAGTGTCATCTGCTGACAATAGAAAGGCTCAAGGGCCTTGAAGTGGTGTTCAGTAAACATTTAAATAATTAGGGTCTTTTTTTCATAACTGAACATCACCAAATACTGACACATCAACAGCATGTTAATCAGCACGAACGTGTAAACATTTCTAAAGCTCTGAATTAGGCTGTCTGGAACACCGCTGTTACCTGGCAGCACCAAGACAGAGGTGGGCCAGCCACTGGAGCCAGAGAACTTCTTGAGCTCAGTCCAGCTGTTGATGGTCTCGTGAGCCAGAGATTTGGAGCTGAGCCCAGAAAAGTGCAAGGATCGACTTGGGATCAGGAGACGGAGAACATCTTCTGGCTGTGCCGTGCCACACTGAGGATCAAACTCAATGGTAATCCAGCGAACGCAGTCTGGGAAGGAAACCTGGAAACCAGCGAAGTAGAATGTGATTAAACCACTCACGTTAAGGTACACTGCTCATACTGAATCTCAATTTGTAACAAGCTGACTGGGTGATTCGGTTGGTTGTTAAGTGTGTTGCTGGGGAGGTTGTTGACTAAGTGTTCTGGGCGATCATATAGGATGTTGCTGGGAGTTGGTTGGGTGTTTTGGGTGATTGTTTGAGGTGTTCAAGTGTTCTGTGTGATTGCATAAGATGTTGTTGGGTAGATGATTGGGTGTTCTGGGGGATTGCTTAGGGCACCAAGTTTGGTCCTGGAGGTTGTGTCCCTGCAGAGTTCTGTGTGACTGCATAGGATGTTGCTGGGTGGTCTGGGGGATTGTTTAGAGTGTTGCTGGGGAGTTAATTGGGTGTTTTGGGTGATTATTTAGGGTGTTGTTGAAAAGCTGACTAGGTGTTCTGTGTGACTGCATAGGATGTTGCTGGGATGTTGGCTGGGTGGTCTGGGGGATTGTATAGGATGTTGCTTGGGTTGAGTTGATTGGGTTTCACTGTGGCTTTTTAGATGTTGCTAGGGGTACAGGATATGTTACTAAAGTATAATTTGGGCACAATAGCAAATACAAATTAAAAACTCACTGCAATTAAAATAATTCAAAAACCAATCAGCATGAGCATGTGAAACAGTTCAGTACTATTTAAATTGCAGTTTATGCCACCATTGTGTCTTATTTTAAACTGTCAACATCAAATCTAGCATAACTAGATTTGCCCATATTCTTTTGAATGTCAAGCAACTAGAACTAAAGTACCTTGTACTGGGTGACAGCAGCCTGCTTGTAGGGGTGATCACTCTCTATGACAGCATAATGATTTGAGGTTGTGCAAGCTGATAGGCCCTGTTCTGGCTGGTTCCCAGTGGTGCTGTCTGTGGACTGGTTGGGATTGAAAGCGGGAGGGGCATATTTCTGGTTCAGGGCAGAAACAGCTGGAAGAAGTTCTTGCACCAAACCAAACACCTCCACTGCAGCCTAAAAAGACAACAATCAGAATTTTAAAACAGTTAAGCGTTGAGAAAGATATCATGAGGAAACGGGAACTAACAATACTTGACTTGGCAGAGGAAACTGCTCATCATCACATCAAGAGCCAAGGCTGCTAATTACATGAAGAAAAACTCTCTTACCTTAGGGACAGAGGCAGCCACAGGACCAATGTATGCCAAAATAAGTGGAAGCAGCATTGAGAAGAGACTGGAGGAACTCAGGAGTTCTGGAATGTCTTCAACTGCAGAGACATCAGTAACATCAATTAATATATATCCAATATAAACGCTAAGGTTTTTTTATTTATTTAAACCAAATAAAATATAGAAGAATAAATAATAAGAATAAGGTCTTTTTTTCATTAGGTTAATTAAATACTAAATTATCACAAATTAATGTTACAATGCAAAATGTTCATGTTTAATGCAAAATATAACGTTTTATCGCTATAACATTAACATTAGCTTAACAAATGCTGAGAGCATGGTTTGGGACTATGCTTTTATGCAACCAGCAGCAGATGGGGAGGTTTGTTGGAAATCTAAAGAAGTGATCCTCACCATCCACAGCAAAGGCCCTGTGGAGGAGGTCTTTGGCCGCCCGCACCACCACACTGACTACAGAAAGAGCACGACTGCAGTTCTTGTCCTCTTCATTGGCTTTGCTTAACAGCTGTGACTGCAGATCACCGTCATATTCACTCCTGTAACAAACAACCCAGATCAAGATGTAACATTTGATAAAAAAAAAGATTTTCTGTAGGGAGTGAAAGGAATAAAGTACAGACCTGTAAAAGAGAATCTGGGGAATCTGGCCCCTGGTCTGGTTGGTGCCGTTGCTGCTCAGGCTGCAGGTGCTGAAGGTGAAGCTAACTCCATCAGAGCACTGTACGGTGGTCATGCCTCCATCCCCATTGGCTGTGCGGCTGCCATAGTTCCGCAGGCGGACGGCATATTTCACACCCTCCTGCAAGAGCAACAGGGCAGGAGTGAGTTTGCGTTGAAGTGAAGTTTATGCTTGGCGTGATTCATGTGTAAAAGTCACAGCACCTTCAGAGGAACAGCTTTGTCCAGACGGATCTCGGCGATGTCACTGGGCGAGTCGTCAGTGCTGTAAGTGCCTTTGACCAGTTCTAGAGACGTCCATCTGTGGGAGTGGGCGGAATCTCCATGGTGCTCCGTCTGAGCCTGATGAAACGGGACAGATGGACAGAACAGGAACACAGAGAAAAACAACAGGCTAAGACATTGGAACAACTCATTCACACACACTCGAACTTACAGGAACAGTTCACCCAAAAATGAGTTCGCCTCAAACAGATTTGGCACAGAGGACCATATTTTGCAGAATACAAGTCATTTTTTTTGCACGCATAGACATGATATCAGTTCTAGCACTGTTAACTTGACAAATGCAGTCAACTAACACGAACTCGTTTGACGTTTAACACATTTGTGCCAATGTGAAGTTTGCCATTTTACATGGATATTGGAAATAAGACATGTTTGCAATAGTTAGCCATTAAATGTCACATCATTAATCAAAAATTATTATTATTTTTTTTTTTTTTCAAACTAGGCCCACAAACTTGGATCAAGTTCATCTTTATATTTTGTTTGGTGAGCTGCTAACCTTTTCCACAATTGTAACAATATTCCTTGAGTTACTGTACCAGACTAAACATGAAGTCTTCTCACCTGAAGTCTATCTTTATGTTTAACTCGATGTTTATAATAAATGTCATTATAATTTGCTTTATAACTACACTTTTTATTATTGATCTGACTACCATTCAGTTAGAAAGACTTTTTGCTTTTAATTGACCTCAAATTGAATGTTTTTTTTTGTTATGTTTTTTTCCAGAAAACATGCTTTAGTCACATAGACTACTTTATGAGACTTTTCTAGAACGTTCTGGATCTTGACAGAAATGTTCACAATGCACTGCTGTTGTATTGAAAGCTGTGTGACAATAAGCTTTTGTACAAACATTTCCTTCAACAGTCAGAGGCCTAGCTTCCGTGTGACATTAGGTGATGAACACAGAAACAGACTTACATCATCAGCGAGCACCTCCAGCTCGTACTCATGGATGCCGCCTCCTCCGTACACACAGAAGCCCACCAGCACCACCCCTGGCTTGTCCACCGTGAAGCAGATGGCATCAGGGGAGCCGTTGCCAGTGTTCCAGCTGCGTCCCTGGCTGGTCTTGGTGAAGCGGTTCGGGGTGGACTTCACAGAGTGCAGAGAGTTCAGTCCATCCACCTGCACAACAATAAAGACGTTGACAAGAATTTACATTTAGTCGGAGTCATTTCAGCACTGTAAAGCATCGCTTGTGTCATTTTATGGTGAACCGTCCCTTTAAGATGAAGTGTCACTTCTTTTCCCAGCAGGTGGCAGCAGACCAGATAACTGAGGGAGGACGTTTTTTTTTTTTATTGAATAGGAGCCTCGATAAGAACCGCCAACTACAGTACAACCATGCATTTCCTGTGCTACAGCAAACAACAGAAACAGGATGCCATTTGCGTAACCCTATTAGTGATTTGTATTTCACCTTTGGAAGCGGACAGTTTTAAAAAGAAACTAAGCAGCTGTGTCGCGCTTCATAACATACTCTAACAGAGCATGACAGGCTAGTTGCTATGGCAAAGAGCCAATGGCCTTTTCTGAAGCAGCCGGAAGAGAGATGGACTGCAGCAGACTGTTGTGGACCGGTGGAGGACACACCTGTGCTCATGACTCAGCTTCCCACCACAACAATCCTGAGCCAGGGCGACATGGAATCTGCACACTTTACATTTGTAACTGATTTTTAGATTTTATAAATATATACAGAAGTTATAGGATTTAAACAAATTAAAATGTTATTTTGGCTCCTGATGCGATAATGATCATTATTTGTGTTACTGACCAGATAACAAAATGTGCAATGAAAAAAAAAAAAAAGTCTAGGTACTTGAGAAAATTAAATAAACAATTAAATTAAAGATCAGCCTTTCCTTTCTACAGCAATAGTATCATATCCAAATGACAGAAGCATACCATTTTATTAATTATATTTTATTACATAAAAAAAGTATAATTTTTTATACCTGTAATAAAATGTAATAAATGTAATACAAAAAATAAAAATGTAATGTATATAATAAAAAAATATAATAATAATTTTTTTAATTTATTAATATATTAATCATTTTCTCACTCACATGTAGTATGACATGCCGTTTTTTTACTCTTAGCACATACATTAAAACTGACACTAAGAACAGAAATAGAAATAAAATGAAAATTTATATAAATGATAATTAAAATTAAATACAATTAAATAAATCAGAAATGCCACCAGTTTAGGGTTAGAGCCTAAGGGGAAAAGCTTAAATCTACAAATATATTAATAAATATAATATAAATACATTACAAATAACTCATTTATTTTTTTAATAAATAAAAATATATTACAAGTTTTAAATAAATAATTTCAACTGAATAATACACTTAAATTTAATTTCTTAATACAAGAAATGTATATTATTTTATATTCAGAATGTTCCAGATATGCAGATGTTTCTATGGAGCTCTCTGGATGCAGATTCTGCGTGTGATTCTGTCCGTTAGGATCTGATAAAACAGACTGATATAATTTCTCCTCCACCATCTAAAAGCTATTTATGGTCAGTCGGTGGCTGTAATGCAATTAGAGCAGCAGGCGAATGCTCTGCATACAAAGAGACAAGGAAGAGTGTGTGTGTGTGTGTTTGGAAGAGAGGAATGAGAGGGAAGCGGGAGATTTGTCCTTCTAACCTCAGAGCCGAGAGCAGAGGCGGTGAGCTCACTAACGATACTGGCCAGCAGGCCGCACGTGTTGGACACCAGATGAGGAGAAAAGAGCTCAACCTCCTTCCTCAGACTCTTTCTCACAGGAAGCACCACGATCACAAGCATCTTCTCCAGAACCTCCCGGAAAGTCGTCATGCCCATGAGATTCTCCTCCGTCTGATGCGATAAAGAGAACTTGCTAACTGCTAAGGCGGATAAACATCAATAAAATGTGAAAGACGAAGAGGTGTTAGTACTCACGTGGCTGAGCTTCTCCATGTGTGCCACCAGCAGGGGGAAGCGGTGAGCGAGGGCAGAGTCGTTCTCAGTGCTGACCTGCTTGACGAGGGAGCGCAGCAACACCTCCCCGTCGTACGCGATGGGTAGGACAGAGGTCAGCTTGACCGATGTGTTACACAGTGCTGACATCACCGCGGCCAGCAGACGGCTGCTCGACGTGCGGAAGTTCGCCTCTTGAATGTCCTAGAGGTCAACATGAAGGTCAGTGTTATGATCAGCTGTGCTCTGCTGCATCTGACACCAGCAAAGTGACAACGGCATTGCTCAGATATCTCAACAAGACAATATACGGAGGCCGTGCCTCTTTTTCTGAGAGAATCTCTTTGATATAGTGTGCCATCTGAGATATTTTAGAGCTCAAATTCATCAGCACCAAATCGGTCAAGAGGTTCATTTGCAGTGTGAGCTGGGAACCGAAAGTGGTTCAGCTGAAAAAGAAGGCTCTGTAGGTGAATATCACAAAAACATATCTAGTTCACATTTGAAAATGTGAATCATAATTACAACATAATAATGTTACAACCAACCACTTTTTACATTTTTTTTATCATGTAGAATTATTAAGTGATGGTCCAATCAGTGTTTTTAAGATTAGATAGGAAAAGCTCTGCCTTTGTCTGAAAGTAGACTTAAATTCATCCATTTATGATTTATAGACTAGAAATGAGGCCGGTCAGTCATCAGCTGGTTTAATAGAAACTTGAAGCCGAAGTGTAAGGTGATGGTGATTACCTGGTCCAGGCAGTTGAGCAGGTCGCAGAGGCAGGCCCACTGCAGTGCCGGGGTCGGGTAGAACGAGTGGAAGCAGGCGGTGAATGTGTTGTGGCACTCTTGCAGCACGGCCTCCAGCAGCGTGAGGGGTTGACTCAGATACCCCTGCGGGTCATTGTCCAGCTTGGTCAGGCAGTTGTCCATCCCCTCAGACAGGATCTTCTTTAGCAGGCTACGTGTCTTTCCTACACACTCTGCCAGCTTACTGGACTCCTCCACAACTGCTTTGGTACTGGCTAGATAGAAGAGACAAACAGACGGTATAAGATGCAATGTGGACCAGACAGTACGATGACTGGACCTTAGTGCAAGATATTTTCCACATTTCAACGTTACGGTCTACGGGAGGGTCAGAGAGCTCTTGGTTGTAATTAAAAATATCTTAATTTATGTTCTGAAGATGAACGGAGGTCTCACGGGTTTGGAATGACATGAGGATAAGTAATTAAAGATTCATCCATCTTTTACCAAAAGCTGTAAATATGTGCCCAAAGCGGTCTTCCTCTTAATTACATGTGCTCAAAGGCCTAGCGTGACATGAGACCCTGATAATCAATATAGACTACACCTGTAACTCCGCTTGTGACATCGACAGTCTGATTCAGTCTATAACAATAAGTCAGGGTGACAAGGTCTTGTACTACAGTGTCAAGGGAGTGACAGCAGTGCTCAAAATCAATGTGACTTAGGTCGGCATCCCATTAGCTGTTTCTTCATCCAATAGCTTTACCAATACAACCACTAGAGTAACAGAATGAGTAAAAGTGACCTGTCTTGAGTGCAAGATGTCAACAAAAATAATATGATGGACCCTAAAAACAGCTAGTGAGACGCCACCGTAACATCCTTTAAATATGAGGAGAAATGGTGTAGTATACCAGAAATGGGGAAGATCTCGCAGATGTAGACGCGCAACAGTCGCAGGCAGCAGGTGCCCACAAACCGCAGACGCTCCAGGTCCAGAAGAGTGGCTGTGAACTGGAAGCCCTTGAGGCCCCTGAGCTCCTCCACCCCTAACACCAGCGTGGTCCAGCTCCAGTGCAGGATACTCAGCAGAGACTCGAAACAGTCCTGAGACAAGAACAAACACACAACTGGGAAATGAACCAAGGATCTGGCCTATTATTAACTTTTACTTGTTTGTTTGACTGCACAAAGCGGATGGGCCACATGGAAAAAAAGCACCACCGTCAAGGGATTTCCTTAAATAATAACAAGCGATAAAACACACTGAAGTGCAAACCCTTTAGAATTGGCTGCTGTACATCTGTTGCTTGCCAACCTTTTCTTTTCTTTTTTTTTAAGGATATTACATGGAAAAGCAAACTAGTGTTGCTAACATATCCTTTTCAGGAAACAGGAGGTCAACATTTCAGCATGAGTACATTTATAAGTCAATGATGAAAAAGAGATCTAATATAATTTTAATGATCTAATAGATTATCTATAATATCTCATTTACAACGTGCGCCAAGTATATGTGTCCCTACATTATGCACAGATGTCTACTTATGTGTATGTAAAACGTTTTGAAAAACATTTAAACAAATTTCAATCAAATACAGATTCTATGCTGTAACCATCAGGTAAAACGTAATAGACTATTTTCTGCACACCCTGAATACATCGGAGTGTAAAATTCATACTAAATGAAATTATTTACAAGTAAAAAGTCAAAAAAGTCACACATTTTCACATTTGTTTTTGTTGTTTTCATTTGGGTTTTCCATTTAACAACATTAAAAAAAGTCAAACTGTCAAAATGTGTACGAGTTGGCTGGTTTATCATAAACCAGTGCTTCTCAGACCTGTCCTAGGCTACGTCTACACTAATCCGGATAAAATTGAAAACGGCAATTTGGTCTAAAAACGCTCCGCATTCACACTATCGTTTCCGAAGAGTTGATGATCCACACTGAAATGACTGAAAATGCTTACTGCGCATGCGTGAAACGCAAGCCGATTTGATCTACGTAATTTCCATCTGCCGTTTATTTACTTTCCGGCTCTTTGAAACATCGCGGCAAAATGACGAGGAAAAGCTCCAATTTTTTTTAACTGGACTGACAGTGAGGTGGAGTTGTTGCTGCGAGTAACACAAGAGTACAAAGTTGCAAAACTGCTGTACAATGTCGCCCACCATCTTAGTTGAATTGGTCACATGACTGCATCATATGACTAAAATGCGTCATCGTTTTCATGGTCCACACTGCGATGCGAAAACAGCATCTTCAAATGTATCCAGTTTGGAGAGCGTTTTCAAGAAGCTGTTTCAGTGTGGACGGAAATGCCAAGGCATTTTTTATTGCACATACACGTATACATATAAATTATATAATTAATTTCCAATCTCATCAAATATTACCCTTTTTAGATAGTTTTGTAGCAGTTGCCAAGTAGTAATCAGTCTTATTGTTTTATTTTTTCAATAAAAATAATATCAGTCTAACTTTTCATAACTGAATATACAGCCAGCCCCGGTTCTTTTATTTCTTTATTTACCCTTGTAAGACCCCCTCTCTCCTTCCCTAAAACACTTTCTCATTGGATCTAAGCAAATCTCATAAGTAACCTATTTTGTTGTCACCTAAAGGTGAGGACTTTGCATCTGTGTCACATATATTTTTCTCCTGTATTTTCAACTATATTGCAATAAAATGAAAAATCATTAAGCTTCACATTAAAGGCCCACAAGCCTGTTTTTGTACACATACCACAGACACGGTCCTGGCGAAAGAACGCTTGAGGATGTGCACAGGCTCACTGGTCTGCTGCTTTCCTTTAGATGCATTACCATCATTAGAGGGCAACCTGGAAAACCAGAACAAAACGGACATGTGAAAGAAAGAATACTACTGATACGCTAATGTAACGAGTACAGAAGTGAAACTGCTCATGTACCTGTACAGCAGCTGAGGTATTTGTCCAGCATTCACATCAGTACCGTTGTTTGATTTCTTTGAGCTCTTGAACTGGAAGACCACGCTGCAGGAGAGAGTCCATGATGATGTATCATTATCATCCTCACAGAATTATCATGCTGTAACAGTAATGTGTGTGTTTGTACCCGTCATCGGTGGTGATGGTGGCCTGGCCGTGGGAGCCGCAGTCACTGCTGGGTCCAGACACACGAGCCCATGCCACGTACCACCAGCCCAACTGCAGCAGCACAGGCTCATCAAACATCATGGCATACTTCTCACTGCACAAACAAAACAATACAATTGCATCAGTCTTTATGAGCCAGCTTCGTCCCAATGTCCTCTAATCAGCTGGTGTTCTGGTGATTTTTAAAAGGTTTGAAAGGAGTCAGTTCTTTTTTTATGTTCAGTAACAACAGATGAAGCCCAAATGTTTCAGAAATATGCATGGAGGGAAAAAAGGATTACCATACAATTTGTCTCCATTTTGAACAGAATATCTATCATCTAAAACTAATCAAATCTATATATTACTAGAAAAAAAAATACTAATCATGCTAGAAACATGTTAGCAACATGCTAGTCATGCTATCCTATCAAATACCCCAGCTGTATATATAAATAAATAATACATAATTTAAAGATAATTTGAAATATGTAATCAAAAAATAGTAAAAAGCACTTTCTAAAATGAAAAAAAAAGATAAAGACTTAAAAAAAAAATTATAAATACTGTTACGTCTATGTATTATAGAAACAATAGTATTTATTATACTTATTTATTTAGAGCAATGATTATGCATCTTAAATGTAAAGCACTCTTGAGCTATGAAACGGCGCAGATCAAATTAAAGGCATTATTTTTATAACATACAAATACTACAAAAATAAAAATGACAAAAGTACCTAAAAAAGAAATTACTAAAACATAAAAAGGACAAACAAAAAAATGAAATCTCTCAATTAAACACAGCGCTGAAAGGAAACTATATATTTTTGGATGGTACTGTTATGTATAGTCTTACCGAGCAGCACAGTCGTAAGCCAGAACATCTGTCTCAGCCAGCAGGTCTCCATCAGTCTCATGGTCTCCTCCATCTGGCCCCAGCTCAAACAGCTGCAAACACAATAACAGCTCTCAATCACACACCGAAGATCATCAAACTTAAGAGAATTAAACGGGCTAAGGAGACACTCAGATAGCACCTGACCTTGATTTTTGCAGTGTACTCCCCTCGGCCACCAAAAAGACCCAATCCTCCTAACAAGATGTCAGCATCGGCGCAGAAGCGGATGGCCTCCACTGAATGGGCGGAGTAACCCCAGCCTCCTCCGTGACCTAGAAAAAAAACAACACAATCAAACAAATGCAAACTGACTACATTAAGCAAACTAGAGGTTTTGTTTTTAATGGTATATATGATTGGGTGTTCCTACTAATTCACGTAGCTTTTGAATATCTAACACATTGGATGTCCTGCTCATGTTGCTGTATGTGAATGTGCCCTAACAGTCTGCGAAAGTATTTGGTGATGTGAACTCACTCTCAAAGCGGTTGACCACGCTGTAGTCCTCTTTAGAGTAGACCTTCATCACAGCCTGAGTCTCTTCCTCAGCACTGGCTACACCCATCTTCAGCTCCTGCATCGCAGCCAGTGTGTCCAGACAACCTGCACACACAACCGCGCAGAACAACACAATACAACTTTAAGACTCCAATCAGCTTCTTTTTTTGCATCAAAACATTGTAGTCATAACAATTTATTCTGATCCTATTCCATTTTTGCTATTATTCATTAAACAACTTCTCTTATAGTACAACAATGTTTTTAAAATGCTTGATCTCCTAATAACACTTTTTTTTACAAAGCAAGATCTTGTTGAAAATACATACTTTTTGCTGCTCGTTACACACTATAAGCATGAAAGGTCATTTTCAGAACTTCATAACAGGGGCACTTTAAATTTCTGTAGTGCGTTCCAGCCCATAAGCATTACAAATCAATGGCTTAAAGGGATAGCTCACCAAAAATGAAATTTCTGTAATTAATTACTCACTCTCATGTAGTTCCAAACCCATTAGACAACCTATTCTCTTTTGTTTCAGTCTTTGATGTCACGTGGACTATTTTAATAAGGTCTTTACTACCTTTCTAGGTATTGAACATGTCAGTTGCGTTGCTGTGTATGGAGAGCTCTCGGATTTAATCAAAAATATCTTGATTTGTGTCTTCAAGATAAATGAAGGTCTTATGGGTTCAGAATACCATGAGGGTGAGTAATTAATTCTTTTAAAGCTGTCGTTTTTAATAAATTGTCTTTTTTTTTAATTGGAGAAGTAGTTCTGAAAGTTACATTTTGTTTCCACAGTAAAATGATATATTATTCTCAAAAAAAATACAGGAAAGTTTGATTTGGCAGAAATAGCCAATTCCTGACATTCCTGACAGGTTTTGAGAGCCTGCTGTAAACTGCACATTAAACAATCATAAAGCTGTGCTTGAGTGAGTGGCGGTGACATGCTGTTGTCGTACCCAGGATGTGCAGTGCTCCGTGGGAGCGGGTGGTGGTGGCGTGGGAGCCCGAGGGCAGAGCCAGCTCGGGACTCAAGATGCTGCAAAGGGCCTGGATGTCTGAAGCAGTGGGCACACGGGCATCTGCTATCACAGCGTTATAGCAGCACATCTCACGCGAGGCAGGCAGGAACCTAGAAGAAGAGCAAAATGGCTTGAGAAGATAAACTATTTTTTACCACTATTATTCTATGAATTATGAGTTATTGTCTGCAGAACAGATGTCGACCACTGAAACCCTGAGAATTTGTGTACAGTGTTTTGTGTAGATGACATCAGCTGACTACAGATGGGCCTCACCTCCAGATGACATCATAGACAGGGTCCAAACAGAGGCCGAATCCCTGGAGATCTTCCTGCTCTGAGTCATTGAAGGTGCGGCAGCTCCCGTCCAATTTGTTGATCAGTAGGCATCTGAAGGGAGGAGGCTCAGATACCGATGTTGGAACCAAACCTAGAGAGACCAGAATGGGAGGGAAGGGTCAAAACAACACATAGGCCTTTTTAGCCACAGCAGGGAGTCAGAGAGCGTACCGATGATGTGTTTGCTGGCGAAAATCTCGGAGGTGGCCAGAATGTGGGAGTTGATTAGTGCCTCATCGATTCTAAGGAAGGTTTGATCACCGCTGGCCCCGATCCATGTGGCTTTTCGACCGTACTTGGCGCCAATGTTGGGCATCGGAGAAGGCTTGGCGTTCCAGTAGGGCATGTCTAGGATGGGTCGCCCTAACTGCCCTTTCTGTTAAGACAACATGAGATATATTTTCAGGTTTTCAACTACCAAAGAAATCTGAACTTGACTGACAAGAAGAGAAGTTTAAGTGGAAACAGCTAACTTACTGAGAAACTCCCGAAGGTGAAGACCTGTCCATCCATGAGAAGCACTGCAGTGTGATTACTGCCGGCTGTCACCTGAGTACTGGGGCCGGGCAGAGCTTGCACCAGAGTGGGAGACCCCCTGTTTTTTAGACAAAAAAAAAATCAGAGCATAGTGTGTTTTTTTTGTTGTTGTTTGTTTTTAAGTTGTTAGAGTTCATCAGCAATCCAATTTTAATTAAAAAA
>JAUMHP010000301.1:838890-863125 GCA_032361065.1 Enteromius trimaculatus
AAAACTATTAAGCAGCTCAACTGTTTCCAACACTGATAATAAAACATCAGCACATTAGAATGATTTCTGAAAGGATCGTGTGACACTGAAGACTGGAGTAATGATGCTTTGTATCACAGGAATAAAAAACATTTTAAAATATATTCACACAGAAAACAGTTATTTTTAATTTAAATAATATTTCACAATATACATTTTTTTCTGGATTTGTAATCTAATAAATGCAGCCTTGATAAGCAGAAAAAAACATCTTTAAAAACCATTTTCCAAATTGCATTTTTTGAACGGTAGTGTATATATAATGTCACATGTTAAAATGTATGTTTTTAATGTCTATGCCAACCCAACAAAATACCAAACTTAAGCAACATATACTCATTGCAGTTAATAGTGTTTAACTTGTGTTTGATTGCATGCCATTCACTAACTGCATGAATTTTACTGTACATTTCTGCCATCTGGACATCAACTGATAAGCTACTAGAAACTTAAAAAATTGTAAACTTTAAAATAGAAACTTAAATTTATAACTTTGCAATGATTTGCATTATGAAAAGCGCTATGCAATCAAACTTGAATTGAACGTGTGTATAATAGAACTGACAACTAGTTCTAGTCTTATACTAGTATAATTAATTATCTACAATGATGCAAATTACATTATCATTCTCAGTTGCAGATCTGGGACACGGCGGGCCAGGAGCGCTTCAGGAAGAGTATGGTGGAGCATTACTACCGAAACGTCCATGCCATCATCTTTGTGTATGACGTGACCAGCCTGGCTTCATTTGAGAGTCTGCCGGAGTGGATCGAGGAGTGCAGCCGTCACTCTGTCCCTCTCATGGTCCCCCGCATACTAGTCGGGAACAAATGTGACTTAAGAGAGGCGAGAGAGGTGTCCACGTTTTTAGCTCAGCGGCTGGCTGACAGCTACAACTTCCCGCTTTTTGAGACGTCTGCAAGAGACCCTGCAGAAAAAGAGCACGTAGATGCCATTTTCCTCACGCTGGCCTACAGGCTGAAGAATCACAAGCCGCTGAGACTGAAGCAGCCAAGCGAGAGCAGCTTCTTACAGCTCGCTGGAGGACAGGAGGAGAGCACACCCTGTTTATGCTAATGCACTTTGGCCCGTACAGTTTCATGCAATAATTAAGGGTGACGATCTGTGTGCAGTTCAGAGAGAAAGAGTGTTTGGGAGATATGCAGTGTAGTATATGTCTATAGGATTGCATTTGGTGTTTGTTTACAGATTTCTTTGGACATAAACTGTGGAGCATTTTGAGGGTTTTGTTTAGTTAAACCACATGTTATGCATCAAGGGATGCCTATATGTCTCTCCAGAAACATGCTCAGTGTCATTCAGGAGAGACCGTTATAGCATTTTCGCTCTGTAATAACTTTGCATGTTGTTTCAATGTTATATTTAATGGTTATGCATATATCATGACAATTCCACATAGGTTGCTGCTGTGAAACTGCAAAGACACCGTTGTTATGCACCGTGAGCTTTCTGTTATTTTTGCCGATACGGATAAATACTATCATATTTACTTTGCACTTTATTCAAATTTTACTTCTTTAGAAAGCATATAGTATATCTAAATGGAAAACAGACTTTTAATGAACTAAAGCTGTTAATGAATCCATCATGAACACTAGTGGGCGCCACTGTCAAAGCATTCAGAACATTATTATGAAACAAAACAAGGTAAAACACACAGCACTTATATCCCAACCTCAACCCGATGCATTTATGAAACCGTAATATGCAACATTAGTGTTTTTGTCATCTTTTACAATCAGCGCATCAATTAGACTTTAACTCATCTCAAAGGCTTGATTCCAATCATTTTTTTATTGACAACACTTTTTGTAAGCAATAGCATTTGGAAAACAGGGACTGTATTGCACTTTAAATTGAGATTGTGTCGTGTCTGACGTTTGTCTCGATTATTCAGCATCATGTCGGATTTGTTGTACTTGAGAGAAACATGTCATTGTGTTTATAGTTTGCAGTGGCTGTCAGATGTGTTGGAAAGTGAATATAAAAATAAAATGTGCAAAAAAATATATATTTTTGATATGTTGTATATAACAGTTGTGATCAATCTAGATCAAATAGGAGTTTAAAAGATTTTAAATATAAATATGGTTCCCATAGTAAATGGAAAAATCAGGAAAATTTAACAAATAAAAAATAATGGACATTTTTGTAGTTATTCGCAGCTGTTTATTTAAGTCGTAAACAAAAATAAGTATTTGTTAAATCCCAAATTAAATCCTAATCCAAAAATAAAAACACTGGGAACTCAAAACCCTTTTTTTACAGCAACATTTAGCAAATTCTAGTGAACATCTTATTTTGTGAACCGAACAGATCTCACCCTCTCAGACAGGAAAAGTTGTTTTTGACACCTTCCATGTGCACTTAAACCCTTAAGTCAGCAGGCAAGTGCAGCTGCAAACACATATCTTGTTTTACCATGTGTCTACCTGTTAACTCCCAACACCAGAGGTGTGAAGAATTCTTTTCCAAGTGATAAAACCCACAGCCCCACTAAAAATAACAAAAACCGGGATCTAACAACTTATGAGTAAGCAGTTAGGCCTCAAAGGTATTGTTTGTCCTTGTGAAAGTACTGAAGCTTCTAGAACCAGTAACACATTTTAAATGCATGCATGAACACACCTGACCAATAAAATGGTTCTATATCTAAATCTAATCTAATTACCATGCATTAATAACTTTAGTGCACATGCGTTTAGTCACCACCAGATGTCTGCAGACACTTAACTTGGACCAGATCAGTTTTGCAAAAAAAACTGTAACAGGATTGGCATCGATTGAGCTTGACACTTTGAATTTAACACCAAAATAAACACACACACACACACACACATATATATATATATGTGTGTGTGTGTGTGTGTGTGTGTGTGCGTAATAGATTAAATAGCTAGCGCAATAGATTGAAAACAATTGGTAATATATGCATAATGGATTTGTTTTTATATCTATACCATCATCCTAACCTTTGACCCATTTTTCCCATATGTGTCTTTCCTCTTTATATGTAATTGCATTTATATTGATAAAAACATTTACTTTCGGAATATCCAAATATTTGGTGAAGCACCAAGTAGGTCTATTATCACATTTATATCATACATTGCAATTATTTCTGGGAAAGTAAAGTAGAAAAGAAGAATATAACATAAACATTTCCCATAATTTATACTAAGTATATTTTAATAGCCTACAATGAGTGAAGAAACATTTAATCATTAGTATCGTGTATAGTATTTTGATCAATGTTAAAAGTATGCGAGTGTGTCTCAGAATTATCATTATTATTAAATATTTATTTTATTATTTCTCATAAATTACATAGGCCGATGTCTACTGCTTTAGCCTGTCTTTCTTTTGTTTCTTTTTTAACCAAAACTATAAAAATGACCTCCACACATCAACTTACATGAAAGAAAGAAAGAAGAATTAACATTTTAATAAATATACTGAGCCACATGTTGACATTCCAATGGACTTTTAACCTGAAATGCATATTTAAATAGCCTATATTATCATGCCATATTGTATTACGAACAGTTAGCCATTTTTTCCTGTAACATTATTACAGCATTGCTGGTAAAACATTGCAACAAGTGAAGTCATCGCAAAAGTGTGACCATGATGGAGTTATGGTTAAAAATAAAGCGCTTCTGATGTCGCACATGTGTCATAGTAGCTGTTTACAAACAGATAGTTCAGGGAGGAACGACGCCATAGCGTGTAACTCAAACGTGGGCTAAAACGAGCGCGAGCGTCTCATTGGCGATGCGTTCTCCACGTCCAGCACGCCTCCCTCAGTCACCGCCCTCTCCCAGAGCCGGGCGATATTTAAAAGGTCTCACCAGAGCGCACTGTGCGCGCTAAGGAGCTCAGCAGCACACCGCGAGAGTGTTTCAACAGGAGATTGCTCTAATATCGGATATTTGGGAGTTTAACACACCGAGGGAGTACAGAAGATGAAGTCTCCAAAGATAAAGTCACAGAGCAAATGTAAGTCAAACATTTAAGTAAGCCTCGTTCAGTCGCAGTATAGCAAGCGTGCTTGTTGCGCTGAGGCGATACTTTGTCGCACTTGGTTACAAATCTCTTGCATTGCGTTTTCCAGCGTTCCTTGAGGAGGATGACGATCTCAACGCCGTGTTGTGTGAATTTGACGCTGTCATCGAGGATTTCACGTCCCCGGTGGAGAAGCTACACTTCAGATATGATGAACACTTGAAAAGCATGAAGAGACGGAGCAGCGCGAGCGTCAGCGACAGCGGCATCAGCGACTCTGAGAGTGAGTATGCAGCAGGAGAAAGTTGCTTGTGTTATTCCTGAAGAATGATAGGAGCGCCCTGAAGCCGTTATCTCTGCGTCACGACTAAAGCCCCGCAGCCTCAGAAGTTACAGTGCGTAATCTTATCTAATCTAATCTGAGCCCACACACAAGCACAAAGAACAGCTGGGTTCCATTAGACGTCTTTTAAAAGACCTTGAAACTTATGAAAACCTTGACACGTCTAGCCTATCGCCAGTAATAGCTGTTAGGAGACTGTGAAGCAGAAGAGAGTTCAGCCAGACACTCAGAGACAGTCTGGATCTGAGCACAGCATGAAGGTTTAAACTCCAGCCAGTGACAAAGAACCAGACGTTTTGTGGAGACTTCAGGGTATCATTTTCAATTTTTTTGTTTAGCCTGAATCCCATTATATCCAAACCTTTTGTGTGTTGAAGTGCTGATGGGATGCATCCAGAATCTGGTGATGGATTGCATCATGGGAGTGCATAGAAATGTTCCTACTTTTGCTGTAAAAGTGTTCTTGTGTTCTATGCTCAAGCAACAAGTGATCTCTTTACCCCACCCTTTTCCTTCTGGAACAAACAGGGAATGTGACAGACTGTGCTTGCCTAATAAACGTTCCTCCAGTGCATTATGTGCCCTGCTGTCGCCCTCATGGATCTGTGCCACTGCATTTTGGATCCAATCAAGGCTGATGCCATATTGACACACGTGCCATTGATCTGGATCAGTGGCTTCAAGCGGTTTTGCTTCAGGACTTTAAACTGGATAAAACATCAGGGAAGCGTTTTCTCCTTCCTTGTAAAAGCTGCTGAGCATATCCGTCAGTAAAAGTGAGAAAACGTGCGCATACTTAAGAGTGTTTATTACATAAAGAAACAAAATCATGTTTTCAGACACAAATGCACGTCAACTGCAAGACGGCATTTCACATGCAATGAAGTTGCAATGTAGTGCATTTAAAATGTATTTACCTTTAATACTGAATAACACGCCACAGTTAAAATTACATTACATATGCTTTAATATGTACTTTAAAGATTACTTATTGATTACATTAAAGTCAAATTTTCCTATTTGACATTACAAAGTGCGCACTTAAGCGCACTTTAATTTAAATAGCATTTTATTTTCTGCAAATACAAGATTTAAAAGAATGCATACTTTAATAATTAAGCACTTTGAGAGTAGTTAACTATTTGGCTGATTTTGGGGTTTAAAAGCACTAATGTAGATGATGCAGTCGGTGTCAGCTGAGAGGATACTGGCACGTTTCTCCAGCTGATGTGCTGGAGCCCCCAGGCGAGAGGATCTAATGACTGAGGCGGTGGGAAAAGTTGAGCTTCCGTGTAATAGCACGCCTGCTCTGCAGGGCTAAGAATGTGTAAACAAAGTGTTTTAAGATAAAGTGTGGTGTATCGGGTCAGATCTTTGGCTTTAAACGAACCTGCTCGAGGGTGTATTGCTGTTGGACCCGCTTTGAAAGTGTGCTCGTGAGAGAGAGGCTGTTATTAGAGGAGTATGCATTGATTACAAACTCAACCCGCTCTACCAGCACAGATTAACCCCCAACCCCCTCTTCACCCTCCGGTTATGGGTCACCGCACATGTTTGGCAAGCCTGTGTGGTAGAGAGCAGTGCTGCTCCACTGCTTTTACGTTAGGCATTAAGTGGTGACTCAACACAAGTGAATACTATAGAGTTTTGAATTTCAATAGCTTCGTGCACTCAGCAAGGAAAAGTGGGTAAAGCTTTATTTTAGTGTCATTACAACATGTGGAGATCATTCACTCAGTATCATTATCTCATTTGGACCCAGATGCTTTTAGAGGCTCTTCATATATAAATCTCTGTTAATAGTAAGTATGGGCCGCAGCTTCTGCGGTTTTAAATTCTCAGGTGATGCAAGACTATTAAAACTATAGTTACAGTTATCATTACAGTTATCGTTCTTGATGCGAATGGGCCTTAATTCTGCACAGTTATGTTTTTTGCATTGCTCTCTGTGTCTATCATTATAGATCGTGATTGCTACCCACCTGTTGTGGTGGAGTTCGAGAAGGCAGTGTGCTGTACTCGTACAGGAAGCCTGAGTTTTACATTTCTACGGTCTCTTTCCTTCCCTCTGTAACAGGTGCAGAGTCCTTGAACAGAAACAGTTTCAGCTTCAGCGATGAGAAGCTCAACTCTCCCAGCGTTTTCTCCCCGTCACCAAACAGTCCCTTGGTCGCGTTTCCTAAACGTGAGTTTAAATGTATGTTTCTTTTTTTTCTTTTACGTTTTTAATGCTATTAAGTTGGTTTTAGGTTTATTTGCTGCACTAAGTTGATCAACTGTGTATTGTCTTCTTCAGCTAAACTCGGAGACACTAAAGAGCTAGAGGACTTCATTGCTGACCTTGACAGAACATTAGCAAGTAAGTGCATTTTAAAGACAAAAATGACTTTGTTTTGGGTTCAGTCTGTCGATGGCAAGGGCTGAATGGTATAACGGTGTGAAAATGCTAGAAATATGTCAGCTTGTAGAGATACTGCTTTACATGATGTAAGTGTCAAAACATCCCAAACAAGTTCAGATGGGGACAAAATTACTCATGGGTGCTTTTACACAGAATTTGAGAACGAGTTAATAAGTTTACTGTTGCCGAGCAGCATCACAACGCAACACACTTTAAGACCACAGTCAGTACTTCATTTGGAAAGTATCATAATAATATAATGCATACTATAGTTATTTTCCCCACACATGACAACTTTCACATATTTATACATGAACATATAATAGATGAGTTACAAATAAAACCAGCGCAAAAACAGCTTCAAAAAGTAAGAATGCAAAGAAGGTTAGGTTTTTAAGACCAAATAATCAAGTGAAATAGAGTATCTTTAATGTATATAATATAATATAATATGTCAAATTAAAAGGAAATATAATAAAGTTATTTAATAATAATAATGTATTCGTTTCAACATTGATTATGAAGTAAAATATTTTCCACACTATTATTTTATTTGTATCTTTTTATCAAATAAATGCAGTTTTGGATATAATAAGAGACTTGACATTTGAAAAACTGAACATTTGAATGGTAGCCTAGATATTAAAATGTATTTATAAATTATACTAGTGTCTAACAATGTTACTGTCTTCAACATTACTGATCAAATCAAATAAATTCAGATTTGTTAAGCATAAGAGACTAGTTTATGATTTAAATTTTTCACACCACCCACTCCTTTCATCAGCTACCAGATAAACTGATCATGGGAAGAAACAAGTCAATCTTGTATCAGTGGGAGTTTTCAATCTCTTATTGAAAGATTGAGGTCATGCTAATCATGGTGTCAGTCATGCACACACACACACACACACACACACACTCCTACGCTCTTCCTCTGCGATGCATTAACAGTTAAGTTGATTTGCTTTGGCTCTGCTTCAGTATAGAGTGCTGTAACTTGCCTCAGAGAGACCGAAGAATGCATGTAAACCTGCAGTGTGCTGTAACTGTAGCCAGAGGGGGATTGTGAATATTGTACAGTTGTATTTTTTTTTTTTTTTGCTTCAAAACTGTCATAAATCTTCTTTATGACAGCTTTCCTCTCTGTCTCTTTTGCTCATGTGTCTCGAGTACACGCATTACTTTTTAAACGCTTTTAAAAGTTTCCCGATGTGCCATGCAAGCTATTAAATGCTCTACTGTTTATGCAGCAAATGAAAGACATGCTAATTGGGCAGCAGTGTTTTTGCGGGTGGTGTCTATATAAAGAAGACCCGCATACACTCTGAGAATAACCCTGACACCCGAGGACATGAAAATGTACTAAGTATGTTCTCTGCTTTTCTCCTCCAGGCATGTGAGCAAGAGACGGGGCGACTGGGGCCCACCACATTGTAGCTCCGCTGGGGGACGACAGCCAGACCACACCTGATTAAAACCTTAACTACTGTGAAGACGGAGAAGACATGGTCAGGGTTTAGCGCGTTGAGCGATGACGTTCACAAAGACTTTGTGTATACTTGCACCCATACAAACACTCTCAAATACAAACGCATAAGAAATACACTTCTGACAGGAATGGCTGTGCTCTCTGAAAACCTTGAGCTGTAAGATTATTTAAATAGCTTTTTATAGAAATATATTTTTAATTTTATAGAGTTGGTTATTGTACATTTTTATCTGTAATACCATTTTGTGGATTTATATTTTTGTATTTTATGTAAATATTGTTTCAGCCTTTTCTGTCACATGAGAATAAAGTTAATTCATTAGAAAAACTGGAAACGCAATAATAACGTGTATTTAATACAACTAAAGAGATTAAAGTTGACCGATTTTAAGATGTGTCGTGGTATTATTTAATTGTGTGTCTGCTTGCATCAGAATGCTTGTTTCTGCAGTATTTTCACTCTCGGTGTGGACAGAAGATTTACTGGAGGACACTAAGAGTACATTGCTAATTAATTCAGGGCTGTGGGTCGGTCAGCTAATGCTCTTGAGCGGTCTGTGAATGATTGACCTCACAGCAGGGTTTGAGACCGTGAGCAGTTGCTCTGCAGAAAATGTGACACCTGGTCACCTCCTCAGCACTTTGTGTC
Source organism: Enteromius trimaculatus (assembly GCA_032361065.1). Taxonomy (NCBI): domain Eukaryota; kingdom Metazoa; phylum Chordata; class Actinopteri; order Cypriniformes; family Cyprinidae; genus Enteromius; species Enteromius trimaculatus. Next base: position 847,842 of record JAUMHP010000301.1, read on the forward strand.
CAAATCTGTGTCTGGATCCCGGCTCAGTAATCCGCCACCTAATGTGATCATTAAACCAGAAGATATCCTCTCTACAGAATGTTCATTTATTATTAAATTAGATTCGATCTATATTTAAAATGCTAAATATTGTGCTATGCTCACTTAAGCTGCATTTATTTGATCAAAAATACAGAAAAGACTAATATTGTTAAATATTATTAATAATTATTAGACTAATTCTACTTTTTACTCCAGTCTTCAGTGTCACTTGATCCATTAGAATGCATTCCAAGATGCTGATTTGCTGTTTAATGTATGTTTATTAACAAAATAAAAGTTGTGCTGCTTAATATAGTTGAAGATATAGTTTTGGTATCACTTTACAATAAGGGTCATTCGTTAACAAACTAAAAATTTACTAATACATTATTAAAAGCACAAGTTGTGTTTGTTAACATTAGTTAATGCGCTATGAACTAACTGTATTTTCAGTAACAAAGATTTAAAAAAATGGTAAGAAATGCATTGTTTGTTTGTTTACAAATGTTAACAAATGACACCTTATTGTAAAATGTTACCAAGATTTTTGTGTTACATTATAAATGTTGCTTTTGTTCATTTTAATGTATGCTTGATAAATAAAGAAAAAAAACTTTAAAGTTGCTAATCTTGAGTTCATGTGGCAACATAGCATACTATTATATAGTTGTAATATACTATTATATAAGTAGTTATCATTAGTCTATTAGTCTATCTAAAAAACAACAGGAGAGAGTATAGAATTGGCCTACATGCACAGTAAGCTCGTCTTGATCATGGTCAAAGATACTCAGAAATACACAGGGTCGTGCTCTCTGTAAGCAAGTGAGATGGAGAAGGGTTTTTACTTCACACGTCATAAAAAAAAACACCCATGATGCTCTGTGAATAGAAGATAAAACACCCCAGTACTTATGTCTGTCCTGGCAATGCGTATCATTTGAAATTCAAATCTTATGAAAATTTAGTGGGCATGCAGTCTGGTAAAGTCATTGCTGAAACATCAGCTAGACAGGGTGCAGTCACATTAGTAAAATATAGCAGGCAAAACAGGTCCATTGTCTATTGCCAGTAGTAGCGATGTATGAAGCACAGGTGACAGATGTCACTTTCAAACCAAGCATTATTATTCAACTCATCAAATTCCCCCAAGGAAACCCTTTCAATTATTGTGGGCGATTTAGTCATAAACAGAAATTTGTGTGATCTGGAGTCTCCATGCAAGTTGGAAAAAAATTCCCCACATTGTAAAAAAATATATATATAAAATCCATAAAATTTACAGTAAAAAAACTGGCAGCTGTGGTTGCCAGATTGTGATGGAAGGTTTTAAGCTAAATTTACAGTTAAATACCGTAATTTCATTAACTTATACAATGTTAATATACCAAGTCATTCAAGTACTGAAATCAGTTTTGACCTTTGAAATACACTGATAAGCACCAAATACAGGTGATGATGAGAAAGTCACATGATGAACCTAAGCCCATCACAAGCAGCTTTTAAATATGAACATATATAGAAGGAGCTCAGCGTCATTCACACAAACTCTTAACACCATCATGATGACTCTCAAAAAACTGAAATATACAATAAACATTCAATTAAACAACATTACATGTGACACACAACCCTAATAAACATCACTGATAAGAACAAACTAATAAGAAACACGTCAAAGAAAAAACATCAAATTCAAACAAAACTTGAAATGCAATGCAGGGAATTCTGTGTCAGTTTACATTTTTTCCCCCCTGTAAATTTTACAGGAATTTACCGTTAACCATTTAACAGTTTTCCCCCGAAGCATTTTCACAGTGTTTTACTGTTACACAGCCATTGTTTACAGTGCAGAAATTAAGTTTGTCATGCAAATTTGTCAAATTGATCAAAAGAAAGCTGCTTGTTTTAAAAGTGACGAAGCGTGAACTGTTTCATCCAAATCTGAAAATGCCCCTTCCCCTGATGGGCCTTCTCCGGTTATATTAGTTTTACGGCTTGGGCAAACCATCAGGCAAACCAACCATCAGTGTTCATTTCTGAATAAAAGCGCCTACTGTACTACATCCAATCAGTTAGCTGTAGAAAACAAGCCACGCCCTTTATTTTTCTCATTTAATATTCTATTTCTCTTGGAAGTACATCACAAAATGGGTCCGAAACTTGTGGTTCATGTACACTTTAAGAATAGATTATTTTGTCTGTGAAACTGTAAGCTAATATACAATGTACTGATGTACTATACCAGAAGATTTGTTTGTTGCAATTGTTAATATTAATGAATGAAATCAACATGGCTACCTTTTATCTTATTGCAGCTAAATCTTTTTGTGTTGTTGTTTTTAAATGAGAAGCAGTTGTTTCAGTGACTGCTTCTTATAGCGAAACCATCTTTATGTGGCTTATTCCTTTTTTAGTGGCGTAAACTACAACTAAGTCTCTTTAAGACAAGTCATGTCACATCAGCGGCCATCTTTGAAACACATATTGGGCATCTTTGTATTTGGAAACATAAAATTCTACCAAACTGTTCACTAAACTTAAACTTCCTGCGATTGATCGGACATGTTAAGCATTACATTTTTCCCCATTCAAAACTATACGAGTAACATGTCTTGGGTATTCTATAGTCAACAATTATGTTTTTCTGGGCCATTTTTGTCTTGTGTGGAAACTCATGAGGCCTCATCAAGTTCAGGCCTCAGATCAGATCAGATCAGATGAAACATTGGCACAATCCACCTGAGCACTGGTCCGCATGAAACGGATGCTACCCTGTTTGTTTCTTCAGTGCAGCTGGCACATGCAGCAGACCTACTGTCCCGCAGCTGTCCTGCACCTGTGCTCACTGTTGTGTCCAGGACAGTGGCTGCAGCAGCGCTCTCACGTCCTCATCGACACAGGCCAGCGGGTGCTAGATGTGCTGACATAACAGCTCAACCTCAAGATAAGTTACTTGGCACCAGGCAGCGGGCACCTCCTGGCCGCTCTGGCTCTGTGGGCTTGGCTGAATGAGGACGGCCAGTGGGCTGGAAGTGTGGGAAAGTAGGAGAGGTGAATAACACGTCCAGCTGGACATTCAGCCAAAACAAACTTTTCCAAGTGGGAGATTTTCACGGAGAATGAGTTATGACAACTTCTAATGAAATTATTTTTTAACAAACTATTTGATCACTCAAGTTAATAAATAAGCTGTTCCAGCTAACTTTAACATATTTGAACAATCTCATCTCTTTATGTCACAACAGCTTGCATAGCACATTAAATGTAACCTATTCATTACGTAAATGTATTGAATGATGAATGGTATTATTATCTATCATAATAGCAATATACTCCGACAGGTCTTTTACTTGAATAAAAATACGGTAACACTTTATTTTACAATATTGCAGGTCACACCTGTTGCTTATTAGAATGCATATTACTAGAATGTGCTAATTAATTACATATTAATGCCTTATTTTACATCCCTAATTCTACTCAATACATAAAATTAAAAACTACCTTATTAACTATTAATAAGCAGCAAATTAAGAATTTATTGAGGGAAAAGTCGTAGTTAATAGTTAACCAAAACACACAAAAACTATATACAATATTTACCTCCTATAAATAACTTTGGATGCAGCCAATCTCTCAATATCCAAAGCATGCTCGAAATTCACTGCAGGAATTAGAAGTTATCAAGTCAATATTGATAATTTAATACAACTTATTTCACTTGCAGAACACAAGATTCTGAGGGCATTCTGAAGTATAAAGTAATGAATTTAGTTAAGGGGGGGGGGGCAATGGTGGTTTTGTAGGCAAACATTAATGTCTTGAATTTTATGCAAGCAGCTATTGCAAATTGATAAACAGATGTGTGACGTGCATTCTTTTTGGCTCATTAAAAATAAATCTTGCTGCCGCATTCCGGATTAACTCTAGAGGTTTGATAAAACTGTCTGGAAGACCTGCCAAGAGAACATTGCAATAGTACAACCTGGACAGAGAAAGAGCTTGAACTTGTGTTTGAAAGAGCTTGAGTTCATGAAGCATATTCTAAAAGAAAGGGCCTGATCTTCTTGACGTTGAATAAAGCAAATCTGCAGGACCGACCAGTTTTACCGATGTGGTCTGAGAAAATCAGCTGATTGTCAATCACAGCTCCAAGGTATCTGGGTGTTTTTGAAGGAATTATTGTTGATGTGCCTAACTGGATGGTGAAATTGTAATAAAACACTTGGTTTGCTGAAATCACAAACAGATCTGTCTTGGCGAGGTTGAAGGTGATGGTCTTTCATCCAGCAACAAAGTGTCTTCAGCTGGGATATGAAAAGCCATATTTCTGAATGACAGAACCTAGTGATGCCATGTAAACAGAGAAGAGAATTGGTCCAAGGACTGAGCCCTAAGGCACCCCAGTAGTTAGATGTTGTGACTCACCTCTCCAAGATACCTTGAAGGACCAATCTGAGAGGTAAGACTCCCACCACTGAAGTGTGGGTCTTGAGATCTGGTGGAGGATCTGGTAGTTAACCGGGACAAAAGCAGTGGAAAAATCCAGCTAGATAAGTATTGAATTTGGCTGCTTATTTAAACAACAACTGTATTTTGGGGGCCTGAAAATGCAAACTTCTAAACGTAAAAAGCAATTATACTATCACTGTCATTGTGTGAACTATGAAAACTTGCAAATGGAGACATCATGGGCATGAGTATTACACATTTAGTATAAATTATATATATATATGTGTGTGCAGGTGTGTAGTGTTTCTTTACAAAGGGACATCGCCAACTACTGGTCTGGCATGAATAATACAGTTTTACTTCTACTTAAATGGGGGTCGTTTGACAACATTGTCATCTGTACACAAAAACGCAAAGTTTTTAGTACACGTTGTCCTGTAAATGTACCCTTAGAGTGCACTGAAACTCTCACTGTGTTCCCATATATTAGACATTAAACAGTTAAACTAGACCATTTCTCTGTGAAATCATGCTGTTAGACAAGATGGAAATAACATACTGATTTTTCCTCCAGTGACAGCAGCTGGGGGCAAACATGAGCTATAATTCACCCTGAAAGAAACCATGACACTATGTTTGGCAGCACGTCAGCACTGACAGAAAATGAGAGCGTTTCACTGAAGAAACATCAGTGCAGGCTTGCTCTTACAGGCACATGATTTATCTAAACACCTCAGGAAATTTAAACATTCATATTCAAAAATGACAGGTCTGTGAATTGTTCTCTCTCAAGTTCACATTTAGGCCATTCATCTGCTTTTGTTCCACATTGATCAGCATTTCAAAGGTGTACTCTCTGCACTTTTGTTGGCTGTTTTTGCAAAATTGTTAGTGAGAGTCATATGGTCTAATGGTCATACGTCATCGATGGATTATCTGTGAATGCTCTTCACCGAGTCATGAACAGGCCCAGACTGACTGTGTCCAAAGACAGAGAGCAGATTCCGACCAGCATTTCCAGGTCCGCAGTCTCATGCTGCATTCAGAATCACATACTGACCAACAATATTACTACTTCTGCCATGGACAGATGTGGTCTATCAGAGACTGGAAGACTGGCAATTAAGTACTAGTCTCAAGAGGGGTCTCACGGTTACACACAGTTGATTAAAATGATTACTCATTTAGGTACAATTCCAAACAAACTCTGGTGCAGTTTAACTGATTTGTGAATGCAACAATTTACAATAGAAAATAGCTCAAACATTTCAAAATATTTACTATATTTCTGATCAAATAAATGCAGCATTCATAAGAGATTTATTTTAAAAACATAAAAATCTTAATGGCCCTAAACATGTGTTCCACAGAGGGTTCATATCAGGCTGAGAGCAGGTGCACATGCAGATATTATAGAGAAAGCAATGTAACAATTTAGGAGAAAGCACTACTCACTGGATTTCAAGACATTAGAGGGGTCATCAGATTTTCCACAAATTTAGGGACTCTTTAAGGTCTTAATGAAAAGTCTATAACATAATTCAAATTTCTCCATGGTAGCATAAAAAACACTTTCTTTACCCTGTCAAAATCAGCTCTGTTATCTGTCATTAAAGCAATAGCTCTCCCAAAAATGAAAATTACGCAATAAACGATTCACCCCGAAGCCATCCTAGGTGTTTATGACTTTCTTCTTACAGACAAACACAGTCTGAGTTTTTCTGAAAATGTCTCCTGGCTCTTCAAAGCTTGGTAATGCAGGTGGATTGCGGCCATTATTTTGAAGCTCCATAAATAGGATATATTTACAAGTACTGCATCATAAAACTAACCATATGGCTCCGGGGACAACAAAAAAATTCTAGCTTTAAAATTAAATTGTACATAACAGATTATTTTGATAACTAAGACTCGACGTATGACGTCAGCGGATCAGATGTTGGGAGTAAATGAGGTATATGCCAGATAAAGAGAAATGAAATTGAGGTATCACGTCACATTAAAATAAATGCTCTTCTAAGAATTCACAGATGAATCCAGCAGCATGCAGATTCCTGTGGTTCCAGTAAAGAAAGAATTCAGAATAACTCAAAACACTATAAATCTATAGGCCTTACTCCCGCCACAGAAATCACACACTGGGATACTGGTTTGATGGTGGTGTGTAGCCGCCGGCCCAGTGAGGCACCTTGATTTAAAGTGATGGAACTCCCAGGCTGAAGACTCTCTCATTGTGTCTGTCCTTCCCCTGACCTCCAGTCTGCAGCCACCTCTCACCCAAATGCACGGCAAAAGAGCCCAGGTCAAAAGTCACACAAAAAGACACCAGGGTTCCAGAGGGAGAAAGGACAGCGGAAAGCTTTATGAAGGAGTTCTCTCTTTGAACAGGGTGAAAGCGGAAAATGGTGCTTATGACGTAACCTCTGAAAGACCACAGGAGCTCAATGGAATATACTTGTCTAAATGGTTCAGGGATAAAGAGAAAATTTAAATTGTCAGGATAATCTTTTGTCTTTCAGTGTTTCTACAAATCTAATGGGTGAGTGATACGGATAAGGCAAGATAGCTGTAACTTCACCAAGCTCAAGTGTTCAACCTGCTACTAACGTTAATGTAATGTTTTATTTTTTCCCCCTGGTTTCACACACAAAGTTTAAGACTAGTCCCAGACTAAAATGCATATCTGGGCTGTTTAACTGAAGGAAATTGCACTGACATGTCTTAACATATGTCAGTGGCATTGCTTTGTCTCAAGACACACACCAGCAATGTTTATAACAGATACTTAAATGTATTAATTGAACTATAGCCCTTTAAACTCATCTATGAAACAATATTTGGTCTCAAACTAGCTAAACCATACTGAAGCGTTCTAAAAAAGAAAAAGAAGGATTCCGTTTGATTTAGCAATTTTATTTAATTTAATTTAACATTTTATTTAATGTTTATTTCATATTTAATTTCATTTAATTTATCTAATATAAAAAGGTCAATATAAAATATTAAATGATCTTATTTTAAAATAATAATAATAATAATATTACATAAAAAAAGAAAAAAATAAGAAAAATCTGTCCCAACCCAGTGATTGACATTTGGCACGTCTGAACATCAAAAGCAACAAAAAATATTGTGTACAAACTGGTTGATCATTACAATAATAATGCAATAGTGAAAAAGAGTGGAGTCCCAGATGGTGTGTCGTAATTCAGATTCCCATTCCATTGTGACCAGACAGTCGGATGTCCATCTGCTGTACAGCTCTGAGGCAATCAAAACCACCCTCATCCCAGTGCTGTTCGCTGACAGAAGATCTCATGAACACTGCTCAAAATTTGCCATCAAAAGTAATAGTTTCTTCATTAAATTCTTCTTTTTAATATAAAAATAACCTCTCATATCTGACTTCACAACATTCCATAATCAGCAGATTTAACTCTCTAGTCAGGTTAAACCAAGACTAAAGAGTTCAAATGTATCTAAAATGAGATAAAGAACATGCTCTTCTTGTATCTCAGTTGCATCACCCAGGCAGCCGAAACTGCTTTACAGGTAAATGTAATGGGAGGTCACCAAGTCTTATGATTGCATTGTCATGAGTGAATCATTTGCTCTTTGTTCAATCAGAAAATAAAACCAAAGGGACAGAGAGGTCACATGAATCCAGAGATCAGTGTGTGTAAAAGATAAGATTCAGCCCATTCCACTGATTGTTTTGGGAAGCCATAAAGTAAAAGCTTTCAATGCAAACCTAAGTAGACTTGTCTGTTAATGACATTGATAAGATAGCAGAGTTTGATGTGCGTGACCATGAATGGTCAATAGTTATTCCGCAACCTATATGCGGTCATAAAAGAGAATCTTCACGCACAACTGCTCTTTTACACAAAATAAATAACAGCAAATGGTACAACATGAGAGTTCGTAAACAATATCGGATTATTTTGGCTAAATATTCTTTTCAACTGCACGAGCACCATTCAGGGGCGGCTGTTGAGGGAATGAGACCCCATATGGGCTCCGTGAGCTTGTAGCACTGTAATCTGTAGTGCTAAACAATTTGTTCCTATTCATTCCACAAAGCATCTCTCAGCACAACTCACTTATCTGCTTGTGGCAGGCCACAGGCTGCCAGAGGAGAAAAGAAAGGCCACTTTGAGAGCTCAAGAATGAGGTTTAGGCAGGGGTCTGCCAATGACACATAGGGGCTCCATTTAGCACGCTGGAGAGACAAGCTGTCTCCTGCAGAAGACATTTGATGTATTTATTAGGTTATTTTACTGTCCAAGACACAATATTTGCTTTAATAAAGGGATAGTTCAACCTAGCACAAGTAGATATTCACCTATAAATAAATGACAAAAGGCAACTTTTTGAGATTTAACTTTAAGATGAAACCACTGTGTCCTGTGTATCGCGTCATTCATCCTGTAAGTGTTTTTGTATATTTGCGATATATTTATACATGCCATTTACCCTTTCCTCTGTTTTTGCCACTTTGAAGTTGGCTTAAGAAAGTCTGACCTATTAAAAAGTACATGGTGTAAGCACTGTTATACAAGCATGATTATAGCATGGTGTTATCATGATTAGCAAATTAATAGCATGATTAGCATGTCACTAGCATGTTGTTAGCAAGATAATAGCATGATTAGCATTTTGTTAGCATGATTTAGCTAGATCATGATTAGAAATAGCATTAGATAGAGTGGAAGCATAAGGAGATTAAATGGTTTATTCTTCAAGATGTTCTTCAGAAAGCCTTTGTGTTCCGCAGAATGTGTTTGTTGTAATGAAAACAGAACTCTCCTAAACACAGTTGCATGAGGTGTTCTTAGCGATCTTGTCATGTCAGTATATGAACATTAATTTACTTACTTAAGTTCTTACTAAGAAACATGAGCATGTTAACTTTTTTAGGTTATGTCTTGTACATGTCTGGCAGCGCAGGAAAATGTGATCGCAACGGCACAGTGTACCTTCTGTTGAGAGTTTTAACGAGGTGTTTAAACCCGCTTCGCTCCACTGTAGCCAAGGGAGTCATGTCCTTCGCGATGTACAGAGACTGGAACTGCCTGACAGAAGCCCCTCCCATGACTCTTGACAGTAAACTCAAAATGTTCAAGCCACCAACTACGCGTGAATAGCATGATTTATTCGTGAAAGTCGCGTCTGTTGTGCACGTAGGGTAACGTAATGGAGCGGGTCACGTGACTCCACACGCGGTATTGTTTTAAAGGGAAAGTAATCGAAATAATCGTCCTGGAAAAATTTGATGGATTATAGGTTCTGAATGTCGATTATGATTACTTTTCGATTAATTGCCCCGCCCTACTTCAGACTCACATCATGTGCACAACATGTGCTGGTTTACTGGACCATTACTAAACAGTTTTTCATTGAGTGCAGGATCAAAAGAGGGTTTGGACAGTTTCAGCCTGGAGCAGCGTTACTCTCTGAATGGTCATCTGTCAATACCCACTCATTAGACCTGCACCAACTTTCACTGCAGGCTACTTTCAGCATTATGTGAGAGATTGCTGGGCTGTGAAACGCTAGTTCTGGACACGACCAACATATCGACTTTAACATGCACTGTAAAACATGAACGTGATTTTTACAGTAAAAAACTGTTAAAAAATGGTTAAATGGTTAAGAATAAATTCCTGTTAAATTTCCAAGGAAACACTGACATTTCTAGAATTCCCTGCATTGCATTTTAAATTTTGTTTTAATTTGATGTTTCTTCTTTGGGATAACTGTTTCTTAGTTTTTTTTGTATTAGTTATGGTTATTAGGGTTGTATGTTACACGTAATGTTGTTAAATGAATGTTTATCGCACATTTCAGTTTAATAATTCTTAACATGATGGTGTTTAGTGTTTGTGTGAATGACACTAAGCACTTTATCTCCACCTGCATTTGGCAGATATCAGTGTATTTCAAAGGTACAAAATAAATTTCATTACTTTTAGTATATTAACATTATATCAGTTATCACAGTTTGTTATTAGAAATTATGGTATTTAACTGTAAATTTAACATAAAACCATAAAACAAAAAATATTGTAACCATATTTTTCACGGTTTTATTCTGGCCACCACAGCCATTTTTTTTTTACCGTAAATTTTACGGAATTTTTTACAGTGTGAGCTTAAACAATGTTAATGAATAAATTAATAATATAACTAATGTGACATTAAGCACTTTTAATTTTGTATTTCATTTGACTTTGGCTTGAGATAAAACTGTTATCTGAATATAAAAGGTTTCTTTGTATATTATTGTTTATTTATGTAATATAAAGTGTTTGTTTACATATTTTCAATTAAATTTATTTTTAAACTATGGTTCCTTGGAGAACCTTTAACATCCGTGGAACTTTCAATACACATTTTTTTTAAGTCACTTAATTCTATTCATTCATTAAAAAGTGTTCTTTTAGGAACTCTTCACAATTTTTACACAGTAAATCATATAATAATGCCAACCAACATTAGGTTGCTGCAATTTGGGGGTGTAAGTTAGAAATAATAACAATAAACTTACGCTGTAAAGCTGGGGTTAATATTATTATGATGCATATTAAAATGCACCCTCATCAAGCGGTTTGATCCTCCTCTATTATATTTTTAACACCACCAAGTTCACCAAAAGACATGAAGGGGAAGCATTACATTAGTTAAAATCAGATTTTCAGTTGTTTTGTTTTTCCGGTGCGCTTAAAGCATTGAAAAGTCTGCTTTCAGTCCATGCCTGTGTCAGGACACCTAAGGCCCTCAGCATCTGCACGCCTGCAGGGATGGGCGTACTGTGACCTTGTCTTATTACTGCCCACCTCAGTGGAGTGAGTAACAGCCATGTGCAGAGCTGGTTGTTCTCAAACAAAAGAGACAGATGCTCAGTCTTTCCTCTAGCTTCACCTCTGCCACTTCTCCAGATACGCCACTTGCCCTGTTCTGACTTGCCCAGATTTATGAGTCGTATGGCAATGTTTTCCACCGCACATATGACGCTGCATATACACAGGTGGGCAGAAGATTATCAACAGAGTACTAAACCTAAAAGAACAGTTTGAGAAAAGATGCAGCTATAAGGAAATAAACACTATGCACGATGCAGGTGTAAGATTTCGAAGTCTTAACATTCTCAAATAAGACATAAACAAATATCAAAGTCAACATTACGGCATGCTGTCTCCCTGTATATCTTAACTGCCACATTCAGCAGAGTAATTTTCAGCATTGGCGCCACAGTAACAGTTTCGAATGATGTCTCTGTCGATCACATGATGCTGTGATCTGCGCAACATGACCTGCAGGCATGCAGAACGGAGTCCAGGGATAAACGTGGGCACAGTGTTTCTTAATACTAAAGTTACTCCAGGACAGGACATGCAGACTTGATAGTACATGTTGCTTCAATAAATAAGGAGCTGCTTACGTTATATTTACTCTCTGGTCAATGAACAGGGCACGGCAGCACCAGCTTTGTGTTTCTTTTAAATATCAAGAACATACAGTAACATATTTCCACACTCACTTTAAAGAGCTAGATAGAAACTTAAATTATATTATGGTAATTTCTATTTAAAATAAACATGAAATTAAAAGTGACCTAGTCTGTTTTCCTAATGCACAAATCATATTAATCGTTAAATTAATAAAACAATACATTTACACTGGTCCTAGCAAGGTAATATGCTGTTTGTGCAAGAAATTGAGGCTGAGGGATAGATGCACAGTGTTCAGTTGGCCATTCTGATCATTTGTCTTTCGTTTAAAATCTGCATAATGGGCATCTAATCAAAACAAACCCAATTCTGCCATTGTAAAGCCTCATTGTGTAAGTTCACAAATATTCCAGACTTCAGGTTCTGCATAATTACACACTAATGAGTCTCTTTATACACCCTGCCACTGTACACACACTGTATGAAAGAGCTTTATTCAGTGCCCTGTTTAGCTTTCCAAAATATTTGCTCTCAGTTTACAATGGTGCATACTAGAAATTGTTAGCATTTGCAATATGTGCATGCTTTTCTTGTCCCACATTTAAACCGAGTACTGGAATTATGAGGGGAGGTGAAAAACTGAGGAAAAAAAGATCAGTCGATTTTAGTTAGCTTGTTCTTCCAGGTTAAAGGTCATGACCCTGAAGCGGGTCAGTGATGTCAGAGATCTCCCGCAGGAATGCACATGAGCAGAGGGAGTGTGTGCCCTGAATGATAGCAGCAGAGATACTATCAGAAACACAGGCCGTCTATACATCAGTGTCTTGTTAAAATATGACTTGTTATGGAACAATCTGGCATAATGGATCATTTACTGTCTCCTTGGAGAAAGGCAATAATTTAGGGGAAAATGGTGGTGGTGACTGCGGGAACATCGGTTAATTTCATTTACAGATATAAATTCAGCGTAAAAAGCCATCAGGACAGTACTGTATCTTCTATGGTAAAATAAAAAAAATTGCAAATGACTTCCAGAGAATGTGTTCTTGTGAAGCGAAAAAACTACAACAACCAAAAAACAAGCCAAATGAAGAAACACACACACTGTAGAAACAAAGTTTATAACAGAAACGTTGCTACATTTTTAACTTTAGTGTTGTTGGATCCCCTGCGGGTCAAACAAACAAAACAACAGCAACAAAAACAAAACAAGACGCATTTAAGATCCAATATTTAGAAACATTACATTTGAAAACGTGAATTCTTACGAATTACTGTGATTAAACCTCTGACTGTAGCATACTGTAGTTCATTGTTTTTGGTTTTTCTATAGCACAAATCAAGTGATGAAATGCTAAGCGACTATTCATTTGCATCAGGCAGCAGTGAAAGGCCAGTATGCAGCTGTGGACGGAGCCTGGACTCCGTGCTGGGAAAATGAGAGGTGTGGGTCAGCGTGGGCCAGCTGGACACAGACACACACCCACAGGAACTGAACATCCTGCTAAACTAATCACGCTGTAAGTCCAAACACACAGCGTCACACCCATCTGACATAATCCAGTGACGAAAGATCACAAGAATCATGAGAAGAGCAGGAATGTAAAAATACACTGTCAAGACAGACATACAGCAGCTTTACATGGACAGTTCTCTCATTTACTCACCTTCCTGTCCATCCAAACTTGACAACCTTGTCTGCATGGAGGCAAATAAAATTTCTGAAGAATCCGCTGTTTGACAAAAATAAAGAAAAAAACCGTTAAAAAAGTAAATAATGACATGATTTTCATTTTTGTGTAAACTACAGTGACGGAACAAACTGAGAAACACAAGGCTGACTGAATGTTGCTATGATTTATAAACCAAGTTAGACTCAGTCCAAGACATCTGGACGTGTTTGCGTCCCATGTGACACCGGTGCTTGTGGAAGCTGCAGTGATTTGGCAGAGTAAAGCAGCAGTTGAGGGTGAAGCGCAGAGCTGGAATCTGCTTCCCCTCTCCAGCAGAAACAAAAGAGATGGTGATCCGGTGTCCAGTCTTATCCATCATGCCCCATAGCCTCACACTGAAGCCTTGGCACCTTGTTGGTCTTGATGGATGAGGTCGGTTAGACCCTGAATATTCATATTCCTCCCCATGAGGGCGAACAGGACAGATTCAATCTTCAGACCGAGGGGAACTGCATTCCTGCATGGAGTTCAAATTACGCATACTACCACACAAACTCAGCCCTCATGAGTTTGAATGAAACACTTGTGCAACAAGCTATGAGAAACTGTGCTAGGTTGATCCATTCTAATACGAAAAGCATATTTTTAAGTCTTAATTGCAGTCTACTGCTGGTAGTTTCTGATGGAGTAATTAATGACATCCCTCTGTTGAAGCTCACCTGATGAGCACCTGTGGTCGTTCCTAAAACAGCCCAGATCCCCTTACACACACACACACACACTCAAAGAGAGAGAGAGCAGCAGACTGCTGTAATCCTGACCCAATAGCCCTGACAGATACAGTCACATATGACACATCTCCCCTATGCCCAGACACCTGGCATCCCGTACTTTCTCGTGGAAAACCCCTCACATGACCCTTTCTCAAGAATCCCTTATTGTCTGATAATGGAAAATGAGATAACAGCTGACAGACTGTTCAATATACGCATGCCCCAAACTTGCCAAAGTTCTGGGTAATTTTTCCCTGGTGCTGCTGTTTGAATGTTTGCAGCCCTTTTCCATTTAACAAAAGTTAATAGTGAAAGTGGTAGCCTAAAAGTAGTGCCTAATTTTAACTCGTGTTATATGACAGCTTTGTGCGAGGAAAATACTGAAATTGGAAAAACTCAAGTATCAATTAAAAATCTTTGCATTCTCACTTTTGAGTGACATTGAGAACCCATCATTTAAAGAGCTTAAAGGTGATTGCACACTTATGTAATACAACCTCACATTGTCAATCACGTTTAGCCACTGTCTCCGAAACTTTTGTCCGTCAAGAGAATTTTAGATCAGGTTTGATTTTCTGCATTTTCACAGTATCTTGATTGAAAAAGATGACGAATACGATAAAGTGCATACATTGAATAGTGCAAAAAATTTGAACTCTGTGTGCAATTAAAGTAATATGTGCTTACAATAAACAAACATTATCATACGTTGGTGTGGATGCTAATATACTTAACATTATAGTTACCTTTAAACAGTTAACTTAATTACATACTTGTATTTTAAGTGCATTTTTAGTGCATTTAATAGTTGTTGCTTTTTTCTCACAAGGGTATATATGCTGCTGTACTTTTTTATTTACTTTGAATATCTGTATTGTGCACAACAATATATAATGCATTAAAGTTTT